>CAMXCT020003064.1:27999-75499 GCA_947184155.2 Cladocopium goreaui | reverse complement strand
TGGCAAAATTGGCCGTTGCGGCCGGTTTTTTTTTTGCCTTGCTCTCTGCGGCACGTGTAGCTTTCTTCGCCGAGGCAGGTTTCTTGGATGGCTCGCCATCGCCCATGATCATGTCAGGCCCCTTTTCATGACTGCCACGAGGCATTTCTTTTGGAATTCTTGTCCAGTACTCTGTCACTTGCGCATCGTCCATGCTGACAGCTTCACAGAAATATTCTCCATCTGTGCGATTCCAGGTCTTGGTCCACTTTGCCACGTTCCTTCTGTAGCTGGTGAACATCTCACCGTGTGAAGACACGAGGCCGACAGTCAGACGTTTGAAGCTAAATGATTCGGCTGCAGAGTCACAAAAGTTGCACACAGATTGAATAATTTTTGCATATGTTTGCATTTTTTGGAAAGGGCGCGCAATGCCAACATTGCACGATTTGACTTTATTTCATATGAACTTCCACCTGCAGGCAAACAAACTCATGCACCCACCGTATTTGCACAGCTGAAATTTGCTCTGATGTGTCCAGGAAGTAATTTCCGGAAACGTTGGCTTGATGACATCTGCAATGAGCGATGTCAGTAAGCAAAACTGGCCCATGCGACGCTTTTAGCGTTTAGACTTCTGTACAATAGCACACGAATGTGTGCGGGTCACTTTGGAAGGCCTTTTATTCTTGAATACGTTCCATTTCTGCTTCATGGCTTTGAGCTGACGACTCACTTCACTGATTTTGAAGCGTGCGGTGGCCCAGCTCCACACTCGCCAACGGCCAATCAGCAGTGGCCTGCAAAACCAGGTTCCTTGCACTGAGTCTCTCCACCATTCCTTTTTTACTCGGTACTCTTCGCCATTGACTTTCAGCAAAACACAGGTGCGCTTTTCCATGGCTTCACGTGCAGGTGGTGCTTTTAAATTTGAGACTCAATCCTGTCAATGCAATTGACGAAGCAGCATCATCAGATTCAAGTTTTTTCCGGCTAACGTTAAAAAAGTTTTGTCGTTGCGACGCGCGTTTGGGGTTTGGCGAGCGCGCGCGAGCGCGCGTTTAGGGTTTAGAGATTAAGGTTATATGTTTAAAGCTTGAAGTTATTTAGTAAAGTCATTTAATGTTTAGGGTTTCAAGTTTAGAGTTAAAGTTTAGGGTTTAGGGTTTAATAAATTAAAGTTTCGGGTTTCGGGTTTAGGGTTAGGGTTTAAGGTTTAGGGTTTAGGGTTTAAGGTTGAAAGTCCGACGCGAAGCGGCGCCCTGGCAAATTCTGCAGCTTCAAGCCGAAGAACTCTTTCTCCAAATCTCAAAAATGTTCTCTTGCCTCTCCTCATCTTCTCCGCAACTTCCAGCCAGCATATCCTCTACTTATATAGGGGGATGTCGCCCCCGACCTCAATGTTTAAATTTGAAGTTTTTGAATACATATTTAGTATTGGGGGATTAGGGTCTTGAAATTTGAATACATATTTAGTATTGGGGGGAGGCTCCCAGAAGCTTACTAGAAGCTTACCAGAAGCCAGGAAGCCCCCAGAATCCTCCAGGAAGGGCCCCGGGAGCTTCCCAGAAAAGCCCCAGGAGCTTCCCAGAAACGTCCCAGAAAGCTTCCAGGAGCCTCCTCGAAGCTTCCCGAACTGTTCCCAGAAGCCCCTAACAACTTTAAATTTTAAATTTTGAATTTTAAACTTCAAAATTTGAACTTGAGACTGTAAACTTTAAATTTTCGGAAGCTGCCGGAAGCCTCCCAAAAGCTTTCAAGCCTCTCAGAAAGTGCCCGCAAAGCTTCCCAGAAGCTTCCCAGAAAGGCTCCCGGAAGCTTCCCAGGAGCTTACCAGAAGCCAGGAAGCCCCCAGAATCCTCCAGGAAGGGCCCCGGGAGCTTCCCAGAAAAGCCCCAGGAGCTTCACAGAAACGTCCCAGAAAGCTTCCAGGAGCCTCCTCGAAGCTTCCCGAACAGTTCCCTGAAGCCCCTAACAACTTTAAATTTTAAATTTTGAATTTTAAACTTCAAAATTTGAACTTGAGACTGTAAACTTTAAATTTTCGGAAGCTGCCGGAAGCCTCCCAAAAGCTCTCAAGCCTTTCAGAAAGTGCCCGCAAAGCTCCCCCGAAGCTTCCCAGAAAGGCTCCCGGAAGCTTCCCAAGAGCTTACCAGAAGCCAGGAAGCCCCCAGAATCCTCCAGGAAGGGCCCCGGGAGCCCCCCAGAAAAGCCCCAGGAGCTTCCCAGAAACGTCCCAGAAAGCTTCCAGGAGCCTCCTCGAAGCTTCCCGAACAGTTCCCAGAAGCCCCTAACAACTTTAAATTTTAACTTTTAAATTTTGAATTTTAAACTTCAAAATTTGAACTTGAGACTGTAAACTTTAAATTTTCGGAAGCTGCCGGAAGCCTCCCAAAAGCTTTCAAGCCTCTCAGAAAGTGCCCGCAAAGCTTCCCAGAAGCTTCCCAGAAAGGCTCCCGGAAGCTTCCCAGGAGCTTACCAGAAGCCAGGAAGCCCCCAGAATCCTCCAGGAAGGGCCCCGGGAGCCTCCCAGAAGAGCCCCAGGAGCTTCCCAGAAACGTCCCAGAAGGCTTCCAGGAGCCTCCTCGAAGCTTCCCGAACAGTTCCCAGAAGCCCCTAACAACTTTAAATTTTAACTTTTAAATTTTAACTTCTAAACTTTGACTTTTAATCTTCAAAATTTGAACTTGAGACTGTAAGCTTCAAATTATTGGAAGCTTCCGGAAGCCTGCCAAAATCTTTCAAGCCTCTCAGAAAGTGCCTGCAAAGCTTTCCAGAAGCTTCTCAGAAGGTTCCCGGCCAGAAGCCAGGAAGCCCCCATAACCTTCCAAGAAGGGATCCAGGAGCCTCCCAGAAGAGCCCCAGGAGCTTCACAGAAGCGTCCCAGAAGGCCTCGGACGAACTTTTGCAGCCCCAAGATGAATTTGCAGCTTTTGGAAGCGACTGTGTGGGATTAAAATCCCGCTTCGCGTCGCACAATGGCGCAAGCCCTCAAAGTTTAGGGGTTTAGGGTTTAGCGAGCGCGCGCGAGCGCGCGTTTAGGGTTTAGAGTATTTAGGGTTTAGGGTTTGAAGTTTAGAGTTACTTAAAGTTTAGGGTTTAGGCTTGGTAGAGAGCGCGCGCGAGCGCGCGTTTAGGGTTTAAAGTATTTAGGGTTTAGGGTTTCAAGTTTAGAGTTACTTAAAGTTTAGGGTTTAGGGGTGGTAGAGAGCGCGCGCGAGCGCGCGTTTAGGGTTTAAAGTATTTAGGGTTTAGGGTTTCAAGTTTAGAGTTACTTAAAGTTTAGGGTTTAGGGTTTAGCGAGCGCGCGTTTAGGGTTTAGCGAGAGCGCGCGCGAGCGCGCGTTTAGGGTTTAAGGTTTAGGGTTTCGGGTTTAGGGTTGCGGTTGAAGGTTAGGGGTTAAAGGTTTAAAGTTTAGGGTTTAGGGTTGAGCGAGCGCGCGCGAGCGCGCGTTTAGGGTTTAAAGTATTTACGGTTTAGGGTTTCAAGTTTAGAGTTACTTAAAAGTTAAGGGTTTAGGGTTGGTAGCGAGCGCGCGTTTAGGGTTTAGCGACTAGCACGTGGGAGCGCGACTTTAGGGTTCAAGAGCGGCGTTGAGCATCTCACGGAACTTTTTTACTCCACCGCCGCCAAGTCTAATCCACTTCGGGGGCCAGAGCCCGTAGACATTTTAGTCCAAGGACACGTCCGTAGACTTAGTCAGCAGTCCGTAGACATCCATGAATTAATGTCGTAGACATTTTTATACTGTCCGTAGACAGAGCCTTATATGTCCAAGGACCCGGCGTTCGCAGCCTTCAGCTTCAGTTATCCAACTGTCGCAGCGTTGCTTGCCATAATCCTAAGATCAGGGCATCATTGCGGCCTTTGCTGCCACCACTTGGACCAGCATCGCCGCTTCCTCCGCCTGGTGGATCTTTCTTATCCCTCTTCTCGACGTCAGCCCTTGGCACTGGAGGAGGCGCCTCATACCTCTGTTTCTTTTCTTTTTTTCCGTCTTCTCTTCCTAAGGACGGGGCACGTTGGCCTGAGTTCTGCCAGAGTTTGTCAGCCCAGGCTTTGGCTTCGCTCTTGCATTGATACCACGACTTGCCAAACCGCTTCTCTTCATTTTGGCTCCAGAGGTAATACGAGAGGTGGGCAGGGGATCTGACATGTTGCCAGCGCCCGGACTCCCCGCCGCCTACCTCCTTGAGGCAAATGTGGCAGTAGCTTGTTCCATGCTTCGGGTCCGTGGACATTGGTGGCTCTTGCGGCGCCTTTGGCGGGTTCTTGGGCTCAGGAGGTGGACGGGAACGCCTGTCCGGAGCAGTGCCTGTCTCACCCCTCGGGCCGACAATTGACCCGAACTTGGCGCGTGCGCCCTCCACAGGCCGTGCAGGCCTTTCTTCCACCGTTTGGTCACAGACTTCAACAACCTCTTCTTCAGATTCCTCGTCTTCGTCGTCGTCGTCGTACGAGTCCTCTGCCCCTGAAGCCGGCACCTTTAGCTCTGCCTTCCGCTTTTTCTCGCCTGCCATCGCTTGCAGACCTGACAGGGGCAACAAATTCAACGACATGCACAAACATCACAGATGTCAAATTGACATTCAATGACACATGATTGATGAATTGATGAGGGCGTGGAAGTATGCAACACTACAATCGAAAACATCTCAGTCCGGAGACCATATACGTGTCTACATCCATCGTAGACTATTAATAGTGGAGTTCGTGGGCTAGCGCCATCTGTGAGTCCTTAGACTCTCATCCCTTTTCTTCTCTTGAGTCCGTGGACTCAAGCCATCCTACGATGGACCATCTCAGTCTCCTCCCTTTTCGAGTCCGTGGACTCCGTGGACCCGCGACATCCGATGCTGGACCATCTCTGAATCAGTCCTTAGACTGTCATCTTCTCTCGAGTCCGTGGACTCGCGCCATCCGACGATGGTCCATCTCAGCATCAGTCCTTAGACTGTCACCCCTTTCCCCTCTCGAGTCCGTAGACTCGCGCCATCCGACGATGGTCCATCTCAGCATCAGTCCTTAGACTGTCACCCCTTTCCCCTCTCGAGTCCGTAGACTCGCGCCATACGACGATGGTCCATCTCAGCATCAGTCCTTAGACTGTCACCCCTTTCCCTTCTCTCGAGTCCATGGACTCGCACCATCCGACGATGGTCCATCTCGGCATCAGTCCTTAGATTGTCATCCCTTTTTTCCCACGAGTCCGTGGACTCGCGCCTCCGATGATGGACAATATCAATATACTATTGAGTCTGTGGACTCGAGCCATCCGGGGATGGTGGACCATCTCTAGACTGTCAAAATCCGTGACCAAAAAAAAACATGACAAAGCACCCACGGCCCACCCACGTGCCTGGAACTTCGAAGTGCCTCCAGCTTCGACGTCACTCTTCGAGCCGAAAGCTGACAGAATGCTGTATAAAGTAATAAGCTTAAAAACACAGTGCATCATATATGTTTTCTGAGAGAAACAGCGGCAGAAGGCAGTTATGCATTTTGTCCATGGATGGTGTTGTTCAAAATCATGGAATCTGCTCCAGCCTGTCGTGCGTTTGCTCAGAATGCCCACCAACGAGGACAAGAGAAGTCACGTAAGTTGAGTGAACAAAACTGAATTCATTTGGAAACTTATAATAATTATAGTAACGTCAACAGAGTTTCGGTATAGATTATTCTGCAAGGTTTATTATGGTCCTTGTTGGTCGCGCTCCAGAGCGCTGCAGAAAATTAAAACAGGCCGCGGCAGTCTCATTCAGACCTCGCATCTTAAACTTACCAAGGCATATCAGAATCTTGCTCGTCTTCGTCCTCATTCTGCTCGTCTTGGTTCTCGTTCTGCGTCTCTGCTTCCACAGCTTTTTTTTGCTTTTTCTTCGGCGCCGTCTTTGGCTTCTTGGGTTTCTTTTCTTGATCATCTCCCTCTTTCTTTCGCTTTGCCTGTTCTTCTGCGCCACCCCCGGAACCAGCCGCAGCCGCCCGGTAGAACGACGATCCCTCTGTCTTCATCAGACCCAAGACAAATTCCGTCAGCAGCAGCTCCAAATGTTTAGCATGGGCATCGGTCACCGTGAAAGCCTGACAAGGAATCCTTTCAGAAATGCAAGCTTTGGCAAGCTCACCTTGACCCATGGAGAGAGCAAGCCTCAGGACATAAACGATTCGAAAGTTTGAAAAATATATCTTCTTTCCCCGGACATTGTCCTTCCCATTTAAAAATTGGAAAGTCCGTAAAATACATAATGTTGGCTCAATAGCACACCTTTGCAGCAGTGGCCCTTCAGGAAGCTGGACCAAAATTTCTGAGGGAAAGTTTCTGCAGAAAACACCGATTCGGCAGGCGCGACTCCGGACGCTTGCTTCTTCGCAGCTTGCTTCTCGACCGCGGCATCAGTGACCGTCACGGTTCGCCCAGCAAGCACTTCTTCTTTGTCTTTCCTATAGAAGACGCGTCAGTGGGTACTTTATCTACAAAACTTTGAAACAAGTCATTTTTTTGTCAAACAACCAGGCCTGCTTAAGTGCCACATGTCCTCCGGCTGCAGTACAGAAACGGTGGCAAGGAGGTCGCTAGTGTTGTGTCCACTGAAGTCTGGGAATTGCCTTTCCGGGACCATGGTCGCCAAAGGTTCCGAGGAAAATAAGTGCAAAGAAGTTCGTAAAGAATATGTCCCTTTCACACGCTGTTTGCGTCCGCGGACGGACCCGTCGGACAAGACCACCAGCACTTCCTTATGCTCGCAGTCAATGGGTGCGTCTTTCCGAGACGAGCTGACCTTGAAGTGCGACTCGGCTTCTTTGACAGACTTGTCGGCACCGCACTGCAAAATCACTAAATCTTGACTTGCAGGGACGGTTGCTTCGCCAGATTCTTTTTTTTGCGAGCCACGACCAATCAATGCTCCGTGGAGCAGCTTGCGCACAAGGTTCTGATCAGGCACGAACTTTTTCCGCAGAAATGGTTGGCTCGATGGTCCTTGGCTTTCCCCAAGCAAATCGCAATCCAACACGATGGCAATGGTCGACTTGCTGGACTCTCCTTTTTCCTCACGCAGAGGCCCTCCAGCAACCGAAGTTACTACGCCATCTAAGGTGGCCGGTTCAGTCAGCAAAGTAACGTATGTGCGCACATGTACATTGGCTACGCTTCTCCAATAACTCTCGGAGCCCTCAGGTTGTTGTGCCGGTGGGCGGCGCAGCAAAGCAAGCTGCTGGGTTTCTGGGTCCTTCTCCTCCCCGCCTTCCTCATTAAACGTATTGTCGTCTCCCTCAGCGGCTTTTTCGGCAGATTCATTCTTTACGGCATGCCGGACTTTCTGCACCTCTTCCTTAACAGCCTCGTATTCCAAGAATGCTTCGACTTGGCCGCCAGCTTTCACACAAGCTTTGAGGAAATGGTCCAACTTGCGATCATACGTCACAGCCTATTCAGGGCCGGCAATGAACATAATTATGCATATATAAACAATTACACATATCAACTTTGAAAACACAGACTTCCAAAAAATCCAAGGCAAGCAAAGCGCTTTTGCTGAGCCGACCCCTCCAGCTGCAGTCGCCATCTCCGGAATGATTTCTGTAGACGTCGTGCTGGGCAGTCTTTTCCTTGAGCAAGGTGCGGTCAGCCTCAGACAAGCCAAGCTTGGGCAAGACGGCGTCGAAGAAGTGTGACCAGACCTGGCGGCTTACCAAAACAAAAAGGCAATACTATTCGATTTTATTGCGTGGGTTGGCAAGCAACACAAGGGGGTGCATCACCAGCTATAAATGTTTTCATTTAGGTATAGATATTCCCCATAAGACTAATAATTCTTATATGCCTTATTAGATATATCCAAAGAGCAATTAAATCTATTACACGCAGTGGGAATCCTTGTCTAACAACTGCCGGACCTTCTTCTTCATCTCGAGAATTTGCACCAAGCCAACGTGGTGTTTGTCACCAGCTAAGCAGGCTTTCGAAATGTCTCCTGCTTCAATCAAATCGTAGTTCAGCATGTCAACGATGCCTTGCAGGACCCATTCCCGCATCTCTGGTGAGCTGGGCTTGGTACTCAGCACGTGTAGGCGGGACATTTGATGAAAAGGCGACTTGGATCCAAAGGACGATTCCAATTCCATCAAAATTTCGACGCACTTAGGCGAGGAAAGGATGCCTTTCTTGACCATCAACGCCTGGGTGATCATGTTGGCAGTCAGCCTGCCATCTTCGTCCCCATTTCGTCCATTTGCGCCTGTCACGGACTGGAGACCCAGTTCCACGAAGGCTTCTGCTAACTGCGCCGGTTGCAGTTTGCCTTTGCAGCCAGGAGCACTCTCGACAATTGTCTTGAATTGATCAATCTCGAGGCTTGTTTGCATGGCTGTGCGTGAAAGAGATTCGTGGTCTTGCCGGATGGATTGGCGCCGGTTGAATCCGTGGATCCAAACAGTCTCTGCACGCCCGTCAGTCCCAATGAAAGAACAAGGTGTGCTGAGAAGGACAGCTCGCCACTTTGCCCGAACTGCAAGCCACTGATCTTCACTCATAGTGTCTTTTGACCTGAAGACAAGTATGACATTGAAAGGGTAATAGCCAGATAGTTAAAAACTAGCCCGCTATATCAGAAGCATGTGTCCCAAAAATATGCACTTACTGCGGTGTTAGTTCAGGCCAAGTAGCAGGATCGACTTGGCACAAGAAGCAAGCAAAGAATGAATCAGCTCTTCGGAAGACACTTGTTGCAAAAGAGACGGGGTGGCAGTCAGACTTGACTTGTCCACCAAGACTTCCACGCATCTTCCTGTCATGAATGCCGGCGAATCTTGGGGATAGTAGTAGGCGCACAAATCCAACACACGTCGTCTGGACATAGGTATGCCAGGAGTGGCTGAGGAAACCAAATTGAGCCAAAACAGCGGAATGCTGCAACGGTAGACGCCGTGCTTCTCCAAGGCAGCCTGGCAATTCTCCAACTGATAAGGCTCCTGAACTCCAGATTCTGCGCCAGGCCCGTTGGCAGCCGACACGGGCAGGGGCAACTCATTTTCAATTCCGGAGAATTCTTTCCTGATCGCTTGAATGTCTGCTTCTACCTCTGCGTAGTAAGCAGCATTCGTGGGGTCCTTCTGCGTCGCCGTTTCCTGCTGTTCAGCGGCATCAGCCGCAATCATCGCCGGCGATCTTTTCTTTGCCGAAGCTTTTGGCACTGCTGCCTTGCTTGCAACAGCCTGCGCCGCTTTCTTGCGATTCTCATTTGCAATCGCCTTTCGTCTCTGAATGTCCTTTTTGGCTGTTTTCTCACACTCTCCCTTCGCCACCCTCTCGGCCAATTCCTTCTGTTCTGCCTTATTCAGGCGCCAAGCGGAAATGTTGCTCACTTCCTGGGTCATGAGTCAAGGACGCACTAACTAAGAAGTAAGTCGAAGTCCGAGCTTGAGCAATGAAAAGTCTGCCGGATGAGCCACGTCCATAGCAACCGCGGCAACCGCTAAACAACACAGGTCCAAATCAACGCAAAAAGTCAAACGTCAACGTGAGTCATAACGTGGCCGAGTACACATAGTGGGGGTTACCCACTATGCCTACTCGGACCCAGCCTAGGCTGGACCCGGATAAGGTCTAGGGACTTCGCTCTAAGAGGGACGGGGCAATCAATGTGCCGCAACGTGAATCACTTTGCCCCCTCTTCCTACTCGGACCCAGCCTAGGCCGACCCCGGACAAGGTCAGTGGGGCTTTCCCACTAAGGGTACCCACCACCGTTGTGACGTGTGCAACGTTTGCATGGTCCTTACCCACTCCCAGCACGGGCTGAGGGCGGGTAAGGCCGCGACGTATAGCCGGAGCGACGTATAACACAACATGTTTTTTTATAGGTATATAGCTATATGTTACTGTAGCATGTTTCTTGGTTTAACTTACGTATATCATCATGTGTTAACATATATACGTCAAATGACCCGCCCCATATCTGTTTGACATCAGTGCTGCACTAACTTTTCAAAGCATCTGCGAACTGAAATGTCTCAGCCAGGCTCATCTCTCTCTCCGGGGCTCAAATCTGATCGTCAAACAGTTTGTCGCTCAAAGAAGCAGCAGATTGGCCATCAGAAACCATTCGCCAATATTCGGGCCCTTGGCGAACCAGCTTGGCTGCTGCAAGGCCATTTTGCAACACAGCTGCAAGGACGTTAATGGACATGCCATCACCCAAGCTCCCTTCCACTGTCCGTTCGGGCAATGCGTTTGCAGCCGCAGCTTGCAGCATTGCTTCAAAAACTTTTCTTGGGACTCCTTGGAGCCGGGCTGCCTCTTCGCCTAGCAAGCGGCGCCGGAGCTTAGGTATGTAATACCCTCGTTGCTGAAGCCGTGTGCGTGTCAAACACGGCGTGACATTTTTCATTACCGTCTGAAAGCGCTCCGAGCTGCCTACATCCAGAACAAATCCTCGGCTCCAAAGTTTCTCCCCCACAAGTTTTTCGTAGTGGGGAAGAGAGAGAACCTCTGTCCCCCCGCAACCCTTATTCAAAAAGTGGTGTAAGTCCACAGGCTTTGTCCTTTCTCTTGGCATTTCTAACTTGCCGGAGCAAATTTCCTCAGCGACGCCTAACAGGTAGACGCGAGGTCTACTCTGAGGCACGGCAAAATTTTTGGTATTCAGTATCTTGAACACAACCTTGTATTTCAGCGCGGCCAAAATTTTTAGCACAAAGCCCCAAACCTTGGCATGGGTCTTGTGTAATATTGAGGCCACTTGCTCAAGAACTATGACCTTTGGCCGAGTTCTGGCAATATATTCGGGGCCAGACAGTGTGCAAAGGCCACGTCTATCCACAACGCCTCTCCTTTTCCCGAGATTCGAAAAGGAAGGACACGGAAAGCCAGCCACGTAGACGTGCGTGGATATGCAGTCTTCCGGTTTCCGCAGGAACATATCTGTCACCATGGTTAACTTCGAAGTATTGAATCCGCAGATTTTGGCCACTGCTTCGTGCAAGCAAACTTTGTCAGCATCTGTCTCTGACATCATGACTGGCAGTACCTTCTTTACAAGGCCCAGCAACCGGTATGCAATCAAGTCTGAGCCATGACCAGAGCAGTCCGAAGCGACCCGAATGACGCTTTCGCCTCCATGCTGCCAAGGTCTTAAACGATTTTCCCACGAGGCAGCAAGTCCTTTGACGCGAAGTATGTGTTGGCGCAGCTCGTCTTTGCTGACTGAAAGAGGCCGCGATTTTTTTTGCAACTTCAACTTTTTGTTCCCGCGGGTGACCCTCTTCACCATCTCAGGAACGGCTGCTATTCTGTATTGCCTATCTTCCAAAATGCTGCGCTTCAGAGAGGCTCGTGTCATTTTGCACTTCTCCGTGTGTCACATATATATATATATATATGTATATGCACAACACTATGCAATGATCAATGCCAAGTGTCATGACTGCAGTAACTGTCAAACAAGTTTGAAGGCATAAGAGGGCCTTACTTTTCTGTGCTTTCCCGGCAGTACCCCAAGGCCAGGCTCAGGTTCAGAATGAGCTACTATGATTTGTGGATGCGTGCGCTTGCCTGTCGATTGAGGCAAGAATCTACCAGCCACCGGATAAAGTCCCTGGCCGTGAAACATTTGACACGCGTCCTGTTGAACCCCGGAATGGCTTCCCCGGCGCCTTTTAACAAAAGGCTTGGCTTTCTACCACGGCCTTTCAAAGCTTCAGCAGCAACAGGCTGCCACCCAAGTCGGCAGGCCTCTCGGACCATCATGGTCAGTCCAAGCTGCTCCCTTTTAAATTCGGAAGTGGCAAAGACAGCAGCGTCAATGGAAAGACCAGGATGGAAGCCCAACTTGATTCCACCAGTGCCATTCAGCACGCTTGAAGATAGAATGACGCCTCCTTGCAAAGCTGCCATCACTTTCACCTTGTTCTCCACTTTCTGGAAATTCAATATGACGAATAGCTTCGCCAGTCGGATATCCTGCGGCACAGCATGCCTATACGCTGATTTAAAAAAAAGGGCCCTGGAAACCGAAATTAACTTAAAATGTGTTATAGCCTCCAACTTGCCTCCGTGAAGTCGGTGATTCCAACATTCTGCAAGCGCTCTTCTGCTTCTGCTCGAGCATGATTGGAAAACTTCTTTGAAAACCATGCTGGCGCCTCTAAGTCTTTCAAAGCCCATTGCCTTGGCTTCTTCCGGCAGGCCAGCTTGGCTTTCTGCTTGTATTTTGCACAGGCTTTCGCCCGCTGCGCATCCTTCTGACGGTTTTCCTGAATCACCTTGGCAGCCAATCTCTTCACGTCGTCAGTTGCCTCATCCTCTAACAGCAAGCCGTCATTAAAAGCCTCCGCTTTACGTTTCCGTTCCTTTTCTTTCTGGAAGTCCCTTTCCTTTTCGAGCGACTCCGGCAACTCCTGCCGAGGTCTACGCAGTGGTGTGCTACACTGCGAAACAGCTTGGTCCAAGGCCTGCTTGCGATCTCTGTTCCACTGAGCATGAGACCCTTGTCGGCCAGCGCGATGAGTGCCTGCATCGAATCTCTTGCATTGTCGTGTTCGTGCCACACCTGACCGCAAAAGGTCACAGTAGACGTCCTGAGCTGCTTCAACAATTGCTGCCCGACAGGCATCGGACTTGCTACCTTCGCCCATGACAATAGCCATGCGCCGATCCATGTCTGCAGCACTGCTTGACAGCTCAACGGGGCTTCTCTTCACTTTGGAAAATTGCTGCTCGACCCCACTGGACGAACTAGTCCATGCCATGTAAGCTGCCAGTACTTCAAACAAGTCTGGCGCATAATATTTGCCTTGGGAAGCATTTCTTGGCCGTGTCCGAGCATAGGCTTCCTTCCATGCGTCCCGATTGGGTAGCCCGCCTTGCTTGTGCATAGACAAGGCAATCGGAAGCAGCTTTTGATACTGCTCTTTTAACCCTGCATCTGATACACGGAAAGCTTTGCCCAATTTTTCCAAACTTCGTTTGACGTCTGTCTTCTGTCCGTGCTCGGACAAATGGAAGACATCAAAGCATGCAAGCAAATGCCAGCTCGGAAATTCTTGCTTCAATACATCTTCAGCGACGCAGAGCCATTCCTGCAAGGTTTTAAAAGCAGACATCCTTTATACACATATATATGACATCAGCTAAATAAGAGAAAGCAATCGCACCACTGCGTTCTGTCCTGCAATACTTCCATAGCCCGGTCAACATCCTGCCGAGTGACTTTGACCTCTTTCGCAAACCCGTCTACGATGATAGTGATGGGATCAGATCGTTCCATCAATTCCCTGGTGTAGGTTGGCAATGTCAACGCCTGGCCTTCGACGAACAATGCACGTCCGCGGTCTGAAAACCCTTGCGCATGCAGGTTCAATGTTGCTAAGTCCATATCTTCCCGATCACTGTAACGAGTGAAATCCGAACAGATGGAGGCAGCATCAGCACACAAAGCCAGTAAAGCCGCCTTGAAGCCACTGAAGTTGCGACAAAGCTTTCCAGCCCATGACGCCTCTTCACCTCGCATGGCTTGCACCCGTCCGCAGACGTCAAAAACCGTTTGCAGGTTTTTGCAAAGCCGAGACAATGGATTCAGAAAGGTTGCGAAACGGTGCTTGGCCGCACTCAGTGAGGTGCAATCACCGTCAATTCCCAACTCTTCCGCTCCATGTCCAATGGCCTTAGCCCACCACTTGCTGAGAAGCGGCGAATGCCAAACTTTCTGACAGAAGGAATCAGATCCATGGATCCATTCCTGCATGAGACTGTTCAAGGTAGGACTCTTGGAAAACGGTCGCTTTAGCAGTCTCGTTGTAGCATGCGCGCAGTCTCGGCCGACGATTTTGATGTTCCGCATAGCAATGTCCAATGTTTGGGTCTGGTCGGCTGCACGACGGACCCCGCGGTGCAAATCGCTTGCCAAGAGTTCTGCCGATGCAGCATCCGTGACAATGATTGAGACACGGTGCTTCAATCGATGCAACAAGTCTTCATCCACTACGCCTTCTGCCTTGGCAGAGCCACGTGGTGGACACTTCCAAGGTTGGCAGAAGTGTTGCATGATCTGAGCAGTCGCCGTGGCGATGCTCTCCGCTGAACCTTCCAGTGCCTGTAGGCCCAAGGAACCCGAGACAATGGTCAAATCAGGCAACACTGCTTTAAATCGCAGAAGAAGGTTGCCTTTGCGCTCATCACGCATCAGGGCCAAGCAGTGCGCCTCTGAAAGCAACTTTCTGTTGTGAGCGCAAATTGCTTCCGACAGAGCGTACCTTATTCGACTTTTTTTATCACTTGCCGAACCACCCTGTCGGCTGGATCCTCCTTGCATCATCGATTTCATGGCATCTTCAAAATCTGCCTTGGGAGGTCCTGTTTTTGCAGACGCATTGCTTCTGGCGGCGCCTTTGCATGCCATCACATGCAATTGTGATTTTTCATGTCTTTCAAGGTTGCTCTTTTTCAAAATGTTTGCTGGCTCTTGTTCGAAAGCTGCCCACGGTCCTGGCAAGCCATCTGTTGCACAAATTGCGCATCCGAGTTTGATTTCCTCATTGACTAATTTTGCCCTGAGCCACGGCTTTTTGTGTTTTTTCCATGCGTTGTGTAAAGCACACAGCCCGCATTTTGTCAGAGACGCCTTGCAAGCTTTCAGATGCTGCTTTAGCAACTTGCTTGGCACCAGCCCTTCAACAGCTGAAGCCTTCCCCATGCCGCCGGGCCGAGAAATAACAAAACTGCAAATTAAAGAATGCAAAAAATAACTATGAGGTTGTTTTGTAAAAATGATTATGGACTGACAAGTAACATCTACTTCTGAATCCTGGAAGCCGACAAACCCCTTTCCGGAAACCAATGCAATGACCCGTCCCACAACGAATACCCTATGCTCATAAGAACGCATCAATTTTTCATCCACAATGCCTGGAAATGTCCAATGTTCCACCTGTCCAGTGTCCGTAGACTTTGCCAAATCGCAGTCCGTGGACTGCAGGATCTGAGTCTTCAGTCCTTAGACTGGACTCGAAGACAACTGTCCGTAGACAGACCTTATTTAATAGAGTTAGTCCGTAGACTGACGTGCCGACAACTAAGGCTGAGCTGCGTCCGTAGACTGACAAAGGCAACGTCTCATTTCATAATGACGAGCAAGTAAGTGGCAAGGACATTGGCACGCAGCGAATGTTAAAGGAGTAAGCCCCACAGTTGTGCAGGCGCAAGTCTGGCAATGGACTTGCTTGAAATGCCCGGAACCGGTCAGAGTCATTTGAGTCACCCCGCAGTGCACCTTCCCGGTGCGGAAAACTTGGACAAACGGAATATCACCCACCCATTTGATGGCAAATTCCTCGCTTCCCTTTGAAACGCTTTGCAAGCCATCTTGCAGTCCAGGCTCCGGCAAACTTTCATCCAATACAGTCTCAGCATCCATTGATTCCAGGAGTGATAATACTTCCCGCGTCAAGAAATAGACAAGAAAAACTAAAGCCCATGCTGCGAGAATGACAAGAAATTATATGAATGGTGCAGCATAATGTGCGAAATATATTCGGCATGCCGGGACGCACTTTTTTCCAGGCAGGACCTACGCGGAGACATCTTTAGGTCAGCTAGTTGCCCAGGACGCCGGGGGAGAAGGAGGACATTTTGCCACATGCAAAGGCATGCTCGCACTGGCTACTGGATCTTGCAGCTGGTGTGCCTTCTTCTTCTTCTTGGACACCTTTTTCTTTGCGCCTGCGGTGGCAGATTTGCTTGTTTTTCCGGCCACCTCTTTCTTTGCACCAGATGTTTTCGTCTTACTGGCCTTTTTCTTTGCACGTGCGGTAGCAGATCTCTTCGTCTTTCTAGGCGTTTTCTCCTCGGTGGCCAGTTCGGTGTGGGTATCGCCCAGCCCGCACCTGCGCTTTGCTTCAGTGCGGCAACTTTCCCAAGTCACATCGACCCAGTCATGGACGTTGGCGAATCGCCACACATCTTCCGTCAGCAAAGCCAATCTCACCTTCAGGCAGCATGAGTCCATAGACCCTTGCGCCATAACTACTTTCTGGCAGTCTGGGCATTTTTGGTACTGGGCTCGCTCATCGAAACGAGCCAGGCGTTCCGAAACTGTGGAATTTTCACTGAACGACGATTCAGACTCAGGCGTCGGCGAGCGCAATGCCTCCCAGATCCTGCGAGCCGTCTCTCCTTTTCTTTTCTCGTTACCCCTCTTACCCATCAGAAGCGCGAGTGGTTGAGAACTAAGCCTTTTGCTTGAACCAAATCTTCAGAAATGAAACAATAAATAAACATAAGCTGCTTAAAGCCAAACCAAATTTTGCGTGACGTCATTCCACAAGCGGACATAAGCAGCCACGCCAACTTTCTCAGCATCACACGGTCCATGTCTACTATTTAAAAATCATGATATTCAGCTCCGTAGAGAAAGTCCGTGAACTTAGTCATCGCATGGCAAGTCACCTCCATAGAGGTTCAGTGCGAACCAGAGACGCTGGGAAGCAAAACGCTTCCAAAAATTCTCGGGACAACACGATGCTGTGCTCCAACCATTTCATACATCTGATCCAGTACAAAATCAGATGAAAACTCAGCTGGGGCAGCCATAGCTGTGCTCAAAGCGGTTTGCTGGTCCAGGAGAAGGCGTCGAAAAAGGCAGCGTCAGAAAAAGAGCTCCTATCATCACTGATATCATGGAAGTGCTTAGAGTCCTGGGACTCCATGTTCCAGATTTCTTTGGAGCCAAGCACTACTGGAAACATGAAAGAATGAATGACAAGCTGATCGCACGCTGCCTGGCCAAAACTTCAAACTGAACATCAATGACAAGAAAAGGCCGCTGTCTTTTTCCAAGGCCATGCCCCATCTTGGCCGCCAAAACCTCTAAAACTATTCACAGCTGCTCTTCAGTCCGTCTGAGTCCCTTGGGACACAAGGACAGGCGTTGAATCGATCCTTTTGCAGATCTGAATCACCCGTTTTCGCATATTAACAGATTGCTTCCCACATAGCCTGATGCGCACAGCAGGCACCGTCACTTCTTCTTCTTTCTCTTTTACACGCTTCCTTTTCTCATTAAACGCAGTCCAATTTGACTTCCCAGGCTTCCCAGAGCGGTTCTTTTTTGCTGAGGCTTCGCATCCTGGCTCTGCTTTCACCTTTGGCAGCCCCACTGTGCTGTCAGCACTTGGCTCCCTTTTCACCTTTTGCGGCTTCACTGTGGGAAGCATGTCACCAGCCATTACCCCTGTCACAGGAGCCAAACTTGCGATTAACCACCTGCCTAGCCAAGGCAAAAGCATGATTTCAATTGCTGGCGTTGTTGTTGTGGTTGTTGTGGTTCTGGCTGTGGATGTGGTTGTGATTGTTTTTTCCCTCTTGTTTGTTGTTTCTTGTTTGTTGTTGCTGCTGTTGTTGTTGTTGCTCTTGCTGGTGTTGTTGCTGTTGCTTTTGCTGTCACTGTCTGCTGTTAGTTGTTGGCTGTTAGTAGGTATAGTAGGTATAGTAGGTATAGTAGGTATAGTAGGTATAGTAGGTATAGTAGGTATAGTAGGTATAGTAGGTATAGTAGGTATAGTAGGTATAGTAGGTATAGTAGGTATAGTAGGTATAGTCGGTATAGTAGGTATAGTAGGTATAGTAGGTATAGTAGGTATAGTAGGTATAGTAGGTATAGTAGGTATAGTAGGTATACTAGGTATACTAGGTATAATAGGTATAATAGGTATAGTAGGTAGTAGGTAGTAGGTTGTAGGTAGTAGGTTGTAGGTTGTAGGTTGTAGGTTTTAGGTTGTAGGTTGTAGGATGTAGGATGTAGTTGTAGTAGTAGTAGTAGTAGCAGCAGCAGTAGTAGTAGTAGCAGCAGTAGTAGTAGTTGTTGTTGTTGCTGTTATTTTGGTTGTGGTTGTGGTTGTGGTTGTGGTTCTGGTGGTGGTGGTGGTGGTGGTGGTGGTGGTTTTTGTTGTTGACTTGGGTGAGCAACGCGGCTGCTGCGGCAAGAACAACAACACAACAATGACAAGAACAAAAAAGTACAAAAACGAGAACAAACAACAAGAACAAGAACAAGGGAAAGAACAAAAACGAAAACAAAAACAACAACAACAACAAGACAAACAACAAACAACAAAGCACGAACAAAAACAACAAACAACAAACAATAAACAACCAACAAGAACAAGAACAAGAACAACAACAACAACAAAGACAAAGAAGAATAATGAGACAAAACAAACAACCCCAGAGCACAAAAAAGAAACCAAGCAACCGCTATACAACACCAAGAAGAGGAGCCGGAGGGCAGACAGGGATTTGGTCTGATCACCAAGGCTGGGTTATGTAGAAATATAAAGTGTAGAGGTAATTATCAAGATCGTGTGGCGTTTTTTTGCAATCTCAGTTGAAAATCCTTGAGGCAAGGATATCATTAAGTTGAAGTACGTTTTTGCAATCTCAGTTGAAAATCCTTGAGGCAAGGATCAATCATTAAGTTGAAGTAGTAGAACCTTCTTAGCTTCTTACCAAACCCAAACGAAGAGAGCGCCCGAGTGTTCCAGGAGAAAGCTCAGGAAGCTCAATGAAAAAGTATTGAGCGTGTAGCATTCAGAACATGCGGGAGTTTAGTGCGTAACATCAAGAGCCTGTTGGAAGTTCCAAGAGAAACCTAGGCGAGTAATACCAAGAGAGCTTGTTGAAGGACCAAGAAAAACCTAAGAGTCTAGCATCCAGAACGTGTTGGAGGTCAGAGCGTAGCATCAAGCGCATGCTGGAATGCTTGAGGAAGAACAAAAGAGCGTAGCAACTAGAGCGTCCTGGCGTGTTCCAGAACAAAGCTAAGAGCGTAGCACGAAGAGCGTGACTTTCTCCAGACCGCAGCGTCAAGAGGCGGAGCGTAGCACCAACAAGAGCGCGCTGGAAGTTCTAGCGTCAACAGCATATTGGACTCTTCCAAGACAAGGTTCAGCGCGTAGCATCAAGAGAGTGTGAGCCGGAGCCAAGAACGTAGCACCAAGAGCGTGTTGGCACTCAATGTGTCACAAAAAAGAAGCAAAAATAGCGCGCCATGCTTCAAGAGAAGCCAAGAGCGTAGCGTCAAGAGCGTGCTGGCACGTCCCAGGACAAGGCAAAGAGAAAGTGTTGGACAGCCCTCGAGATAGTTAAGAGAGTTAAAATCACCAAGAGCGTGTTGGAAGTTCCAAGAGACAGCTAAGAGCGTAGCATCAAGAGCTTGCCGGACTGGCCTAGGAGAAAGCTAAGAGCGTAGCGTAGCAGCAAAATCGTGTCGGAAAACCCAAGAGTAAGCCAAGAGCCTAGCACCAAGAGATAGTTCGAACTTCCAAGAGAAAATTAGCATAGCATTCAAGAGGCGACTGTCTCCAGAGCGTAGCGTCAAGGGCGTGCTGAAATGCCTCAGGTGAAGGCCAAGAACGTAGCATCAAAAGAATTTTCAAAATCTCAAAGAGCAAGCCCGGAGGCTATAGCATCCAGAGCATTTCGTTGGTTACTCTTCCCTTTCGTTTTGTCTTCCCTTCTGTTCCCTACGTCGCTCCTTTCGTTTTAACTTCTGCTTCGTTCGTTACTTCCTCCCCATTGTTTCATCTTATTCATTCACCTCTTCCTCTCATTTGAAGGCGTTCATTCCGTTAGGTCCGTCTTTTCAATCAAATCTTCTGTCCTGTTCTTCCTGCTCTTCCTTTCCTGTCAACTCGTCCATTTGATTGCGTCCGTCTTTTTGTTGCAACTCTTCCCTTCCATTCGTTGCTTCCTTCCTTTCGTTTCAACTCTTTTTCATCCCTTTCGTTACTCCTTCCCTTCCCTTTCAACTCTTCCCTTCCGTTTCCTATACGGCGTGCCTTTCACTTCAACTCTTCTCTTCCGTCCATTACTTCCTCCCCATCGTTTCAACGCTTCCATCCTGTTCATGTAAATTCAACCTCTTCTTTCGGGGGGGAATTTGTCTTCGGAGCGCACTTCGTCTTTGGGGAATTCGTCTTCGGAATTCGTCTTCGGGGGGGAATTCGTCTTCGGGGGCAATTCGTCTTCGGAATTCGTCTTCGGGGGGCACTTCGTCTTCGGGAATTCGTCTTCGGAATTCGTCTTCGGGGGGGAATTCGTCTTTGGGGGGGAATTCGTCTTCGCGGAATTCGTCTTCGCAATTCGTCTTCGGGGGGGAATTCGTCTTCGGGAAATTCGTCTTCGCAATTCGTCTTCGAGGGGCAGTTCGTCTTTGTGGAATTCGTCTTCGCAATTCGTCTTCCGGGGTGAATTCGTCTTCGGGGGGCGATTCGTCTTTGGGGAATCCGTCTTCGCAATTCGTCTTCGGGGGAGAGTTCGTCTTCGAGGGGCAATTCGTCTTTGTGGAATTCGTCTTCGCAATTCGTCTTCGGGGGGGGTTTGTCTTCGGGGGGCAATTCGTCTTCGTGAAATTCGTCTTCGGAATCCGTCTTCGGGGGGGAATTCGTCTTCGGGGGGCAATTCGTCTTCGGGGGGCAATTCGTCTTCGCAATTCGTCTTCGGAATTCGTCTTCGTCTGCGGGTGGAAAGGTGATACCCGCACAGCGCGCTCAATGCTTTTGGAGTTGACCTCCTGGAAAAATCGAGCGGCGAGACCGGGTGCCGCCGAAGCCGAAAGCGCCACTGTCGATGGCCCAACTTTGTGTCAGTGTCTCTCAGTGTCTCTCAGTGATTTCAATCTTCTTGAACTCCCACACTCTCCACACGCTCGCTTCGTGTCATTTTTGGTCCAAGGAACTTCTCTTTTTTGGTGCCGCCGTAGGACACGCCCTGGGTCTTGTATGCTTTTGGGGTGCGGTTTCGACTTGAGATCGTGAAAATAGAAATATTGGAATTTACATCAACACCGAGATTTCCACTGACCTGATTTTCTTGAGAAACATGAAAAACATAGAGAAATAAAATATGAAGAAAATTCCAAACATTAGCGCATTGGACATTGCGCATCCTGCCGGCTGCCCCGGCTGCCCTGCCTGACAGCCGAATGGTTCCCATCCACGCTGTTTCTTCCTTGAAAACACGAAAGGCTGCATGCCCTGGCCAATACGAAACAATGAAGCAACGAAACGGCCACGAAACAAATGAGAAGCACAAAGAGACACAGAAACACTGCAAAAATCACCAAATGTCACCCAACGTCGCCGAATGTCACCAAATCACAAAAAACAGCCTGCTGATAAAGGGATTTTTTCTTCCGCAGATTCACCTTGGCCGATCTGGTGGCATTTCTGCACAGCAACAACCACACACGAAGTGGGGCCTGAAGTGAGGTTTGAACTGCCGACTGAAGTGACCGGAAATCGTAAAATGCAAACAATATCTTCAGAAAACCTCAAAGTTTGGTTGACGGCAATGATGTTTTTTTGCGGGGAAAAAAATCACTGGATTATCATGGTGCAAAGGATCCAGCTAGATTGCTGTGAATATCCAATTTTGGGGAATTCCCTTATTTCTGCTTCCATAACCATAGCTGTTTCGCGCGTTTTTTTCCATAACCATAGCAGTTTTCGCGCATTTTTCTGTTTGTGTTTTTTATGATTTAGTTTTTCTTTTTAATTTGGTTCACAGATTTGTTTCGCGTTTCGGCCACTTTGGCGCTGCGTTCTTTTCTACTTCGTACATGGTTCTTGTATGTTTGAACTATTATGTGTGGTTTGTATGCGCAACACATGCAACACACTTGTAACCCAAATATATGTATATATATATATATATATAGCATTTAGCTGCGGGCCCGGGCCCTACCAGCAATGCCACACTCTTCTGTTTGGACCTTCTCTGTTTCTCTCTGGTTCTCCCTTTGTTCCTGAAAATGTTATCGTTTTTGCGATTCTACCCGACTTGCTTCCGACAGTGGGAAATTGATTCGCAGGCGCTGCGTGACAATTTCCAAAGATATGCTTCGAAAGATGCAACTCTGCGTGGTTAGCCAGTGCACTGGTGAGCCTATTTGGAAAAGAAAAAACCATCCAAAGGTAAGAGCAAATACAGCTCCACATTATTTTCATGATGGCATCACATTGCACATGCTTAAGAAAAAAAAGACCTTTTGGGTTACTTCGGTGCCTTGGATAGGTCACTAAGTCACTAAGGCATTGCAGATTATCTCATGTACGGACATATCCGTATGTTTATCTCCTGTTATTATGACCTGCGCAAAACTTTCCGGCCGTGTGCAGATCAGTATCTTGTCAGTGAATCTGGACTTCAAAGCAGGCTGAATGTCTTCTGAAGAATAAAAGACATCGTTTGAAGGTCAATTGAAAATTGGATATGGGCGAAAAAAACTTCGCTGACAACAATAATTGTAGCACACTTTACTGACCTTATCCATGACGTTCGCTGACAGGAGGGGCACATGGGGCAAACCTTTTTTGGGGGGTTGTTGGGACATGCATGTGTCCGGTCCTTACTGAGTCCGGCATCATCCAGCCGCAATCCATACTGGCAGAACCAAATGCCAATTCAAGATGTAAAGGCACAACATCGTCATCTGACGGCCGAATTTAGCGCCACTCAGGGACATGCAATCACTAATGGTCAAAGCAAAACTGCGGTTGAAAGCTGAAGGTGATGGGGCAATTCAAAAAGCACCAGCGGTGTCTTGCCCGGAGAGGACTGGATGCCCTCACTGCATGCACGCGCCCGCTCCCATGTCTCAAGAGACCAAGGCGGCGCTCCACTGGCATGGAGGGGCATCGTTGGTTTGATTAACTCCACGCCATCCATGCCTCCGGAAAACGTAGTAGCAGACGTAGAAGTCCCAGGCTTGCGAAGCTTCTCACCCTAGCAAGGCATGGCTGGGTGCTCCAGAACCACCATTCTTTCGCGCCTTGCACCGGCCACTGAGAATTGAGGAAGGCAATTGTCAATATTCAATTGCAGCAGGCGACTCTATATGGCCAAGGCCAAGGGCCACGGAAAAAATGACTGTGTCGCAAACCATGTTTGGGATAGGCCCCATTGAGTCTCCCCGGTGAGGGTGAAGCCTTCAACAATGGTGCCTTCCACGGTGTGAGGTTTGAACGCTGCATCGCTTTCACTTGTCGACAGCAATGCATCTTGGCATTGATGAGGTGTTACACGCCGCTTCCTGATCTGCCGCCTTGCTGCAGAAAAAACTGACGCTATCGCTTGTCCAGCTTGATAGGCCAAGATGTCAGCTGCGCAACGCAGGTCGGTTGCAACCGCACAGCCTCACTCAAGTCACGGTAGCAACTCGAGTCTCGCGCCTTGTGAGCAGAAGCAAAGGCATGCATATACACTACGGCGTGGACCTTCAAGGAGTTGACTCAACAACCTGCGTCCTCATCTTAGGAAAAGTGGCAAAGAGCAGGTGAATAGTCAGCTTGCTACGTGCTCGGATTGATCTAGCCGCCTTCAGTCCAGGCTGAAAAAGTTATCTAGGCAATGTCCTCCTGCAAGGCAACAAAGTCCATTGTGAGCTCCATCTGATGTGGTGTAAATATACATTACTGCCCTCACCAAAGAAGTACGATTGGACTGTGGCGGGTGCGAGGAGACGGTGCTCAATTATCCACGCTGCATGAAAGGTGGCTCCTGGAACGTTTTCAGCAACCCCATGATGATCACCGACTGCCCCAGCAGAATGCTCTTCAAAGTGTCCGTTCGTGTCACCAAAGTAAACGTGAAGAGGCGGCGTATTTTTGCAGAAATGCGGCTCCAATAACGGCCCAAGATTAAAGGGCTTGGCGAATGAGCATAACACATCGTGCCTGACCTGCAGTTTCACCACCAGCATCTGGCAAAATGTCGAACAACATCATCGAATTGTTGTTGAAGCACGTACTGTCGGGTATTGGCTGCATATAGGCACGAATGCGACAAAGCGAGCAAATTCACTGTCGCAACTGCTATGTCGATGCAAAACTCAATCGTGGATGCTCTTGTTGTCAAGGAGTCAGAATGTCTATACACGTGGTGTGGGGTCGTGGACTTCATGTTCGAGGATGGGGCTTTGACCTGACGCAAGCCCCTCACTCCCTTGCTGCATCATACTATCAAAAACCATATCCATTGGATGGTAGTGAAGGCTGGTTCGTCTTGATGCCACTGGCACCACGGCTCACAATTGCCGACAATCTCCGCTGATCGGACCATAGCTTGCCAGGAACACACCATGCGGAGCCATCCACAAAAAGTGTGTTGCACTTGGCGCTCGGGCATTTCTTGGAGTAGCTCAGGGGGCATGCCGCACACTTCATAGCGCATGTTATGCACCCTTGAGAGGTCAAGAATGGTTTTGGGCAAGGCGGGCAACAGATCATTGAGACTAGCGGCCTTTCTCTGAATCACTGAGTTACTGAATGCTGAAGCAACTGAAACATGCCCACTGGGTTGATCTGGCAGCTTCCAGTCATCATCAGCGTCAACTGTTGTCTGACATGCACCAACATCATCAGCACCGGCACCCATACTGCAACGCGAAGGGGCTACCAGGAAGAGGTAATCCGCATGACTCACGCCGCAGAAACTAGTGAAACAATGTTGCACAATCCGTCCATTCAGCCACAAGTGTACGTTGGTCTTGTGCACGTTCAGACCGCAGTGGAACCCGGAGCAATTGCAGGGCTGGCTGGCCCCGTGGGTTTTCTTGAGAGTCGAGCGGTATGATAAAGCGCTTGGTGATTTTCTGGACCGGAAAGAAAATGCGGAAATCAAGGTCGGCCAGGATGTCTGCGGTAGGATGACTGCCTGGGTGCCTGCGTCATGCTTCACGGAGATGCTGAGATCTAAATCATGAAGGTAAATCCCCAGAATATAGAACTCAGTATGGGTATTGCACCGCAGCCTAGGGCAAAAGCAAACCCGGGCTGGTTGCGAAGCATGCAGAAGTACTGCGCGTCAATCTGTGAGTCCGTGCATGCGCTGTCTGGTGAAGCTGCTTCATCAGCGTGATCCTCCTCGTGCACGTCTTCCTCTCGAACTCCTTCATGATCAGCGTGATCCTCCTTCGTGATCCTCTCGAATGGTAAGCTGAGGTGAGCGACGTTGAATTCCTTGATGTGCCAGCCATGCATTCCATCTTGATCCAGATCAGTGCACGGTGGATCTGTACTCAAGGGACGCGTCGACAAGTGCTGGTGAAAGTCAGCCCTCCCTCTTGAAGGCCTGTCAGTTCATCTGGCGATCGTTGCAGAGGACGCCAACATTCGTGCTTGCACCCTATTCCTGCCATTTATCAAATGGAAGGTTAATGTGGACCTGCGCATCCTCAAGGTGCCCATGACATGGAGAGGACACTGCAACATGATCAAG
Organism: Cladocopium goreaui; assembly: GCA_947184155.2. Classification (NCBI taxonomy): domain Eukaryota; class Dinophyceae; order Suessiales; family Symbiodiniaceae; genus Cladocopium; species Cladocopium goreaui. Next base: position 50,251 of record CAMXCT020003064.1, on the reverse strand, counting down.
GGCCATTCGATCCGCGCTAGCCAGGCTTGGCTTATCAAACACTTGCGGGCGTTGAATAAACCAGGATTTGCGCAGCAGCAAAGCTGAAACTTGAAATTGACGGATCGGGAGAAAGAACCAAAATCTGACTTTCGGATCTCGCCACTCTTGCAAAATTAGCTTGGCCCAGGTAAGCGGAATATTTTGGTGCAGGGCGCGTGGTTCATGGCACATCCTTCGTGTCCTTCATTCAGATGAGCAAGTCCATGAGGCCCAAGTCAGCTGAATGCGATCAACGTGCTCTGCTTGTCGTGTTACCTTGGCCAGATGGTTGCTCATAGCGTGGGGCTTCCCCTCCATCATAATGCTCTGCTGATGTCAACCAGGAAAATGCCCATGGTTCGCCACTCCAACAAATCAAGACTCGATCGCTATTTCGATGGTGCACAGCCATCATCCTCTGTAATGTGCACATCCATGGAGACCTAAGCCTGGCCAGTCATAAGCATTGTGACTTGCCATGAAGGGGTCAGCACATGCCGCCCCAGTGTCATGAGTGATGGAGTGTGGGCGCAGAAATCCGTAGGCAGGGCTCAAGGATAGCTTAGTGATACGCCTTAACTGGCGCGTTCACATCTTCTACAGACCATGCAGTAGGCCGAACAAATTCTTGTCAAACACAGGAGCCTGCTGCCATCCCCATGACAGCTCCAGAGGGTGGATCCTGCTGCTGCTTTGAGGAACGCTCCACGTCGTCGCCCTTCACTTTGTATTTCGGTCGCCGTAACCAATCTGATTCTTGAGGATTTCTGAACAGCACTTTCTTCGCGTGGATGTCCTTGCTGTTTGGCAATTTTGATGCGGGCCTCGTAAGCCTTTTGTTGCCCGCTCTGGTTTCGATCTCTTTCTCGAAAGGGTCTCCATGAGAGCCTTCAAGCGCAGCAGCCACAATGAGCGATGCTCCATAGTCACCTATTGAAGATCCACTGCATGATGAGATGCCAGGGTACGCATTAAAGTTCGCAATTGTTCTGGCGTCAGCTGTAGCGGGCCAAGCTTGTGCAAAGAAAGTCGGCACCTCGCACCAGCTCTCTGCACCAGCCACTCAGGAGGAGCTGATCAGTCTCGGCTGCTCCCGGGCAGCTGTGGCTGGGACAGCTATACTCTGGCAAAGCGGGCGAGCGGATGAGTGGCTGGACGGGAAAATCCGCCGCGCGCTCAAACGCATTTAAACGGTGGTTTCCTTCATGTGCTTTTTGCGTCGAATGTCTTATGTCGGTGTCTTCGCGATGTCTCTGTGATGTCTTCCTTCGTTTTTTGCGGGGAGATTGCGTTTTTGTTTTGATTCAATTCTGTCTCTAGCCCCATGTCTTGAAAGGCAATCACGTTGCTGTCCCAGCTGTCCCTGGGTCTGCGGCCAAGCGGAAGTGCACGGTGCCACAGAACTGCCCATTCCTGGAACACGGGAAAAACAAGTGTAGATATCCATACGAAGTGTCAAATTGTGAGATACATTGAGCACACCAGATACTCAAGAGAGAGAGAGAGAAAGAGAGAGAGAGAGAGATATATATATATATATATTATACATAGATATATACACATGAGTCTATCTACTTTAAAAAAACGGCAAGGGACCCCAAACAGTGCGGGGCATAAGAAGTCAACGTGCCAGATACTAGCAACAGTAGCTATGGCAAAGAAACAGATGAGATTAGACATCATCGCAACTGCAGCAGCAGGACCTTCTATGTAGATCTATATAGAGGAGCTCACAAGATCTTCATACAAGAACTTCCTATGAGCATCCCAGAGGAGCTCGGCTCACAAGATCATCATAAAAGGACCTGCTGCTGGTGGAGCGGAGCTTACAAGATCTTGAGACAAGAACCGCCCATGAGCCTCTCACAAGAGCTTTCATACAAGCACCTTGGAAGACACGGCATCTGCAAGATCTTAATGCAAGGCCTCCTAGGGAGGATGCGAACAGGATCTCCAAAAAGACCTGTACAAGTCATGCAAGGCCGGAGGATTTGACTTCAAGATCTTCTCACAAGGGCCTGTGCAAGGCAGCATTTCACTAGGATCTCAACAAGATCTTCTCACAGATCCTGCAAGGACCTCTTGGCTGATTTCAACAAGATTTCGGAAAGATCTTTAGAAAGGAGGTGTGCAACAGAGGATTTCACCCGGACCTTCACAAGATCTTCCCAAAAAGGAGCTGTGCAAGATCATGCAAGGACCTCTTGGAGAGGAGTCCACCAAGACCTCCCAGGTCTTCTCACAAGGTGTACCAGATCAGGCAAGGACCTCTTAGATGATGTCAGCAAGATCTCGGAACGATTTTTTAGAAAGAGGTGTACAAGAGGGGATTTCACCTGGATCTTCACAAGAATTCCCGGAAAGTGCTGCGCAAGATCATGCAAGGACCTCTTAGGCAATTTTTTCAATATCTCCACAAAATCTTCTCGCAAGGACAACCGTTTGCGCGGCAAATGCAAGGGAGCAGATGGATCCCGAGACCGCGATCCACATGTTGTGCGAGCCTGCGCAATCAAAATGCACTCGGACTTGGACATCTCAGAGGAGCCATTTTATGCGAGAATTTACAAGGAAAATGCCGGGGAGCAGACGGATCCCAAGACCGCGATCCACATGTTGCGCGAGCCTGTGCAGTCAAATGCACTTGGGCATCTCAGAAGAGCCATTTCGTGCAAGAATTCACAGCAAAAAGGTCGCGCCCCAGAAGTTAGGCGCAGGTTTTGTGAGAGCTTGCGCAGTCGACATGCACACGGACATGTCAGAAAAGCCATTCTATGCAAGAATCTAAAAAAAATGCTGCGCCCCAAAGTCGCGGCGCAGACTTTGTCGAGCCTGCACTGTCGAAATGCACTTGGACATGTCACACAAGCAGTTTTATGAGGCCAGACGGATTGCCCTGATCGAGCACCGGCCTTTACCCTCGTAAGAACCCTCAGAGTGGATACGCTGGTTGGGGAAAAACATGCGCGGAAGTCTTTGGGCATTTGGGTTCCTCACTTGAAAGCTTGCGAGTCTGAGAGTTCGGCCGTGGGGATTCCTCACGCATTCTTTCTCTTCACCTGAAACCTTTATCTGAAACTTTCTCAGAAACCGCGTTCAAATGCTGTTGGGTTTTCGGGGGGCTGTATGGAACTGCTGTGTCGCTGCACTGCATCTCTGCACCGCATCTTTTCCGCGAGTGTCCACACTGTCCTGAAGGAAAAGTAGAACCACTGCGTGTGGCCCTGGGCGCTTTGCGTGTCGCTGTCGACTAGGAGCTCGTACCTCGTAGCCGCTCGTGCTTCCCTGTCAAACTACGTCTATTCTCTATCAAATGGGCACATGCACATGTCAGCAATGGGTTAGGTGAAAGATTCGAAATCGGAACCAAATCCCGACAAACCTGTTCACATCACAAGCGATAAAAGATTACTTTTAACTTTTAACAGAAAGTATAGGACCGGATAACCCCACATGTCAACCGGCTTCAAAAAGAACCAAACAGAAGTGAAAATAAGATGGGAAGGGCAGGAGAGACCGGTTGTGCGCCAGAGGCATCTGTGAAAGAGTTGCGTGTGAAAGAGCTCTGTGTGTGTGTGTGGAAGAGTTGCACGGGTAAGTAAGAGCTGTGTGTGAAAGAGTTGTGGTTGAAAGAGTTTTATGTGAAAAAGCTGTGTGTGTGTGTGAGGCAGTTCTGTGTGAAAGCGCTGCGTGTGACATAGTGGGGTCGGAAAGTGTGGCGTGGAAAGAAGTTCTGTGTGGAAGAGGCGTGTGTCAAAGAGTTGTGTGTGGAAGAGTTGTGTGGGAAAGAGCTGCCTGCTGCAAAAGTTGCTTGTGGCAAAGCTGTGTGTGAAAGAGCGGTGTGTGTGCAAGAGATGCGTGTGAAAGAGTTGTGGGTGTGTGTGTGTGTGTGTGCGATGTGTGTGTGTGTGCGCGTGTAAGAGCTGAGTTGTGTGTGTGCGGAGGGCGGCCAAAGGCTTCCCAAGGCCGAGGTCATGGCGGGACGTTCGGCACTCGGTGCGTGCCCCGTAAGGCGCATTAGCCCATCGCCCTTGCTGTCATACTTCGTTCGGAACCACGCGGCGGCCCCAAGCACACGCCTCCGCCTCGGGTCATCCCGGACCACCGGCCAAGGAGGTGACGGGCGACCGACATGAAGTGGAACACTGTTGCTTCGATGGCAGGCAGTGGCACAAAACCTTGTCAAACAAACAGTTTGTGGAACAGCGCTGTGTGCAGCAAACGTGTTTGTGGGACAGAGTTATGTGCCAGCAAGTTGTGTCTTTGTGGCGTTTGTGAGTGTGTGAGCGTGGGTGAGTGTGAGTGAGAGTGTGTGTGTGCGTGTGCGTGTGTCAATGTTGTTGGTCTGACAGAATTGTTTGCGACAAAGTTGGGGGTGAAAGAGTTGTGTGGGACAAAGTTGCGGGTCAAAGAGTTGTGTGTGTGTGTGTCAATGCTGTGTGTGAAAGAGTTGTGTGTGCGTGAAAAAGTTATGGGTGCGAGGCGGGCGGCGGCGGCAGCGGGAGGAAGGCAGTCGGGCAAAGGATAGATAAACAAGAACCTCACACAATGATGTGGGGAAAAAACGTGTTACAAACACAACATTTCTATATGTTTCTTTTTGTTGTGGCGGCCTCCTTGCGTCTCAAGTGTTTCTTGTTGCAGAGATGCGCCCCGCGCCACTTCCCCCTGGGCACTCCAATTCCGTTGCACCAGGACCGGAGCCCCCGGAGCTTCCAAGTCCTGTGCCTGCAGCTGAACTCGAGCAAACTGGAGAAAACATCAAGAAAATCTCACATCTGAAGAAGGACAGTGAGGGGAGCCCCTATCTGAATCAATTCATGTTTGGAAAGCGGCTCCTCTCACTTGTCCCGAGTGAATCCCAAAACGTTAGCGCATTTGGCCTGCGTTTGGAAATCTTTCTACACGTCATCACACTAGATCACGCTAACCCGCTTTAGCAGTGCCAGATAGTGCCCGGCCGTGCCGGGGCAGAAGCTTCGAGAGAAAAGAAACCATGCACAAATGACTGAATGAATGAATTGCAGACTGATTGACTGATTCACTCGATGGCTGAATGGCTGAATGACTGACTGGCGGAATGACGGAATGACTGAATGACCGACTGAATGACTGACTGAATGAATGCATGAGTCCATGAACCCATGAAACCATGAATCCCTGAGTCCACGAACGAATGCATGTTTGAATTAATGCATGACTGGATGAATGCATGCTTGAAAAAAAACGATTTATGAGTTGACTGAACGCATGACTGCAAGAGTGCCTGCACGCATGCATGCGTCCATGAATGAATAGATGAATGAACAAATAAATGAATGAATGAATGGATGGATGGATGGATGGATGAATCAATGAATGAATGAATGGATGGATGAATGAATGAATGGATGAATGAATGAATGAATGAATGACTGAACGAATGACTGAACGAATGAATGAACGAATGAATGAACGAATGAATGAATGAATGAAAGAAAGAATGAATGGAAGGAATGAATGAATGAATGAATGAATGAATGAATGGAATTGAATTGAATTGAATTGAAATGAAATGAAATGAAATAAAATGAAATGAAAGGAAATGAAAAGGAAATGAAATGAAATGAAAATGAAAAGAAATGAAATGAAATGAAAAGAAATGAATTGAAAATGAAAATGAAAATGAGAATGAAAATGAGAATGAGAATGAAAATGAAATGAAAGAAATAAATGAATGAATGAATGAGTGAGTGAATGAATGAATGAATGAGTGAATGAATGAATGAATGAATGTGAATGAATGTGAATGAATGTGAATGAATGTGAATGAATGTGACTGAATGTGAATGAATGTGAATGAATGTGAATGAATGTGAATGAATGTGAATGAAGGGAATTGAATGGAATTGATTGGAATTGAATTGAATTTGACTTGAATTTAATTGAATTGAACTGAACTGAATTGAATTGAATTGAGTTGAATTGAATTGAACTGAACTGAACTGAATTGAATTGAATTGCAGTGAGTTGAATTGAAGTGAAGTGAATTGAATTGAATTGAAATGAAATGAAATGACAGGGAAATGAAATGAAATGGAATGGAATGAATGAATGGAATGGAATGGAATGGAATGGAATGGAATGGAATGGAATGGAATGGAATGGAATGGAATGGAATGGAATGGAATGGAATGGAATGGAATGGAACGAATGGAATGGAATGGAATGGAATGGAATGGAATGGAATGGAATGGAATGGAATGGAATGGAATGGAACAGAATGGAATGAAATGAAATGAAATGAAATGAATGAATGGAATGGAATGGAATGGAATGAATGGAATGAATGGAATGAATGAAATGAGTGATTGGAATGAATGGAATGAATGGAATGGAATGGAATGGAATGAAATGAAATGGAATGGAATGGAATGAATGGAATGAATGGAATGAATGGAATGAATGGAATGAATGGAATGAATGGAATGAATGAAATGAATGGAATGAATGGAATGAATGGAATGAATGGAACGAATGGAATGGAATGGAATGGCATGGCATGGCATGGCATGGCATGGAATGGAATGGAACGAATGGAATGGAATGGAATGGAATGGAATGGAATGGAATGGAATGGAATGGAATGGAATGGAATGGAATGGAATGGAATGGAATGGAATGGAATGGAATGGAATGGAATGCGAATGGAATGGAATGGAATGGAATGGACCATGGAATGGAATGGAATGGATGGAAAGAATGAATGAACGAAATGGGGGATGGAACGAATGGAATGGAATGAATGGAATGGAATGAATGGAATGGAATGGAATGGAATGGAATGGAATGGAATGGAATGAATGGAATGAGTGGACTTAATGGAATGAAGAGAATGAACGGAATGAATGGAATGAATGGAATGAATGGAATGAATGGAATGAATGGAATGAATGGAATGAATGGATTGAATGCAATGAATGGAAATGAATGGAACGAATGGAATGAATGGAATGAATGGAATGAATGGAATGAATGGAATGAATGGAACGAATGGAACGAATGGAATGAATGGAATGAATGGAATGAATGGAATGAATGGAATGAATGGAATGAATGGAATGAATGGAATGAATGGAATGAATGGAATGAATGAAATGAATGGAATGAATGGAATGAATGGAATGAATGGAACGAATGGAATGGAACGAATGGAATGGAATGGAATGGCATGGCATGGCATGGAATGGAATGGAATGGAAGGAATGAATGGAATGAATGGAATGGAATGGAATGGAATGGAATGGAATGGAATGGAATGGAATGGAACAGAATGGAATGGATTGAAATGAAATGAAATGAAATGAAATGAATGAATGGAATGGAATGGAATGGAATGGAATGGAATGGAATGAATGGAATGAATGAAATGAGTGATTGGAATGAATGGAATGAATGGAATGGAATGGAATGGAATGGCATGGCATGGCATGGCATGGAATGGAATGGAATGGAACGGAATGGAATGGAATGAATGGAATGAATGGAATGAGTGGACTTAATGGAATGAATGGAATGAATGGAATGAATGGAATGAATGGAATGAATGGAACGAATGGAATGGAACGAATGGAATGGAATGGAATGGCATGGCATGGCATGGCATGGCATGGAATGGAATGGAAGGAATGAATGGAATGAATGGAATGGAATGGAATGGAATGGAATGGAATGGAATGGAATGGAATGGAATGGAATGGAATGGAATGGAACAGAATGGAACAGAATGGAATGGATTGAAATGAAATGAAATGAAATGAAATGAATGAATGGAATGGAATGGAATGGAATGGAATGAATGGAATGAATGAAATGAGTGATTGGAATGAATGGAATGAATGGAATGGAATGGAATGGAATGGCATGGCATGGCATGGCATGGAATGGAATGGAATGGAACGGAATGGAACGGAATGGAATGGAGTAGAATGGAATGGAATGAAATGGAACGGAGTGGAATGGAATGAATGCATGCATGGAATGGAATGGAATGAATGAATGGAATGAATGAATGGAATGAATGAATGGAATGAATGAATGGAATGAATGAATGGAATCAATGAATGGAATCAATGAATGGAATCAATGAAAGGAATCAATGAAGGGAATCAATGAATGGAATCAATGAATGGAATGAATGAATGGAATGAATGAATGATTGGAATGAATGAATGGAATGAAATTCAATGAGCGAATGGAATGAATGAATGGAATGAATGAATGGAATGAATGGAAGGAATGAATGAAGGAAGGACTGAAGGAAGGAATGAATGAATGAATGAAGAAATGAAGGAAGGAAGGAATGAAAGCATGAATGAATGAAATGAAATGAATGAAATGAATGAAAGAATGAATGAATGAATGAATGAATGCATGAATGAATGAATGCATGAATGAATGAATGAATGCATGAATGCATGAATGAATGCATGAATGCATGAATGCATGAATGCATGAATGAATGAATGAATGAATGAATGAATGAAGGAATGAACGAACGAACGAATGAATGAATGAAGGAATGGATGGAATGAAAGGAATGAACGGAATGAGCGGAACGAATGGAATGAATGGATTGAATGGAATGAATGAATGGAATGGATGGACTGAATGGAATGAATGGAATGAATGGAATGAATGGAATGAATGAATGGAATGAATGAATGGAAGGAATGAATGGAAGGAATGAATGGAATGGAATGGAATGGAATGGAATGGAATGGACTGGAATGGAATGGAATGGAATGGAATGGGATGGGATGGAATGGGATGGAATGGAATGGAATGGACTGAATGGAATGGAATGGAATGGAATGGAATGGAATGGAATGGAATGAGTGGAATTAATGGAAGTAATGGAATCAATGGAATGGAATGGAATGGAGTGGAGTGGAATGGAATGGAATGGAATGGAAAGGAATGGAATGGAATGGAAAGGAATGGAATGGAATGGAATGAATGAATGGAATGAATGGAATGAGTGGACTGAATGGAATGAATGGAATGAATGGAATGAATGGAATGAATGGAATGAATGGAATGAATGGAATGAATGAATGGAAGGAATGAATGGAAGGAATGAATGGAATGAATGGAATGGAATGGAATGGAATGGAATGGAATGGAATGGAATGGAATGGAACAGAATGGAATGGATTGAAATGAAATGAAATGAAATGAAATGAATGAATGGAATGGAATGGAATGGAATGGAATGGAATGGAATGAATGGAACGAATGGAACGAATGGAACGAATGGAATGAATGAATGAATGAAATGAATGAATGAATGAATGAATGAATGAATGACTGAATGACTGAATGACTGAATGACTGAATGACTGAATGAATGGATGACTGAATGAATGAATGAATGAATGAATGAATGAATGAATGAATGAATGAATGAATGAATGAATGATGGAATGGAATGGAATGGAATGGAATGGAATGGAATGGAATGGAATGGAATGGAATGGAATGGAATGAATGAATGAATGCATTCTGCATGAATGCATGAATGCATGAATGCATGAATGCATGAATGCATGAATGCATGAATGCATGAATGCATGAATGCATGAATGCATGAATGCATGAATGCATGAATGCATGAATGCATGAATGAATGAATGAATGAATGAATGAATGAATGAATGAATGAATGAATGAATGAGTGAATGAATGAATGAAAGAATGAATGAGTGAATGAATGAGTGAATGAATGAATGAATGAAATGAATAAATGAATGAATGAATGAATGAATGACTGAATGAATGAATGAATAAATGAATGAACGAATGGAATGAATGAATGAATGAATGAATGGAATGAATAAATGAATGAATGAATGTATGAATGAATGAATGAATGAATGAAGGAATGAATGAATGAATGAATGAAATGAATGAATGAAAGGAATGAATGAATGGAAGAAATGAATGGAATGAATGAATGAATGAATGAATGAATGAATGAATGAATGAAATGGAATGAATGAATGAATGAATGGAAGGAATGAATGAATGAAGGAATGAATGAATGAATGAATGAATAAAAGAATGGAAGAATGAAGGAAGGAAGGAATGAATGAATGAATGGAATGAATTAATGGAAGAAATAAATGGAATGAATGGAATGGAATGAATGGAATGCAATGGAATGGAATGAATGGAATGACTGGAATGAATGGAATGAATGGAACGAATGGAATGAATGGAACGAATGGAACGAATGGAACGACTGGAACGAATGGAATGAATGGAACGAATGGAATGAATGGAATGAATGGAATGAAAGGAATGAATGGAATGAATGGAATGATTTGATTGATTGATTGATTGATTGTCTGACTGACTGACTGACTGACTGACTGAATGAATGAATGATGAATGAAATGAATAAATGAATGAATGAATGAGTGAATGAATGAATGAATGAATGAATAAATGACTGAACGAATGGAATGAATGAATGAATGAATGAATGAATGAATGAAAGAATGAATGAATGAATGAATGACTGAATGACTGAATGACTGAATGAATGGATGACTGAATGAATGAATGAATGAATGAATGAACGAACGAATGAATGAATGGAATGAATGAAATGAATGGAATGAATGGAATGAATGAAATGAATGGAATGGATGGAACGAACGGAATGAATGAAATGAATGGAACGAATGGAATGGAACGAATGGAATGGAACGAATGGAATGGAACGAATGGAATGGAATGGAATGGAATGGAATGGAGTGGAATGGAATGGAATGGAATGCAATGGAAGTGAATGGAATGAATCACTGAATGACTGGATGGAATGAATGAATGAATGAACGAATGAACGAACGAATGAATGAATGAATGAATGAATTAATGAATTTATGAATTAATGAATTAATGAAAAAGAAATGAAATGAAATGAATGATATGGATGAAATGACTGAAATGCCTGAAATGACTGAAATGACTGAAATGAATGAAATGAATGAAATGAATGAAATGAATGAAATGAATGAAATGAATGAAATGAATGAAATGAATGAAACGAAGAAATGAATGAAATGGATGAAATGAATGAAATGAATGAAATGAATGAAATGAATGAAATGAAGAAATGAATGAAATGAATGAAATGAATGAAATGAATGAAATGAATGAAATGAAGAAATGAATGAAATGGATGAAATGAATGAAATGAATGAAATGAATGAAATGAATGAAATGAATGAAATGAATGGAATGAATGGAATGAATGGAATGAATGGAATGAATGGAATGAATGGAATGAATGAAATGAATGAAACGAATGAAATGAATGGAATGAATGGAATGAATGGAATGAATGAAATGAATGGAATGAATGGAATGAATGAAATGAATGAAATGAAATGAATGAAAGGAATGAAAAAAATGAAATGAATGAAATGAATGAAATGAATGAAATGAATGGAATGAATGGAATGGAATGGAATGAATGGAATGAATGGAATGAATGGAATGAATGGAATGAATGGAATGAACGGAATGGAATGAATGGAATGAATGGAATGAATGGAATGGAATGAATGGAATGAAAGGAATGAAGGTATGAAGGAATGAAGGACTGAAGGAATGAAAGAATGAATGAATGAATGAAAGAAAGAATGAATGACTGAATGACTGAATGACTGAATGACTGAATGACTGAATGAATGAATGAATGAATGAGTGAGTGAGTGAATGAATGAATGAATGAATGATTGAGTGATTGGGTGTTTGAATAATTGGATGATTGAAATGAATGACATGAAATCAGATTCAGCGAAATGAAATGGAAATTCAAACTTAAAAGAAATGAAATGAAATGAAAATTAACATGAAATGAAAATGAAAATGAACATGAAATGAAAGAAAGTGAAAATGAAATTTAATAAGATGAAATGAAATGAAACAAAGTGAAAATGACATTCAACAAAATGAAATGAAAATGAAATGAAATATAAATGAAATGAAAGTGACATGAAATGAAATGAAAATGAACTGCAATGAAATGAAATGAACGAACGAATGAAAGAATGAATGAGTGAAGGAATGAAGGAATGAAGGAATGAAGGAATGAAGGAATGAAGGAATGAAGGAATGAAGGAATGAAGGAATGAATGACGGGATGACCGACTGTTAGAATGACTGACTGACTGAATGACTGACTGATGAAGCAACCAATGATTCAATGAAAGGATGAAGCAACCAATGAATCAATAAATCAAGAGAGGATGGCTAGATGGATGAATGAATCAGCTACGTCTTTGTTGAGCTCCTTTTTGACTGGGCCACCTCTTCGCTGAGGTATTTCTTCTCTCAGCGACTTCTTCTCTCACCCGCTTCTGCTCTGCGCTGCCTCCCTCAGCTACCTCTTCTGTAGCTTCTGCAACACCATTCTAGCATTCTTCTATTCGCGCATCTACCAACCTCCAGCTGCAAGCCATAGCAGGAGCGTGGCAGCATCGGTAACGCTTTCCTGCAAGCAGTGCCAATGCGCTTTGCCACGCTGCAGGGACGCATCGCCTGCGCACAAATCCGGCGCTAGCCTGGGGCTCGAGCTGGTTATTTAAACATTTTTTTGGTGTAGCGAGCTCTTGCGACAATCGCACGCACTTTTTTCCGACCTCATCTTCCAAAAGTGCTGCGAGACCTTATTTTTTGTTTTTTCAACTGCAAATCGAGCTCTCGCTACAGTCTCATGCGCTTTTTGTCGACAACTTTCCTAGATCGAGGCCTAGAACCGCGGAAACACAGGTCCTACTTTCGCGACACCAGGAGCCACCATACCTGCAGAAACACCGACTTCGCACCCGAAAGTGGTTTCACCCACAAACTCGCACGCTCCCGGAACTGTTACTCGCACCTACTGTTCCCACCTGCGATCTGCTGTTGCTGCCTTGTGGCTGAAATGATGAGAAGACTCACCCTGGACATTCGTCCATAACTCGGAAGTTTGCGAACTAAACTTCCTTGGATCACATTTTCATGTTACGCTGATAGAAATGACTGTGGCCTTTCTTTCGCAGTTCTTCAGTTCTTCAGTACAAGCTTGGAGATGCACGAGTTGGCTCTTGCAGGGCCGTCTTCACATCTGATTTGGGATGCTTTGGGTGTGCTGTTCCCTGTTGCCACTTGGATCATCAGCTTGTGTCATCTTGGATCATCTTGCAGTATCTTCGCTAATTAGATGTTGGTATGTGTTGGTTTGATTCAAAAGGCAGGCAAGACAAAGACATGTAGAAGGCAGGCGTGGTTTCATACAAATTGTATACTCACAAGTCAAGAACATGTTCAGACCGTTCAGATCGTGACTGAATGTACAAATTTATGTTTGCATGCACATGTGGCACGGGTAGCACATATGCCGGGGCCATATGCTAGTCTCTCAATTCGGCCTTTGGACGAGTTGACCACGAGCTTTGCAGAGAGCAGGTTCCCACATTCAAAATGGGACGAGAATCGCAGCCTGTCAGAAACAAAGCTCTTCGGTGCACGGCAAAATGCGAAATCAAAAAGAAGCAAAGAAAAGTTTTCCGAAGATATCTGAAGTGTTTAGTATGATTACTATCTGATTGTCTTTTGCTCAAAAAAATCTTTGCGTTTCTTGTCTGGTTCAGTTTGTCTTGGCGTGTTGAGGAGGGGACGGACCGTCTGCCGTTCTTCGGGCAGACTGCGGTGAGCCTGAAGAGACGATACACAAAGACGAGAGACGATCAGAGACGTCGATGCTGTCAGCAATGCCTTGACGTCTTTGACGTCTTTGACAGACGTCGTCTTTGACAGACGTCTTTAACGCGTTTAACGTTTTTCAGGGTTATGCCGGTTATGCCTTGACTTTTTTGCCAATCACGTTGTGTTCCAACACGTTCACCTCGTCCGTCCAAAAATGGGGAGGTGGAGTGGCCCGTCCATGGCCTGGGTTCACAAAAATTCAACGATACGGTGCCATGTTTCAACGTGCTTCAACGTGCTTCAACGTGTTTCAACGTGTTTCAACGTGTTTCAACGTGTTTCAACATGTTTGTGATCAGTTGTCATATGTCAGACATATGTTTAGTACTGACTTGTACTAGGCATTTCAACTTTCACCCTGTCCCATTCATATGGCGTCATGTCAATGTGTGGCAGCTGTTTTCATGGCTTGATGTCTTGCTGTTGTGTCCGTCCTAGATGAATAAGGTATATTAAGGCACATTAAGGTATATTCCAAAGGATTCAAAATGCATAAGGCATACAGTGGCATTCAGTGGCATACATTCATACGTGTTGCTTCAACCGCTTGCCTTCGTTCCTCCAATTCACTGGTTTGACGAACCAACTCAGCAAGCATCGACCTAGTCGCCGAAACCAGAGAAGCCGAGCCAAGTCTGACAAAATAAAGCACAAGATACAATGATAAAGCAAAGATAAAGACTTGCCTTGACATCTTAACATATCTGGATATATCTTAACCTCTGTTTTTCTTTGCTGCGCTCAGAGTATCTAAACTGACCACAGACAAAGACATAGAAAAAACAAAAGAAAACACACGCGCAAATTCAACCCAACCATTGAAATATCATTGATGTCAATAAGAATTAATACCATTGTTGATTTTCTCAATATCAACCATCTCAGACCTGACCACTTCAAGTTGGCGTCTGGCGCGCCTGCGCAGGGCCAACTCCTGTCCGGCTCGTGTAGGTTTGCGAAATCTTCACAGCGTTGGTTTTCGAATGTGGACTCTGACTGACTTTTAATTCTGCTGTGGCTCTGACTCAGATTCGATTCATTCCAGCTCAGTTGACCTGACTTTGGGTGACTTTGGGGCATCAATGCTAGTGTACATGCGCAAAAGGTGCACACAAAAGATCCTCAGGGCATTTTCTTTGAAACACGGTGCGGAGCGACGACTTTGGCTGCGGCGCGGGCGGCTCCTCCCCTGCCATGCGTCACACTCTGACCATCTCTGATCCATGCGAATAATGATGACATGCAAAACCATGTCAAAAACGGTATACCCATGTATACCCCCACAACGACAGTGAATATTGATATACCGTATGCATACCTCGATTGTCAGTGTCATCAACTCTCACCTACGGTTGTCTACTGTCATCTACTGTCTTCTGCCGTCATTGTCATCTAGTGACTGTGCGTATATCCAAATGTGTCCGTTTTTCGTTCGCCAGTTTCTCCAACTGTTTCTCGTCTCGGTCCTGCATCGGTCTTTGGATCTCGTGGCGAAGCCTTTCACGAGGGAGCCGTAACAGGAGTTCAACTTCGATGAATTTCCATGAAAATCGATGTGTTCATGATGTCACGTCTCACATGCAACATCTCTGAACGCATCAACACATCGCCTCTGAATGCTTCTGCTTTCTGTGATTTTCTGTGTGACCCTTGCAGAAAACTGTTGTCTCGTGTTTGTCGCTGCTTCGATGGGCTTCCGCACGCTGCGCCGGCGCTGGGCCATGGCGTCACGTCATGACAGCGTCCCACTGCCAGCGTCGCCGAAGCGCTGACATAGTTCCGCCATGCAGCGAAGTGCTGACCCGTGCTGACACATCTTGACACATCCCTTTGAGTTTTGGTGCGTTTAAACATGTTTAAACAAAATAGTGCATGGAGTGAAGAGAGTTTTGATGCGTTGCATAGGTTGGGCGTTGTTTTGTGCTTGTCCTTGGATCGCTTTGGTTCACTCGAAAGTCCTTCACAAATTGCACGTTGTGTTTAAAACAAAGACTCCTAATCTCAGATAATCTCAGAGGCGCTCAGGTCTCATTGCTTGTCACATCATTTCAGACACCTGTTCTCCGCCTTTTCTCAGAGCTGAGCCAGTGCAACAAAGCCAAAAAAACTGCGGAGAGCCCGAGCACCTCACGCGGAGCTCAGAAAGAATTGAAACAGCCGAGCAGGGCCTGCACCCACGAAGCTGGGCCAATGATGGCCTTGCCCACCCAAAATGGTAACACTTTCAATTCGCTCGTATTAGCATGCCATTATATGCCATTATATGCCATTGGCATGCATTAGCACTATTTGCAAACTCATCAGGTCCGAACCGCCAATGCCATATCCATCAACCTCGCCAGGTCAATGTGTTGTGCCCCGTTTGGCGGCGCAATTAATGCTAGGAAATGCGTCGTTCCTTTTTTCCAAAGCGATCCATGTCTTCGTTTACCTGCCAGGTGATTTTCAAAGGTCAAAGCAACATAAAGCAACAAAACGCCAAGAATGGAAAATGGAAATGGCCAAGTCAGTTGCTAACAGAATTCCGACTAGTTGCCATGAATTCCGATAAGAATCTCCAATGGCCAAGTCAGTTGCTAACAGAATTCGGACTAGTTGCCATGAATTCCGATAAGAATCTCCTTTAAAATACATTTAAAATCTCCAATTGATTGGTAGAATCTGAAACGCATTACCAGCGCCCTTTGTTATGCGGAGCATGGGAGGTGGAGGTGATGTACGACACTCTGTCTTGAGCACATTGAGGTGGAGTCTACAGGTAAATTCAAAGACCGATTCCACAAGCAATGCTTGTCTTGAAGGTGCAGCCAAATCTGTTTGGAGACAATGCGGCAATAGGCACGTAGGAAGCGTGAATTATGAACAATTTCTCCAACAAAAAGTGCCATTTGGGACTCGAGACCTGGGTTTTTGAAGATTGGGGGTGCTAAGACGGCAAAGAAATGCATAGAAATGCATAGAAAATGCATAGAAAATGCATAGAACATGCATAGAACATGCATAGAACATGCATAGAACATGCATGGAAAATGCATAGAAAATGCATAGAACATGCATAGAACATGCATAGAAAATGCATAGAACTTGCATAGAAAATGCGTAGAACATGCATAGAAAATGCATAGAAAATGTATAGAAAATGCATAGAAAATGTATAGAAAATATATAGGAAATGCATAGAAAATGCATAGAAAATGCAAAGAAAATGCATAGAAAATGCATAGAAAATGCATAGAAAATGCATAGAAAATGCATAGAAAATGCATAGAAAATGCATAGGAAATGTCTCGAAAATGCATAGAAAATGCATAGAAAATGTATAGAAAATGCATAGAAAATGCATAGAAAATGCATAGAAAATGCATAGAAAATGCATAGGAAATGCATAGAAAATGCATAGAGAATGCATAGAAAATGTATAGGAAATGCATAGAAAATGCAAAGAAAATGCATAGAAAATGCATAGAAAATGCATAGAAAATGTTTTAAAAAATGCATAGAAAATGCATAGAAAATGCATAGAAAATGCATAGAAAATGCATAGAAAATGCATAGAACTTGCATAGAAAATGCGTAGAACATGCATAGAAAATGTATAGAAAATGCAAAGAACATACATAGGAAATGCAAAGGAAATGCACAGAAAATGCATAGAAAATGTATAGAAAATGCAAGGAAAATGCGTAGAAAATGCATAGAAAATGTATAGAAAATGCAAAGAAAATGCATAGAAAATGCATAGAAAATGCATAGAAAATGTATAGAAAATGCATAGAAAATGCATAAAAAAATGCATAGAAAATGCATAGAAAATGTATAGAAAATGCATAGAAAATGCATAGAAAATGCATAGAAATTTCATTGGTTCAACTTGGCCAAAGGGCCCTTGAGTTGCTCTCTTGAGCACTTCCTGATGAAAATAACTGTGGGACTTTGGGTGCCTGCACGTGTTTCCCCCGAAAGGACATCCAACTTAGAGTGTGGCTTGTCTGTTGGTTTGGTTAATACCCAACTCTTCATACATAGAACATGCATAGAACATGCATAGAAAATGGAAAATGCATAGAACTTGCATAGAAAATGCGTAGAACATGCATAGAAAATGCATAGAAAATGTATAGAAAATGCATAGAAAATGTATAGAAAATATATAGGAAATGCATAGAAAATGCATAGAAAATGCAAAGAAAATGCATAGAAAATGCATAGAAAATGCATAGAAAATGCATAGAAAATGCATAGGAAATGTCTCGAAAATGCATAGAAAATGCATAGGAAATGCATAGAAAATGCATAGAAAATGCATAGGAAATGCATAGAAAATGCATAGAAAATGCATAGAAAATGTATAGAAAATGCATAGAAAACCAGAGAAATTCCTTGGAAAATGTATAGAAAATGTATAGAAAATGCATAGAAAATGCATAGGAAATGCAAAGAAAATGGAAAATGCATAGAAAATGCATAGAAAATGCATAGAAAATGTTTTAAAAAATGCATAGAAAATGCATAGGAAATGCATAGAAAATGCATAGAAAATGCATAGAAAATACATAGAAAATGCATAGGAAATGCATAGAAAATGCAAAGAAAATGCATAGAAAATGCAAAGAAAAGGCATAGAAAAGGCATAGAAAATGCATAGAAAAAGCATAGAAAACCAGAGAAATTCCTTGGAAAATGTATAGAAAATGTATAGAAAATGCATAGAAAATGCATAGAAAATGCATAGAAAATGCATAGAAAATGCATAGAAAATGCATAGAAAAGGTATAGAAAATGCATAGAAAATGCATAGAAAATGCATAGAAAATGCATAGAAAATGAAAATGCATAGAAAATGCATAGAAAATGCGTAGAACATGCATAGAAAATGCATAGAAAATGCATAGAAAATGCATAGAAAATGCATAGGAAATGTCTCGAAAATGCATAGAAAATTCATAGAAAATGCATAGAAAATGCATAGAAAATGCATAGAACTTGCATAGAAAATGCGTAGAACATGCATAGAAAATGTATAGAAAATGCAAAGAACATACATAGGAAATGCATAGAAAATGCATAGAAAATGCAAAGAAAAGGCATAGAAAATGCCTAGAAAATGCCTAGAAAATGTATAGAAAATGCATAGAAAATGTATAGAAAATGCAAAGAAAATGCATAGAAAATGCATAGAAAATGCATAGAAAATGCATAGAAAATGCATAGAAAATGTATAGAAAATGCATAGAACATGTATAGAAAATGCATAGAAAATGCATAGAAAATGCATAGAAAATGCATAGAAAATCCATAGAAAATGCATAGAAAATGCATAGAAAATGCATAGAAAATGTATAGAAAATGCATAGAAAACGCATAGAAAATGTATAGAAAATGTGCAGAAAATGCATAGAAAATGCATAGAAAATGTATAGAAAATGTATATATAGAAAATGCATAGAAAATGTATAGAAAATGCATAGAAAATGTATAGAAAATGCATAGAAAATGGATAGGAAATGCATAGAAAATGCAAAGAAAAGGCATAGAAAATGCATAGAAAATGCAAAGAAAAGGCATAGAAAATGCATAGAAAATGCATAGAAAATGTATAGAAAATGCATCCCATATACTTTTCAACCAGAGACTCTTCACCCAGAAACCCTTCTTGCACATACTTTTCACCCATATACTCTTCACCCAGAAACTCTTCGTGCACATACTTTTCACCAATATACTTTTCACCCAGAGATTCTTCACCCAGAAACTCTTCTTGCACAGACTTTTCACCCAGAGACTCTTCACCCAGAAACTCTTCTTGCACATACTTTTCACCCATATATACTTTTTACCCAGAGACTTCACCCAGAAACTCTTCTTGCACATACTTTTCACCCAGATACTTTTCACCCAGAGACTCTTCACCCAGAAACTCTTCTTGCACATACATTTCACCCATATACTTTTCACCCAGAGACTCTTCTTGCACAGACTTTTCACCCAGAGACTCTTCACCCAGAAACTCTTCTTGCACATACTTTTCACCCAGATACTTTTCACCCAGAGACTCTTCACCCAGAAACTCTTCTTGCACATACTTTTCACCCATATACTTTTCACCCAGAGATTCTTCACCCAGAAACTCTCCTTGCACAGACTTTTCACCCAGAGACTCTTCACCCAGAAACTCTTCTTGCACATACTTTTCACCCATATACTTTTCACCCAGAGAATACTTTTCACCCATATACTTTTCACCCAGAGACTCTTCTTGCACATACGTTTCACCCATATACTTTTCACCCAGAGACTCTTCACCCAGAAACTCTTCTTGCACATACTTTTCACCCATATACTTTTTACCCAGAGACTCTTCACCCAGAAACTCTTCTTGCACATACTTTTCACTCATATACTTTTCACCCAGAGACTCTTCACCCAGAAACTCTTCTTGCACATCCTTTTTCCCAGAGACTCTTCACCCAGAAACTCTTCTTGCACATACTTTTCACCCATATACTCTTCACCCAGAGACTCTTCACCCAGAAACTCTTCTTGCACATACTTTTCACCTATATACTTTTCACCCAGAGACTCTTCACCCAGAAACTCTTCTTGCACATACTTTTCACCCATATACTTTTTACCCAGAGACTCTTCTTGCACATACTTTTCACCCATATACTTTTCACCCAGAGACTCTTCACCCAGAAACTCTTCTTGCACATACTTTTCACCCATATACTTTTCACCCAGAGACTTTTCTTGCACATACTTTTCACCCATATACTTTTCACCCAGAAACTCTTCTTGCGCATACTTTTCACCCATATACTTTTCACCCAGAGACTCTTCACTTAGAAACTTTTCTTGCACATATTTTTCACCCATATACTTTCACCCAGAGACTCTTCTTGCACCTACTTTTCACCCATATACTTTTCACCCAGAGACTCTTCACCCAGAACCTCTTCTTGCACATACTTTTCACCAATATACTGTTCACATCTTTTCACCCAGAGACTCTTCACCCAGAAACTCTTCTTGCACAGACTTTTCACCCAGAGACTCTTCACCCAGAAACTCTTCTTGCACAAACTTTTCACCCATATACTTTGCACCTAGAGACTCTTCACCCAGAAACTCTTCTTGCACATATCATGGTCCCACATCGGAGCGTCAATTTTTCCATTGTGTTTCCATCCCATCAATTTCCGTCATTTTACTCTTATTTTACTTGGCATCATTTTGGTCCCACATCAGAGCCGCAATTTTTCCAATATGTTTTCCATTGTTTTTCTCCACTTCTTCATCATAGTCCCTCGATTTTTCCATTGCTTTTCCATCGCTAATGGTCTCACATCGAAGCCACATTTGTTTCATTTTTTCCATTGCTTTTCCATAGTTTTACTCGACATCATTTTCCCCTCCATTCCAGTCTCCCCAGTGTTTTTTTCACAGTTTTTCCTCCAGTCTTACTCAATCGTCCCATATTTTACGCTATCAATTTATCCTTCCATTTCATCAATTTTTCTAGTGTTTTGCCATGGTGTTACTCGATTTCTCCATCATTACCCTTCTATTATCTCAGTGTGTCTAACGCTTACCCAAATGCACCTTCCACAATCCCTACAGTTGCACCGTATAAACGGTTTTGCTCGTTTCTTCCATTGTTTTTTTTCTGTGCTTCTACTCCATAGTGGTCACACATCGAAACTGCAATTTTTCCATTGCTTTTCCATTGTTTCACGCGTGCTTTACGCGATAATGGTCCCACATCGGAGCCTCAATTTACTTGGCATCATTTTACCCTCTCCTATTCTTTCCACCGTTTCGCCTCGCGTTTTAATCAATTTTCCCAGCGTTCTACTCAAATTTTCCATTGCTTTCCCATTTTTTCCATTGTTTTATGTCAAAGTCCCTCCTTTTTCCATTGTTTTTCTCATCATTTTCCCCTCCTCTCCCATTTTTTTCCCATTGTTTTATGTCATATTCCCTCATTTGTTCTATTGTTTTTCTCATCATTTTCCCCTCCATTGCAATCTGCCCAGATCCACCTCGGAGGGCAGACCAGGGGGGAATCGATACTCCAACGTCACCCAATTGCCACCTGGTACATAACCCTAAAAAAGTTTACCTGTGGCCACCTTTTTTACCACCTAATTTCCTCATTTTTGTCCCTCTCGGGGCGCTCTGCCCCCAGACCCCCTTAACTCACTTTGTTCGCAAAGAATAACTTCGCCTAGCCTAGCGGCTGGCTTTCGTGAAAATGCATAGAAAATGCATAGAAAATGTATAGAAAACGAATAGAAAATGCATGGAAAATGCATAGAAGATGCATAGAAAATGTATAGAAAATGCATAGAAAATGCATAGAAAATGAAAATGCATAGAAAATGAAAATGCATAGAAAATGAAAATGCATAGAAAATGCATAGAAAATGCA
>CAMXCT020003064.1:0-27899 GCA_947184155.2 Cladocopium goreaui | reverse complement strand
GTAGTTGTTGTAGTTGTAGTTGTTGTGGTTGGTGTTGTTGTTGTTGTTGTTGCTGCTGTTGCTGTTGCTGTTTCTGTTGTCGTCGAAGTTAGGGTAGTTAAGTTAGTGAAGTTAGTTAAGTTAGTCAAGTTAGTTAAGTTAATCAGTGTCTACTTTTTTCGACATCTTCACGTCAAAAAAGGCTCAAAACCCTCAGTTTTTTACACTTTTGACTTCGAAATGTGCTTCGCGCCACAACGGCGTGCCCTTTTTCGACACTTTTTCGACATCTGAACCTCCAAAAGTGGTCCGAGACCGTCAGTTTTTAACACTTTTGACTTGGAAATGTGCTTCGCGCCACAACGGCGTGCACTTTTTCGACATCGCAACCTCCAAAAGTGGTCCGAACCCCTGGTGTTTTGTACATTTTGACTTGGAAATGTGCTTCGCGCCACAACGGCGTGCACTTTTTCGACATCTCAACTTCCAAAAGTGGTCCGAAGCTGAGGTGTTTTGTACATTTTGACTTGGAAATGTGCTTCGCGCCACAACGGCGTGCACTTTTTCGACATCTCAACTTCCAAAAGTGGTCCGAGACCGCCAGTTTTTAACACTTTTGACTTCGAAATGTGCTTCGCGCCACAACGGCGTGCAATTTTTCATCTCTCATCTGGCCAGCTGGCTCCGCACCCGCCGTTTTAGCGAGCCTACTTTTCGACCCTCCGGAGCCACAAATCATTGGAAAAACACAGTGTTTCGCGACTTTCCTACCTTTTCGCGCATCTGTATCTTCTGTCCTCTTACTCTTTCTCTTCTGATCTTTCTCTTCTCTATGCCTCTTCCCTGCTCTGCTTTTCATCTCTCCATATTGTCGGAAGTTTGACTTCTAAACTTCCTTCGATGATTTCTAGTCAGACGTTGCACGCTTGGCTAAACTACAAGTCTCCACTACGTCACGTAGTAATTCCTGGCCTCCTTTGCTGCAATGTTTCCTCTGCGTTTTCTCCATGAACTGATGCACCCTATTCGCAAAATAGCAGGCAAACGGCTGAAAAATGCAAGCAGAACTGCTCCCCATGTTGAGGTTCTGATGTTCTTCGTTCGGGTTTGTAGAAACATGATTCGGATTTGATAAATTCGACCATCATTCGAAACTGACAAGATGGTTGATCCATTCCGATCCTGAGCCGCTCCAGGACCTCTGTGTCTCCCAACGTTAGCAGAGCCTCAACAGCCTGGGCCATGGCCAAGCACGGCCAAGCCAGATCCGTGCAGACTATGCAAACTATGCAGACTATGCGATGCGAATCGATGCCAATCGATGAGATATGCAATACAATATAATGCAATCTAATAAAATAAAAAAGAATAAAATAGAATAAAATAGAATAGAGTATAATAAAATAGAATAGAATAGAGTATAATATAATATTATATCATATAATATAGTTGAGTATAATATAATATAATATAAAAAATTGACAAGAGTAAAATATAATATCATAAAATAAAATAGACTAGAATAGCGTTTGAAATAACATAATATACTAGAATAAAATATGATGTAATTTAATTTAACTCAATAAAATAGACCATAACATAACATAATATAATAAAATATAGTTTAATAGAATAGAATAGAATAGAATTAGAATTAGAATTAGAATAGAATAGAATAGTATATAATATAATATCATAGAATAGAATTTAACATCATAGAATATAATACCAAATAATATGATAGAAAAGAATATAATAGAATAGAATATAATAGAATAGAATATAATAGAATATAATTTAGTATAATATAATAAAACATAATATATAACTTATAACATAATATAATATAGTTAATTTAACATAACATCATATAACATCATTTAATATCAAATAATATCATATAATGCGATAGTATACATGGCGATGCTATTTGATATGATGTCATCCGATATGCCAAAGTCTTCTGCCGTCTTTCTTCTTGCCAGCCGAACCTCACCCTTCAAAAAAAGTGTGCCCCACGCCGGGGAGTTTTGATTAACATCAACAGCTACAGGAAACTAAGGGCCTACAGGAAGGGCTGCTGACTGACAGCAGCGTTTGATTAAAAGAATCGACGAATGATTAGCTCGCTGAATGCACTGAATGCTTGAGTGGCTGAAGTTGTTACTGAAAGATTGGATGAATTACTTATTGAATCTTATTGATAAAACTGAATTAATCGATCGTAATGACTCAAGGGCCGACCCTACATGGTGCAACTTGGCCCCAAGCTGGGGGCAACTTCAGCCCAAGCCAAACGGCCCAATACGAAATCGTCAAAAAAATCGTTTTCACGGGCGCGTTCCACGTTTTTTGGGCATCGACGAAGCTTCGCGTTGACAGCAATGTTCCCTATGTTGTGTCTCCGTTGGACCCAAATTATACGAAGCTGTCACCAGAGGGTCTCAAGTTGGGCCATGTTGAACATGACCTGGACCTCCATGTGCATCAACATAGCTTCAACTTAGGGTCTGGATCCATTTGGGCCCAACTTCCGCCAGCATCAACTTGGCCTCGACTTGGGTCCAACAAAGCACCACTTGGGCCCAAGTCGGGAGTGGGCAGCTGGGCCGACACGCTGAAACGTGCGTCTTTACGTTCATGCTAGGCCGTGTTCCCCCCAGTTGGGCTACGTTGGTCATTGTTGGGCCCAAGTTGGAACCAAGTGGCCCGAGTTCGGCGCAAGTTGCGCCCAAGTGGAGCACAAGTTGGCTCGTGTTCGGCCAAGGACGGCCAAGTTTGACACCAGTCGGCTTTGGTTGGTCCAAGTAGGCCCGTGTTCTTCACCCCGCATCCCCACCTACCAACTCCTCAACTTCGAAAAGCCGTCCCTGACCTGCACAATACATACATACCATACGATACGTAACGTAACGTAACGTTTCATTACATTACATACATATCTTCCTACCTACCTACGTGCCTGCCTACCTACCTACGGACGAACCTACGTACGAGCCTACGTACGTACATAGGTACATATGTACATACGATTACATACGTACCTACAAGCATTAACATACATTAACATACATTAACATACAATAACATACAGTAACATACATTAACACAACCTAAGATAACTTAGCATAATTTAACGTCACATCACATGACATTGCACAACATAACATAACAGTGATAACATAACATAACATAACCTAACATAACATAAGATAACATGCATGGATGTATGTATGTATATATATATATATATATATCGGGTGCTGGCGGTACTCGTCGCGAAGCGACTCGAATAACTTCACTTTCTGACTATACCCAAAAATCTTCAGGCTGATTTCAACAACAAAAAGGTGTCACTTCAATACGTTCTTTTGCGGTGGTTTGGGCTGGCTGCTTGGAAGGTTTTGAAAAATGCTTTGTCCATCGAATTTTGAAAAAATTGATTGACTGTAAAACTGCCTTTAGTTGTTCGCAAATTGGCCTGTAAGGGTTTCACATTGAATCAAAGAACCAAAAAAATCTTTATTGTGTATGGCAAATCCCAGGTTTCGAATTCGGGTCCCAGCGCCTCCATGTAGCAGTTGAACTCCTTCTTCTTGTCGCTCAGCCGCTTGAAGTTCAATCTTGAGGCTTTAAAAGGGTAGCTGCAGCAGCAGCAAAATTGGAAAATGTGAGCATGCAGCGAAATGTCTATGGAAAATGCTAAATGAGGTCATGCGCTTCACCACTCCCCCTTGGATGACTCGTCAGCTGTCATCCAACTTCCTATGCTCAAACTACCCTATCCTGGAAATTTTGTACAAAACAGACATCCTCGAAATTTTCTCGTTGACTGATTCCTCGGGCATCGTGGATCGGTGTGCAATGTCTGGCCAGTGGTAAGAAGCTGCAACGGACTTCCAGGAATCGGTCTCCCCCTCGTCCTCATACCCACTTCACTGCAAAGCTCGCACCACTGGAATTCTCTGGCATGCCCAGTTCTCAGCCCCTGCAATTGAGTGCACGACCGGGTGGCATGGTACACCGTTCCATGCGAAACACCAAAAGCCCAAGTCAGCATTAAAGTGATCTTCCTGAATTGGCGGAAAATGCCCCTTTTGATTGTAGTGCCTCCACAGCGTCACCTCATCTGCAGCAATGTCTTGGATGGCATTCTCAATGTGACCCGTCATACTCGTTGAAGTTGATGAGCTTCCTTCTGAAGAGCTGGAAGCATTTTGACCCCTTTGACCCATTGATCGGGGCCCTCCGCTGAGTGGGCTCAGCCGGGAGCTGGACTGAGGGTCTCTCCTCCCGTTCTCACCAGCGAGCAGCTGCCCCCTTTGGGAGCTGGACTGGAAGCCACGCCTGGACCTCCAACCGGTTCTCACCAGGGGCTGATGATTGGCCGGCTCCCACCAGGAGCTGGACTAGAGGCCGATTCGTGGTCTCCAACCCGTCCTCACCGAGGCTGACAGAGCCGGCAGGGCCTTTCCGTCATCCCACTCTCCACTGTTCTGTAGCGCTGGCCACGTTGCGTGTCCACCTCCGCAGACTTCGGTCACGGCCAAAAACCCATTCATTGAGGTTCCTGCCACATTGACGTACTCCTACCTTCCACAAAGTCTGGACCACAATCGTGATCAGCACCACCAAGACGGTGTAGATCATCATCAGTTGGCAGAGCTCTCCATAGTTCTCTTCTTCCTCTTCTTGCGCATTGGACACTGGCAAAGTGGCTGCCAGTGTGATCAATTTGATGGCCGTAGCGGCCACTTCTGCAACTCCTGTTTTGATCGCTTTCTTTTCGGGCTTTTCATTCACTTCTCCTTCTTCTTCTGCTGGACGGTCTACCTTGTTCATGCCCAGCATCGACTTCAAAACCTCGATTCTTGTGGAGGTCAATGCTTTTGTGCCAAGATCGGCAACCATGCGTTCTCCTAAGCTGCCAATCACCTCGGAGCACAGACTGTCTCGCATAGGCCCAATGTAGTCGAAGATGTCTGGTGCGCCATGATCCCCCTTCAGCCACCAAAATGGCCAACGCAGCTTGGGAATCACAAAGTGCCATCTTGTTGACCTCGCCAAAGAGCTCGGAGATGATCACGTAGACTGATTCGCCAGCCACCATCGCTTCAACCAACTCCATAAGCTCCGACTCAGCCGTGCTCAGGGTGATCGTGCTCTGTCGACCACTCCTCCAAAACATCAGGCCACCATTGATCGTGACCACAAAGCATCCATGCGACTCATCTGAATCAGGAGCAAAGCTTGAGTCGGAGTAGACGTACAGCGTGACTGGATCCTCTGGCTTCTCTTTATAGGAAAGCCCCTCTGATTGGGTCCCTTTGAGGTAGGAACGCATCTGCGCTGCAGTCTCTTTGATGCACTGGGACGACTTCAAGACATTTCCTCCCATTCGTGAAACTCCAAACATCAAATCAGGCCTGGTCCTGCTGACAAGCCACAGTAGTTCGCCAATCAGCTTCTGCGAGGTCTTGACGCTTTCTGCTGATGGCTCCATGGTGTCAGGCGTCATCATCGCCTGGTCTCGAGTGATGGGAAGTTTTCGCTGCTTCCCATGATCTTCATATCGGGCAAAGAGGTCTTTGACGTAGGACTCCTGGGTCATCCTCCATTCCATTTGATCCTCCCCCTCAACTCCACGGCTTGTGACCTCCATGCCCAAAAATCTCACTGGCACTTCACCCGCCTCTTCCGGGGTCAAAGTCTTCCATGTGCTTTGAAACTTCGCAGCCACCTCTTTGACGACCTCCTTTTGGCCTGAGATGAAGATGTCGTCGACATACGTCATCACCAAGCCGACAACACGGCCATTCGAGATCAACTCCTCTTCATCCTCCTGCAAACCATGCTCTTCCACCACCACCTTCCACAAGTTCTGCTCTGACTCCATTGGTTTCAACCTCAAAGTCACTGGAGCCTCATCTAAAATCGCCTCAATGCGGAAGCCCCTCATGGTTGAATCCCGATGGGCTCCCCAAAGCTTTGGTGACCTGCGGAAGCCATAAACTGCGCGGAGAGGTTGATACAACACATCCCTCCTCAAAAATTTGGTCTCCTTCAGAATGTGAGGTGGTCGAACAAGAAGTAGGTCTTCGTCAGGATCCTGCTCCATGTCGGCATTCAAAAACGCCGTGCGCGCATCTAAAGTGCAGCCAGCCCACCTCATCTTTGAAGATACCCACGCCAGCAGGCGAAATGCCGTGGCATCAGCACCAGCGGAGTAGTTTTCTTCTCCATCACGTCGTTCCTCATGATTTCCGCAAACCACCCACCTGGTCTATTTCTTTCCAGCTTTGTCGTCTGGTGACGGCTTGATCGTGAAGACCAACTTTGAAGGAATGATCTCCAACTTCTTCCCTTCTTTTTCAGCCTTCTCTCAGCCTTTCTACCTCCTCTTTCGTCAGCTCTTTCAACGCTGACTTCTCCACTGTTAAGGACTCCGCCTCGCTCTGCACGGATGGAATCCGTTCTGGCCAATTCTTGATGACCTCCTTCGGGGAGACAATCTTGGTCTGCAATATCTCCTCCTTCTCATCTTCAACCTGCGCAATCTTTCACAATCTTCCAAGGATTTTCAATTTCTCGGCCGCAAGTTCAGGATCATCGTTGATCAAGCCCTGCATCTCCTCTTCCACCACCTTCTGAACTCTCATCCTTCCAACCTTTCCAAGCTCCTCCTGGACCTCTTCTGGGTTGGCCACAGGCGCATCCATCTTGCGCACTGCCGACTTTCCTCTGATATGCCTCCTCCGCTCCTGTGCATCTCTGCCTTCTCGCCCAACGGCAATCCAAACTGTCTCATCTTCTGGTCAGGACGTATCTCGTCAACCTCGGTCTTTCTCCATCTTTCACAACCCAGTGACCGTGGTTCTCAACTGAAGGGCAAAGGTAACGAACCTTCTCAACTCGTGTAGAAAGGTCATCTTTGTTCCATGTCCTTTTTCTCACCCTCACCTCCTGCAAAAACCTCGGCCATTCTGGTTTGGTCTCCATGCGCACGCATCTGTTGACCTCATTGACATATCTCAATGCCCACGGCCACCACTTTGAGTCCTCCTCTGCTTCTCTAAGAGTTCGACGGATCTGGTTCTTGAAGGCCTTGACAGCGACCTCCGCCCTTCCATTTCCACTGGGATCATCTCCAGGGGTCTTTGTCAAATAGATCCCCCTCTGCTTCGCCCACCTTTTGAACTCGCCGGCAAACTCATTACCTTGATCAGAGTGAATGCGTCCAACATGGAACCCTTCAGTCCTCAACCTGAGAACAAACTCCATCACCGTGTTGGCCACCTCCTTGGCTTTCTTTGATGCCATTGGTAGCGCCATTCTGGACCTTCGAAGTTCAGTGACCTCGTCCAAATTGGGAGGTCCTTGGGGCGCACCCGGGAGCTGGACCAGAGGCTCATCCGCAGCCTCCGACCCGTCCTCACCAACGCCCGGGAGCTGGACCAGAGGCTCATCAGCCTCCGACCCGTCCCAAGGCCTTCGCCTGGCGCGTCGTCGGGGAGCTAGGCTCCTGAGCCTCCGACCCGTTCTCACCCAACGGCATCGGCTGATCTGCCGGTATCGCCGGTGCATCATCCGGCACAGGCTCCTCCTCCGGATTTTTCATTTTGTCTGTCCCTTTCGGAACCCTCCAAGTGAGCACCCCTGCCAGGAAGTATCTAACCTGATGTCCTCCAAGGTCATACGCAGGTTTCAAAGGTCCAGCCGTGTCAATGGATAGGACTCCTGCAATGGGATCTTTGACTGTTTGATGCGGTGGGCACTGCTGAGAGCTTTCTTGGCAAACTCTGCAATCTCTTCTGTAGGGAACATGTCGGAAGGCAAGGTGTTCTGACCATGTCATGGCCTTGCTCATCACCTTTGGTTTCTCAACCTGACGCATCAATGCCGACGCAACCATCGACATCACTCCTGGTGCCTACTCGACAACCCTCCCATTGACCCTTAGTTGAAGGTGGTTTCCTCAAAAGAAAACTCCTTCGCAAGGTCTTTCCACTCCTTTGTGTCCCACCAGCTGACGACCTCTGGCATGAAGTCATGTGGTGAAGCAGGCTGCTCCAAAGCAAAGACCACCTCCGCATCGATCTTTCTGGCTCTTCTCATGCACGCTGTCACCATGTACAAAAATACACAGCGCCACATGAGAATGTCATCATCATGTAGTTTCTTCTGTTCCTCCTCCGTTGCATCTTCAATGCCGAACTCCTCACCTCCCCAACGCCGAACAGGCCTGGGTGCATTTGGATTTCCAGGAACTGGGATGTGACGAAGTAAGCTTCTGGTGCGACAGTTAGGACCTGCTACCAACGCATTGATCTTGCCCTCCAAGGCCGCTCTGATCAACCCACTGTATAAACCAGATGGTCGGACAACATGTCATGGCTTTCACCTCTCAAAGCATCTACCTCAACCAAACTTTCCACTGAATCTCCAAGCTGCTTCAGGGCATGGCGCAGGGTAAATCCAGAATCAGGCCCTGCGTAGAGGTGCAGCATAATGCCATTCCTTTTCCATCTCTTCCTGGAGTGGCGGTTGCTGGGCAAACATGACCAGTCGCCTGGATTCACAAACAAGCGCTCCTTGACATGGCTCGGCAACGATGACAAAACAGGGTGTTGTTGAGCCAACTTCTCCATCCAAGCCACCTCAGCATTGAACTCCACCGCCTCCCTCGGGATGCCAAGCTTGATGTCCTCCAATTCGGAGATCAATGTCAAAGCTTCTGCCCTCGTCACGTGGGGACAACCGCCCTTCATCATCACTTTGAGATGCCGTCGTTGAGGATGCTTGATGCACATAGTTCCCTGGTCCCATGAGATGCTGCAATTCAGCTTCTGCGACAACATTCCCATGGGGATGATTGGTTCAATCGCCTCTGATGGCAAAATCATGGCACCACCAGGAGACATCTTCAGCCGCACTGCACGACCATCGGCCAAAGAAACTTCCACCACTGGGTAGAGCTCAGTGTCTTCGCCTTCAAATCGAGGACGAAGAGGGTGTGTCGCCCCTGAATCCACCAAGCCCACATCATTTCCAACATTCAACTTTTTCATCTTGAACGTCTTCATAGACTTCAGCTGCTGTTGAAGACGCTCCATGACATCCTTTCTCTCCTCTCCTCCTCTGGAGATAGACCAGACGCTGATGATGCCTGGCTTGTAGAACTCGACAACGACTTCAGCATCGGCCTCCTCAAGCAAGTCTTTCACCACTTCGCTCTGGCTTGACTGGCTTGAAACACCTGATTCTTCCTCCAGAACCACCTCCTTTTTCCTCCCCCTCGGCCTTGGCAACCCTTGGCTTCGTGGGATTGGATTCTGAAGAAGGTCCATGAGATCTTGTGCAAGCTGGGGCAAGGTGTTCGGTGCTTCCGCAGGTGTAGCAACGACGCTTCTCATCCTTGACGTCGTGGCTAAAGTGCACTCCTTGCCTCTTCTGCATCCTGAGTCAGTCAAGTAGAAGCGGCACTTCATCTTTGGCTTTTCCTCCTCACCTGACTTCTCTTTCTGCTTCTGCTTCCCTTTCTCCGCATCCATGGACTTGATCTTTGGCTCCACCTTCGAGGTCACAGCAGCAGCCCGCTTCTCTGACAAGGCAACCTGCTCAATCTCCGCCAAGAGGTGAGTTGCCAATTGTCCGACTGAAATGTCTGTGGGGCGTGCGTCAACACCCAAAGAGTTCCTGGCCAAACTGACTCGGAACCGAAGCTTCTTGTGTGCCTCAAACACCCGCTTCGTCAGCTTGTTCAACCCCTTCAAGAGGATAGCTGGATCGGGGGTCACTGCTCCAATCTCCTGCGTCCTCAGCTTCCACCTCAACCACTTTCTAATGACAGCTGGTGGATCACTGATTGATGCGACCTCCACCGGGTCCTCAAGGTTGCGCAGGAGGGTTTGTTTCTCCAGCACTCCTCCCGGGCAATACGTCAGCAGCAACTGAGTCAGGATCCCAAAGACACTCAACCTTCGGGCTGATATCAACTCTTCTTTGACCGTCTCTGGCACAGCCTGCAACAGCATCGCAGCCATCCTGCGTTCAAGCCTGGTCCGCTTCTCCACACTCACTTCAGCAGGAGGACGTACGTCATCTTGAACTCGATCCAAAGGCGACATCGCCATGTGCCGCTGATACCATTGTTCAGAGGCCTTGATCATCATGGACCACCAAAGTTCAGAGCTCGCAGAAAGGTCTGCAACGATCGGCTCCAAGGTCAACAGCCAATCGCCCAGTTGCAGTGGTCCTTGGTGTGCTGACCACTGAGGAAGAGTTGTCAAATCAGGTATGCCAGTTCTCACCACCTCCACTCCTCTGATCATGCCCGTCTCCTCCTTGTTCTCGGTGACTCTTTTGTGAAGATCTTTCATCGTCTCCATCATGATCATCATGATCTCCAATGATTTCTCTGTGAAGCCAGCATCTCCACCCGTTGAAGCGCCTCTGCTTCAAATGGATCTGGTGCTCGCTCCTTCTGTGGGGGTCTAGCAGCCTCCTTTGGGGTCTTAAACTCTGCGGTAAACGCTGCTTGAGCCTGTCGAGAGAATGCTTGTCCGGCGTCGCCGGATGTGGCAGCATTACTCTCGTTTCGACTAGCCTCAGGGAGGAATGGGGGTCTTGCAGCCTCCTTTTCTTCCCTTTCCTCAACTTCACAACGATGCAGCCAGGCAGAGTCCTCGTCTTCAGTTCCTGGCTTCAAACGCGAATTCTGTTCCTCAGGTGTTGAAAAACGTGGCTCCTCATCTTTCGAACCCTTCTCAAACGCCTGTGATCTAGACCTCAAACGCTGATTCTCTTCCACAAGTTCTTGAATCTGCCTTTTGAAATCCTCCTTATCTTTTGCAGACTGCATCTTAACCACTCCAATTCCTTTTCCATCTGGCCCTGCAAAACCCTTGACGCATCTTGTTCTAGAAATGCAGGACGATGAACAGGAGGATTGAATGCTGACTGCTGAATCCCATACAACCATGGTGCCTGGCTTTGGATGACGGCAAACTGTCTCAACTGCTCATCAGAAAACAGGGGGCCAGACAACTGCCTAGGGGCCTAGCTGACTCAGTCATGCTAGCCGATCCCGCCGACTGTCCTCCTGGAGTCGCCACATCCACAACCTTCGGCATTCCAGGGCTAACCATCGTGCCATCTCCCTTGTCGACGGCCGTTTTCTTCTCATCCATCTCGGAAGGAGAGCCGCCATTTCCAAGAGCAGGAGGATCAGGAGGAGGATCCGTTGGTGGCAAAAGCTGTTCGGTGGCAGAACCCTGGCTAGGTGTCTTAGCTGTTTGTTTCACAGTTTCTTCCTGACTCTCAACCTTGATTTCACCTTCACTAACAGCCCTATCTTCCAAAGCCTTCTCACCTCTTTCTAATGCCTCACGTTTCATCCTAGCATCAGCTCTCCTCATTTCTTCCTGACCTTGCTCCAACTCTTGACTTGTTGCTAATATCCTTCTCATATCTGCCATCTCTAAGTCAATTGGAGTTTCCAAGCTGGCCGCTTGGGCTCATAACCTGGGAAATCCCAGGTTTCGAATTCGGGTCCCAGCGCCTCCATGTAGCAGTTGAACTCCTTCTTCTTTTCGCTCAGCCGCTTGAAGTTCAATCTTGAGGCTTTAAAAGGGTAGCTGCAGCAGCAGCAAAATTGGAAAATGTGAGCATGCAGTGAAATGTCTATGGAAAATGCTAGATGAGGTCATGCGCTTCCGCAGTATAAAACACAATAAAACATTCCAAATAAAATATCACATGAATCATATGGAGTGAAAAAATGAATCAACCCAGCTTCGCAACCCAACACCAGGCTCCAGGGTTGCAGCGTTGCCCTTCTGTTCTGGGTTTTGGGCTTGGCGCGAAACGATGCACCACTCCGAGACCCAGAGATTGAATCGCAACAGTTGCTGTTGTTGGGAAAAATGTCAATTTTTACTTGTTGTTTCGTGCAAAAGAAAAATGATCGTTGTTGAAAAATGACATTGATAGTTGGAGAAACAGCAGAGAAAACTCAACACTACCAACACTTGAACGGGCAAGGGTAGAAAAACAATGAGACAGCCACAACCACGACAAAAACAACAGAAACGCATGGCAAACACTTGACAGACACGAAAAAGATTTGAAAGACTCATGTCAATGAGACAGCTACAACCACGACAAAAACAACAGAAACGCATGGCAAACACTTGACAGACACGAAAAAGATTTGAAAGACTCATGTAGCTGGCTTTGACACTGGGGTGCCAGGCCCGCTTGCGCACAGGCACAAAGCCGTCATCCAACATCTCTAAGATCAGCCTCAGGCTTCTTGCACGACAAGAAATGTGGCAACAAGGTGCAACGAGATGCAACGAATACTTGCACACCTTGCACACACCTTGCATTATCTTGCTTGGTATTGCGCAATGCGAAAATGCTGCCACCTTGGCACCTAAAAAGATTTTCCACTGCGCAAAAAATTGGATGTGCAGCACGCCACACAGACAACAGAACGAGGCAGAACGACGCAGAACACAAACATATCGAGTCGTATCGAGGGTCGTATCGAGGGTCGTATCGAGGGTCGTATCGAGGCGTATCGAGTCGTATCGGTGGAGCTCCTCTGTGTCTCTTGCGTAAGCAGTTCTCGGTCTTGCGGGGTACCTAAAAGCCCCAGTGCCACCACAGCCCGGCAGCGCACAAAGCAGTCCTGGTTGAAAACCGCTGTAAGAGCAACGTTGAAATCGTTCAAAGCACTTGCTGTTCAAATGTCGAAACATGTCGAAACATGTCGAAACATGTTGGAACATGTTGAAATATCGAGTATATCGAATCGAAGTGACACAGGTCGAGGCTCGGTTCACAGCTCGGTTCACAGCTCAGTTCAGCTCTGTCGTTCACGTGCTCGGTCCTCATCCCCAAGGCAGACTGAGATCTTGCTGACAGCCACAGCATCCTGCAGAGTTGTCATTTTTGTCAACTTTTGTCCATGCCTTCATGGTTTTCCATGTCTCCCATGGTCGAACGTCTCCCATGGTCGAACTTTCAGTTGCTCCGGGTGATGTCATGATGCAAATGAAGGACAGGCAGCTCCTGTGGCAAGGCAACTTGAACCACCGCGTCCACTGCAGCCTGGCGTCAAAAAAGCGCTTTCATCTGGTGTAGCAAAAAACAAAACTCGACGACGGATGGCCCGAGAGCGTAGAGGAGCAGGGTCTTCTGTTGTTAGTATTGAGACACTATATTACAAGACAATATATTAAGATGTATTATAGGCAGACAAGACAAGTAGTATCAAGACAATAAATTACAAGTACAAGACACTAATTTGCATCGTATCCTTCGTATTGTTTTTCACACACAGAACCTTTTTACACACAGACGCTTTTCTCACAAGCTGTTACACACAGGAGCTTTTACACAGAGACGCTTTTACACACAGAAGCTTTTACACACAGACGCGTTTACACACAGAAGCAATTACACACAGACACTTTTACACACAGAAGCTTTTAAACACAGAAGCTTTTACACACAGAAGCTTTTACACACAGACTCCTTTACACACAGACGCTTTTACACACAGACACTTTTACACACAGACTCCTTTACACACAGACGCTTTTACACACAGACACTTTTACACACAGACCATTTTACACACAGACACTTTTACACACAGAAGCTTTTACACACAGAGGCTTTTGCACACAGACTCCTTTACACACAGACGCTTTTCCACACAGACGCTTTTACACACAGAGGCTTTTACACACAGACTCCTTTACACACAGACGCTTTTACACACAGACACTTTTACACACAGACCATTTTGCACAGAGACGCTTTTACACACAGACGCTTTTACACACAGAAGCTTTTACACACAGAAGCTTTTACACACAGAGGCTTTTGCACACAGACTCCTTTACACACAGACGCTTTTCCACACAGACGCTTTTACACACAGAGGCTTTTACACACAGACTCCTTTACACACAAACGCTTTTACACACAGAGGCTTTTACACACAGACTCCTTTACACACAGACACTTTTACACGCAGACGCTTTTACACACAGACGCTTTTACACACAGACGCTTTTACACACAGAAGCTTTTACACACAGAGGCTTTTACACACAGAGACTTTTACACACAGCACTTTTACACACACACACACGCACTGCTGAACACACACTAGACAAGAATGGATCATTATATGATCCGGCAGGAACTGAATCCTGAAACATGCAAACCAGCCTAGATCTTTAGATTAGTAAAAGAGCCACATGAGGTACTTCTCGAAAACGATGTAGGGCATCCGAAATTGTCAAACGTAGTCATAACCAGATTCCATAGAGTTTTGACCAGCATGTTGAAATCCAAAATAATGTTTCGGCGATTGTTTCCCAAAATAACCCATAGTTCGTCGGCGACAGGATCTCGGCGAAAATAAGTCACAACACATAATACTGTCGGCGATATGGTTTCGGCGAAAATCTGAGGAAGGTTCTGATGTATGTAAATTTCAAAATTGATTTCAGATTGCGACAACAGTGCAGTAAAGTGAAATTGTCAAATAAACGACGCGGAGGTTCTTGGGTTCAGCCTCTTCCCATTCCAGTAAAATTGGCAGGTACGTGACTCCAGCGTCCCGGAGTCATATCAGTCATGAATGCAGCCCTCTTCGTTGGGCAATCAGCTGCAAACATGAGATTGCCCCCCTGCAAATTAGTGACAACCAATCAGAAGTTTTACATCTGTTCAGATGGTACACACACACACCTCGCATGTAGCGAGGTCGGTTTTTTGGAAGAACTTCGCTGGCGGAATCGGCAGGACACCAGTGAAAGTGAACCTGTAGTAACCTAATGTACAAACGGGCGGTCACTTCAGTCAGAAGAGGAATTCGGAGCTTGTAGAAGGACTTCCATAGCATCGTGGAAGCTCATGCGTTCAACCATCGCCCAAGTCTGATCGAATTCACCCGATGCCATAGCAGCTTTCAAGTTGTCAGATAGATCTTTGGCTAATTCATGGATCCGGGTGGTCAGCCTTGGTTCATCTCCAGGAGATGTCGTCTCAATGGGCACATTGTGAAAAGGATGGTGTCCATGTACAAGGGGAATCTCAAAATGATGTCGCCAATAGTCCGCTGTGCGCAGGGTCACGACATCGGGAATGCCCTAACAAAGGAATTTCTTCAATGAATAGCTCCCTGGTGTTGTTGGAGTGGGTAATGACCTTAAATTGGATCTGGTGAACTACGCGAGAAGAGAATTGAGCACGATGGAGGTAGTTGTGTGTAGAACTTGACTCCGTCGGAAATGGAACGCCAGGAGGTGCTGGTCCTGAATATGTATCAGAATGGGCCAGGGTACCCGTAGCAGGTGCCGTACTGTCAGTTGCCAAAGGTGCCGGAGTAGGGTTGGTCGTAGTGTCGGGAGCTCCTGAGTGACATAGTGCAGAAGTCGAGGCGTCTGGTACTTGAACTGGGTCGGTAGGAGCGAGTCCACGAGTAGGGTTCGAAGGCCAAGACAAGCCCGCCACGGTCGCGTCTCGTTTGTGTTCCATGGGTGAAACTGTCACAAATACGAGAAATGGTGCAACAACGGCTGAAGCATCAAGAATAGCATAAGAGAGCTAATCACGAAGTTGATAATATTAACAAAAATGATAAAGGTGAAAACCAGTCCTCAATCAAGTGGGTCAATTGCGACGGAGAAGCCACAGCTCCAAGTCGAATAAAATAGAAATCGAAAAATCCTTTGTGTTAGTGGGGTGTCAAGGAGGAATTGAAAACCCTGTAACATTGTCTTTTTGGCCGGCTAGTGCATCAGGGCAGGATCACACCGGAGCTAACTTTGTAGCATTGCAAACGTAGTACGAAAGGCTGTCTGGTACCCGGGATGAGGAAAAAGGATTCGCGGGAATTGTACTGCCGAAGTCGCCACTCAGGTCGGTATGCCTCAAAAAGCTGCAAGACCGTCATATCATTGGAAACTTGGAAGGTATCACCGTCCAAGTCGCAAAAGCGAAACTCCAGGTTCGAGGGATCAATTTGGATGTCCCATTGGGACCTCAATCTTTTGGAGATACAAAAGCGGAGTTCGCCAATTGGGATGAGGCCGGCTTCAACTGGTTCCATCTGACGTGACCAGGTAAACAAAGCTGCAAGTTCAAAGCCACTGACATGTCTAAAATTGGAATTCACCAGAGCCATGTAGTGTTCACGGTCAGGTTCGCTTCGGTGAGTCAATGCCTGTAAGGGAGAGAAGTCAACCAAGATAAGGACAGGTCTGTTTGGAGGAGGGTTCGCATCACCAGGGAGGCCTCGATGTCCAGCAATCCACCCAACGGTTCGTGTACCAAGCGGTGTCTCAATCGTGGATGTAGCGCGATATGGATTGGGTCGAGAAGAACGAGCCATTGCGTCGAATGTGAAGTATCGAGGATAAAGCGAAAAGCCCAAGCTGCAGAATGGGTTGGAATAGCCACAGAAACAAGCTCAAAGTGTTAGAAATGAGAGAGAAACGGTGTACCTAGTAGATGGTCACACAAAGAGACGATGAATCACAGGTCTTTTTCCTGCCGACAAATAATGTGGTATATTACACACTTGAATCCGACATATCCATCGGGTCAATATCGTTCGCATCCAGCGGACCATGTACTTGTTGAGGAGGGACAGCGGGGCGAGTGAGATATACAGTACGTTGTAGTGTTGCCGGTGGGGAAGACGGTGGTGTAGACCGCCAAGGTGGCCAATATAAAGAGGTAGTGGTTCCTTGAGAATGGTGTTGGGCAGAGCGTCCCCAGCATGACTGCAAAATATGGAGGTGGTCCGGTATCGCTTCGTACGGCTGTGAGACATGGACGTTGGAGTGTTCAGGGTGTGGTAAAACGGGAACAGTAGTTGCCGTAGGGGAGGAGGATGATGGTTGAATTGGTACGTCATAGTATCTGCGCCAATGGTTAGCTGTAGTACGCAAGGTTGCCTGGTCGTTGGTGAGGTGCATGTTCTCCAGGAATGTTTCCACCGGTTTCCACGTTTCAAGACCATCAAGTGTCCTTTCCACGATCCAAAGTTCATCTGAACGGTTAGACAAAGGATAGCTCAGCTTCTTGATGAAGACGGAGTGGACAGTGGTAGAAGTCGGAATCATTCTCGCTGCACGAGGAATATAGGATGCCGAGGTAGGATCATCCGGTGGCAAGTGTGAGGCAAGGCCATGTATGGATGTAGGTGGTGAACCGTGCGGGACCAATCGAGCAGGATCATCCGTGTTGGAGGTCATCATGTATGATCAAAAGAATATGATAGCGGAAAAAACTAAACTGAAGCCAAAAGGCCGTGGGGAAGGTCAATGATGAAGGAATAAATAACGAATATCACTCAATGGAAAACGAGAAAAGGATGACACAAGGGAAATCAGAACCGGGGTGGTGGGCATCACAACGAATGTTGGTCTTTTTCCTCATAGAGATGAGCCGTGCCAAGATCCATAAAGACAGCTACTCACTCAGCGGCTTTAGTGTATCGGGTAGCCGTGACGAATGGATGTCCACGGGGAATCACTTGAACATGTACAGCAAAGCCAGTGTCTTGTGCATCTGGATGTGGTGTCAGCAGCAACGGAGAACACTCGCGGGTCGTGAAGGCATCGAGATGTTGATGAGTTTTCCATCTCGGGTAGAACCAATTCAAAACATCCAGGAGAGAATGAGGAAGGTCGTCAAGCATCTGAGCTCCTTGATCGGTGTCAATCATCATGTAGAACTCCGACGCTGGTAGGTGTATGGACCAGCGTTGTAGCAGTGTGTCGGTGACTACGGTTTTGAGGTCTGAAACGAAATGACTGCGAGCATAGTCCGGGTAGATCACCTTGAACGTCTGGAACAAGCTGTCATAGGTGGCCGTAGGAAGGTTGCCCGCAACCTTGGGGGTCAAGATGTTGTAATAAGGGTTGCGTACGGCCAGTTGTTGCATCGGCTTCAGGTCCAACTGGAAAATAACCGGTCGGTGAGGTGTCGGAGGCGAAGACCGGGTGGGTGGGTGCTGAAATGACGTAGAACCCATAGCGGAAGATGACGTCCTGGTTGGAGAGCGTGAGCGTCTTGTAGGTGAGATCCTATCGTGGGACATAGCTCGCTGTTGGCAATAGCGGTCCAGGTGAACGCGGAGAGACATAATAAATGGCTGGCGGGTTGTGTGATACGACGTGTCAGAATTCAATGGGACAACAGCGTCCATGGTTCAGAAGTTAAACAAGAAGAAAATTCCCAAAATGAAGGCCAACGGGTTGGTGAAAAAGTAATACCATAGCGCAACGTACCTTTTTCTTGTGGTTCGCATATGTCAATGGTCAGCCAAGTTGGTCTTTGATCTTATTCCACATAGAGCGAACATCTTCTTCAGACTTGCCCATCTTGGTTGAGATCACCTTCCATGAAAAACGAGATTTCTCGTCAACCTTCAGAGTGCGTAGTTTCTTTTTGTCTTCAGAGGTCCAGAGTGACAATGGGCTCGAGGAGCGGGATCGGGATTGGTCACGGCCGCGACGACGCTTGGCAGGAGCCTTTGGAGCTGATTTGGCTTTCTTTTTGCGACTTGGCGGTGATGGTGTTCTAGTAGAAAGCTTCGAAGGTGCAGGTAAAACATCAGGCGGCGGAGCAGCAACATGTTGGTGCGGCTCAGGGAGATGGGTTTCCACCAGTTCATCCATAAGTGTCTCTTCTTCTTCCAGATCCGGCGATGGGATGGGGGCATTGTCAATGAAGGCATTGGTCTGGTCCGAATAGTGTGGTCGTAGGCCATCAGGTTGATTCCATACGTCTGTACTGGGAAGAGGAGTAGGTTCAATGTTGGGAATAAGTGTGGGTGGTAGTAGCGCCATTGCTCGATGTAGTAGAAGGTAAGCATGGTGAACATCATGAAGAAATTGAAGAAATACTGGTTCTTGGATCGGAATTGACGTCGTAGGAGACGAGGAAGCCATGACAATGCGTCGAGTATGAGCCAACAAGTAAATGGAGCCGAGTTTGAGGGTAAGCCTGCTGGAAAAGCACTATTCCGTGATCAAATAGATGCAAATAAGGTCCAAAAGGGTGAGACTTTCAGCAAGGTGTGAGCAGTGAAACGTAAGCGTCAGCGGCAAGACAGTTCAGGATTTTACCACAATAAGGAAACGTGCAAATATTGACGAATCGGCTTGGCAGCAGCGAGGAGATCGGATTCGGCGAAACCTGCTGATCTGTACAAACGATGCAATGCGGCAAAACCTCGTGTTCGTTCATGTGTAGGGTGCGCGCATTTGGCGACCAGAAATAATCGTGAAACAAAGCCTGAAAGTTGGACGGCCAAAGGTGATGCGGAGAATGGCGCCATGACCTGGTTGAAGTCGCGTGGAGGGCTGTAGCGGAGGGCAAAAGGCTCGAACTCGATGCAAAAGCCCAAGAACTCCTGGTCCGGTTCAGTTTCCAAAATGATGGGATGGCCGTAGAACTCCGGGTGGAGGAAGTTGGCGAAGCAAATTTCGTAGTCCCAGCTGGGATCCGACAAGCACAATCTGTTGTCCACATAGCGAAGGAGGCGAGCTGTAAGATCCATGTTGCTAAGGGTGGTGCGGTAGGTTTTGTACCAGATTTCTTCAGACAGTGCGACAACCATCATGCACAAGGCTGGACTCAGTGGGGAGCCCATAGGGGATCCTCGGATTTGTTCAAAAACCGTAGTGCCAATGGAGAATTGAGTCATCTTCAAAGACATGAGGATGATGCGTTCAATGTCCCGAATGAAGATCTTCCTGGTCACATTGAGTGTACGGCATGTGCGGCCTTTCACTACGTCCCCTGTGTTGTTGCCCGGAGTGGCCTTCACGGAGATGATCTCATCGGGGTCAGTATTCATGAGGGGCGAGAGGAACTGCAGGGTCAGTCGCCAGCTCGCGATGAAGCGGTCCGTGTCAATGCTTGTGAAAAAGCCCGCAAGATCTTGGTTGTGTATTCGTGGAGTGGGGAGCGAATCAAAGTCAGTGTCCTTGAGGAGCTTGATGAGATCGAATACATCACCCCTGGCCAGGTTGTGGGGAAACGCTTGAGGTAGAAGGTTGTAAATCAGCTTGGCAGTGCAGTTCAACATAGGTCGGAAAGGTGCCGTGAAGAAGCTGACAATAGGTCGTCCCGCCTTGAACTGTTTTTTCCTTTTGGGTAAAACATAGGCGTTAGGCAGATCTCGTCCAGCACCAAGTGCCCATGGGTATGCTTTGCCAAAATGGCGATCGATCTCGGCGATGGTCCGCTCGATGATGTGACTCGGGCTTTGCTCCAATTTACGAAATACCAACGGGTCGGCAAAGGTGGTAGTGAGGCACTGGAAGTAAAGCACGGGGCAGTAGATTCGTAGGGATGTAGCTCGCTTGTCCTCGTTGTGGAAGACGGCTTCTGGAAAAAGACGTTTGAAACGGCCGATGTCTTTGTGAGTGATGTGGTTGTTGAGTGTGTGGTAGTGGGATTGAATAGAACGATGCCAAAGCTCATCAATCTGGGACTTTTGTAAGGAAGGGAGTGAGTGTCGGGTAGTCCATGTTCGCAAAGCCAGGCGAAGCGATGTCTGGATTTCTTTGGAAGGTGGGAAGATTTTGTTTTGAAGCGAACCAGTCGCAATGGATGTGTGTGGGCCATCATCAAAATGTAGGTTGTCGCCGTCGAGGACCAGGTGTTGATCAGGTGGGAGACCACGAAGAGCATGAGGTCGCAAGGCATGACAGGCACACTTTGGGGTTTCGCCGTCAGCCCATTTGGTAGCGGTTTCTTTGTGATTGCACAAGCTATCCATCACCGAGGGGAACTTTGTGAAGACAATCGCCGTGGAAGGAGTCTGCAATGTGGTGTTGTAGTGTCGGGTTTGATGAACGTGGGAAGTGAGTAGGCGTCGAAGATCCCGAGTCCAATTGGGGCATAGTAGCCAAGGCGCACGAAGAGGAACCGGTTTTCTGACTCGTTTGGCTTTCCAGAAGGTCAAAGCTCGGTCAACGGCATTGACGGCGTACGACCTTTGGGGTTCTCCAAGGTTGTTGGCAAGACGTCGAATAAAATAGCAGCCTTGAACTCCAATTTCGTTGGATCGTAATTTCTTCTCCATGTGGAAGCGTCGAACGGAGTTACTGCCCAAATCCTGAATAATCTCCCAGAGTTGTACTCGTCGATGGAAGAGAGGACTGTGAAGAGCGTGTCGAACATGATGGGGTGTAGATCGCCAACGAAGCTTCCGCCACAAGGAGAATGCTCCAAATTGCCGAGAGGCAGAAAATTTGGTACGTGCAATGAGTCCCTTTCGGCAGTTGAAAAACTGGTAAATGAACGGAGTGTTCAATCGAGGTTGCCACAGTTGAATTAAGGCCTGTTCCAAGGCCCAAAAGTTGGATTTATTGGTGTAGATCGGGAAAACAGACCACATCCAGAAATTGTCAAATCTACACCAAAACCGTAAGGCTACTTTGGCCAGCACGAATTTATGTTGTTGCACTTGCAGAAATTTCCGATAGCGAGAGTGTTCGCGGTCTAAAACAAATGAAGACGTGGAGCCAATGTAAAACTTAGGTTGAAAATTCGCAATGTGGCAGAAACGAATATACACCGCCTGAGGATGCTTGAAACATTGGAGGGCGACAGACAAGTCATCCCAGGATCTGCAAAAGAAAATACCCTGCATCGGAGTGCCTTTTAGCAAGGCTTGGAGTTTCGGATTGGCCCGTGGATGTAATAACACATATTGGCCCATCAATACTGTTTGAAGCATCCGAAAGGCAAAAAAGACATCAACAGAAGGGGACAACGTGAAAGGAGTCAATAGTGCGAGAACAAGAATACAGGAATGAGCCACGGCCAAAGTTCGCATAATGTTGGCTGCTTTTGAGCCAGGTGCTTTCAAATAGGCTGCTAGTCAGGATTGCATCAATAACGCCACCGTCATGACCTTGAGGACGACTTCATCCGTGGAAGCCCCCTTGTGCTTGCAGGGGTCGATACCCATGGCCACGCTTGCGCGTTGGATGGTTTTTGAAGCATCATCGGGTTGGTTTTGCCACCATTCATTGACCTTTTCCAAGTTCTTCTCCAGGATGTCCTGTTTGGGCTGTGGTAGCTTCAAGGCTTTCAACCACTTGGTGTATTGAGTGTCCGACAATGATGTGGGTTGGTTGTCAACGAGCCAAGTGTTCACGGAGCCCGGGGAAATAAGCAGAGTTGAGGGTTCAAAGGTCGTAGACGCGGCAGGTTGTCCTTGAAGTGCACGTCCAATCGGTGTCGTGGCTGGAGTGGAGCCCGGAGGTGCAGCAGCTTGTGAGG
The DNA here is from genome assembly GCA_947184155.2 of Cladocopium goreaui. NCBI lineage: Eukaryota > Dinophyceae > Suessiales > Symbiodiniaceae > Cladocopium > Cladocopium goreaui. The sequence continues at coordinate 5,585 of CAMXCT020003064.1, read as the reverse complement.
TAGTAGCGGCCGATTTGACCTTGGCCAGTTCTGCCTCCAGTTCAAGAATGCGTTGTTGGCTGGCCACGTCAGCAGAAGGTTGAGTCGGGAGCCAAGATTGGAGAAGTTGAGCAACATCTTTGGCCATGTTTTGGGTGGCCTCCTTTTGGTTGAGACATTGGCCTGCTGAACGAGCTCGGAATGTAGCAAGTTTGTCCAAGTCTACATTGCGAGTGCGTAGTTGTGATACCAATTCGGCCACAAATACTGTAGTGCCTATGTTGTCAAAAGGAAGGACGAAGGTTTCTCTTCCGTATGCAACTCGGCGAAGCCAAGTATTGTGTAAGCCCTGGTACAAGAACTTCCAGAGTGGGACTTGTAAAGGATCCATCCCTTCAATGTCCTTGTAGCTTGAAAATCTGCTCTGTCGGATTCTAGAAGGGAAGTCCAAACCATTGATCTTGTTGGAGTCGTGGAAGTCGACATCAGGTTTCCAATTCTCAACTGGCGGGATTTCAATTGGTCTGCATGTATATCCTTCGTTGACAGAGGAACTTGCTCCTGGGGATGACATAGGTCTCGGTGATCTCGGTGTAAAAGGATGACGTTGAGGTGCAAAATTGGCGTTGTTGGGGGGTGTCTGTGAGCTCGGAGGCGGCGTGGGCGGAAAAGGTGCCGTAGGCGAAGTCCATGGTGAGCGTGTTGGGACCGATGGAGACGTAGGCGGCGGAGGCGGTATTCCGGATGGGTTCCAAAAGGGTCGATGGGTCGCCATGGCATAGTGCATCGGGCCACGGAACGCCGGTACTGCTTGGTGCCAACCATGTGGATGACGAGGTGGTATGCGCGAGCGATCCGGCTGGGAAGGAGGAATTCCATTCATATCCGCGCTGTATTGGGAGATCAGGTCCTGGGACGCCATGATGTAGGGAGGGTCACGAGACAATAGGTCAAAATTCGCTCGAACTGCCGAATGAAAGCTGCGAGAAATGTCAGGGTGAGACAAGGATAGTGTGCGAATGAAAAAGTGAAACATAATACGAGGTTCCAGGGTGTGAAACATAAGGTGAAAACGAATCTTGCGCAGGGATCCACAATATGAGCATGCAGCGAGTCACAAACCTTTTGAGGAAGAAGTGGCAGCAATACCGAATGTCGGGAGAAGCATTGTTACTCCAAAATAATCGGGCAGGGCCACTAGGCTCACTGGATCGCCGACGTAGAATAGTCGATACTTGTTCTGGTACTCCTCAAGGGTAAAGAAATCACCAGCGAGATTTGGAGTGGTGGGTCGAATGTCGAGAACGAGGTCGGCCTTCATGGTGCTGGTCGCGAGAATGGTCGTCATAGTATGAGGATCGGCGATCTCGGCGGCTGTAGGTGGAATTGTCCCAAGCAGCATTGTCATGCCAAGATCGGCGAGCATAGTCCCGGGAGCCAGAGGTAGCGGTCTCGCGGTGGCTCGGTGTACGGTGAGAGTCGTCCGGGGGTGGCTCCGAAGGTTCTGGGGCGTCGGCAGAAGGGTCAGGTCGTGCTGGACGTGCAGAATCATCAGGAGGTTCCGAAGGTGCATTGGTCTCCGCAGTCTGGTGTGTGATCAAGCCCGGGAAAACCTGGTGAGTGGAGGCGACGTAGCTTATAGATGCAGCGCTTGAGTTCATAGCCGTTGCATTGTCTTTGCCCTTGGCGATGCCCGCAAGGTTGCACAAGCGTTGGATTTGGTCATTTCCTCCAGCTAGGGCCCGGATGCATTTGGGTGAGCGGCATATGGCCAGCAGGCCTGATGGGTTTTGTCCTTTGCCTATTTTGTAGAGCTGAGAGGTACAGATCCTGACAGCATAGCCGGGTAGGTTGTCGGTGTCTGCGATCTCAGAGGACATTCCGAAGAACCCGTAACACGGGTATTGGGTCGGTATGCCGGCTTCGTTTTTTGTCCAAGTTGCCGGGCGGATGCAGTCTTCAGCAAGAATTTTGGCAACTGATTCCCAACTTGTCTTGTGGTAGATCAGGTAGGTGCCCATGTGTTCGCCACGGTAGATTGGTTTTTTCTTCAATCCTGTGGGAACCGTGATGGTCAGCAAGTTCTCTGGCTCAATATAGAAGGCTTGTGTTTGCTTTGCAAGTTCGATGTCCAGTAAGTCGGATTGTGCAAAGGCCCTGGCAATATTCCTGACGGTGGCTTGGCTGGCTTTGATCCAAATACGATGGTTGTTGACGGTGCGGTATGGTTTAGCCAACTGTTCGAACATCGCGTCCACAAACTGGTTGAAGAGCTGCAAGATAGCCGGGGTCAATGATTGGCGTAGAGGAACAACATGATCGGGGCCAAGCTCGGTCAGGCATCGAACTCTATGGGGGTCATTGGCCGCCGCCACCATTTCATCGAGGTCGATGTCATTCGTGTCAAACTTGGTGAGCGAAATGGTATCAGCAACCTCAGAATTTTCACTGTCGCCGTCCGGAACTCGGAAGGACACCGCGCCGAGTGGTGCTGAAGTGTGGGTTGGTGGGTTGGTTTGTGGTTCCGATGGTGGTGGATCAGTAGGAGAATTGGGTCGAGCAGTGTGGTGGTCGTAGGCGTCGTTGTAATGGCTTTCGTTCCATGTACCCCAGGTGTCATCAGCATCAGGAGTAGGAATGTAGTTCGGATTGGATGGGTTTGCAGCAGGTCGAAGTATGACTTCACGGCCTCGGGATCGGTGACGTGGTGTCGCGGAGCGTGGGCGTGGATGGGAGCGGTGACGTCGAGGGACCACAGGAGAGCGGCGTCGTGGTGGTGAGCGTCGTCTGTATGGAGATGGTGTTCTGCGGCTCTTGTCGGGTTTCGTAGATGATCGATGACGAGGGAGAGGAGAACGAGGTCGCTCTGCACGTGGAGGAGAATGGCGATGGCGATGAGAATGTACAGAAGGTCGATGGGAACGTGATCTTGGAGTTCGGGATCGTGGTCGGCGTGTTGGTGGTGGCGGACCTTGTAGTTGATGAGGAGGAGCGATGGCTGGAGCTGGGACAATGCGATGGTCCTGAACGTCCGGTTCGGTGGGTCTGGCCTTCGGTGCAGGTGGAGGCGTGGCGATCAGTGGTGGTGTAGGTGTAGGTGGCGGTATCTGTGGTGTAGGATTCGGTGGATGTTCATCTTGTTGAAGAAGGAGTTGACGTTGTTCTTGTGCCCGTTGAGAATCCATAATTAATAGTTGCTGAGCTTGGATAAGTCGAACAGATTCGGCCAGTTGTTGTGCGGTGGAGCCCAGGGATGCAAGTTCAGGTGGCACGGATGAAGTCGGTGCTGTCTTAGGTGCCGATGGTGTAGCGTGAGGAGGGGTTTTCGGAGCTGGCCTGCGCGGTCGATCCGGCCGTTTGTCAGAGCGATGCCTGGGAGCTGCTTTGACTGCTGGGGGCCGTGGTGAAGGCTCATTTGGAGGGACCGTTGATGCGTCCATCTGTAATGGAGGTTGAATGTGCTGAGGTGGGTATGGAGAACTGGGCAAAGGTGTCGGTGTCATAGTCGATGTAGGTGGTGTAGTCGATGTAGGGGATGGAGCCGAAGTGGAAGGCCACGCGGGTGGAGCGGTGGGTGCCATAGGAGATGGAAAAGTCGACGGAGCGGTGTGTACCATAGTTGGTTCAGGAGCCAAAGGTGAAGGCATGGTGGGTACAAGTTGTGGACCTGGTACTGCATGAGGGGCCGAAGTCAATGAGGTGAACGGCAACGATGTTGGGGCGGATGTAGACGGCATGAGCGAAGCGGAGGATGACCATGTAGGATGCAAAGCCGAGGGATGTCCAAATAGATGTGCATTCGGTGTCGATTGCTGCCACGTCGAAGATGGGTTCGAAGGTTGTGGTGGAGCAGGCCATGATGTTGGAGTGTTCCACGGATGCATCGCTTCAGTAGGTCAAAACCAAAAGTGGACAATTGTAAAAAGTTTCACAAACAGGATTCAGTCCCTAACTGCCTACAAAATCGTGCGATTATTCCCTGCACCGGGACCGTGGTCAAGTCGTGCCGCAATGGCATAAGACAGCTTCCAAATTCCATCGAATTAGATGCACAAAATGTTTCACCTCACCAGACAACCAAAAAGAAGGAATACCACACCTGAAAGTCGTGTGCCTGCCTGGTTCCTGTATCAATTGCTGTTGTTATGGACCGTCAAAAGCAGCTGCGAAAAGGAGGTTTCTGGAGTTCGGCACAGCTTCACAGTTGGAGAAACGCATCGGCGAGGAATCCCTGGGACCGCAAGATCAGCGGGACAATCTCAAAAGGCTGGAATAACAGTATGGCCGGCTGTTGCAATTTACTTAAACGAATTACTAAATTAAAATGTGTGAATTCAGAATTCCAGTCTGTCAACACTCACCCTGAAGAGGGTTGCCTCCAATGGCTCCATGGCACCATGTCGGAGCCACCATGGAAATCACACTAGACAAGAATGGATCATTATATGATCCGGCAGGAACTGAATCCTGAAACATGCAAACCAGCCTAGATCTTTAGATTAGTAAAAGAGCCACATGAGGTACTTCTCGAAAACGATGTAGGGCATCCGAAATTGTCAAACGTAGTCATAACCAGATTCCATAGAGTTTTGACCAGCATGTGGAAATCCAAAATAATGTTTCGGCGATTGTTTCCCAAAATAACCCATAGTTCGTCGGCGACAGGATCTCGGCGAAAATAAGTCAAAAAACATAATACTGTCGGCGATATGGTTTCGGCGAAAATCTGAGGAAGGTTCTGATGCATGTAAATTTCAAAATTGATTCCAGATTGCGACAACAGTGCAGCAAAGTGAATTGTCAAATAAACGAAGGCCGGAGGGGTGCTGGGTTCAGCCTCTTCCCTTCCAGTAAAACCTGGCAGGTACGTCGGGATGATCAGTCCCGATATCACAATCTCAAACCACCGTCTTCGTTGGGCAGTGGATGGAATGAGATTCACTGCCCCCCTGCAAATTAGTGAAAAACCAAAAAGAAGTTTTACATCTGTTCAGATGGTACACACACACACACCGCTTTTCTTTGACACACACACACCCACACACAGACGCTTTTACACAGAGGGTTGCGACTGACACCTCAAAATCGCAATTTGACCTCAGTCTTTGACGTTCAAGGTCCATTTCGTGAGAAAGGGTTGCGGCGCTCCAACCAAAATGAGAATTATACCTCAGTTTTTGACGTTCAACCTCCATTTCGTGCGAAAGGGTTGCGGCGGACGAACCAAAATCGCAATTTGCCCCCAGTTTTTGACGTTCAACGTCCATTTCGTGAGAAAGGGTTGCGGCGGACCAACAATCGCAATTATACCTCAGTTTTTGACGTTCAACCTCCATTTCGCGCGAAAGGGTTTGGGCGGACCAACCAAAATCGCAATTTTACACCAGTTTTTGACGTTCAACGTCCATTTCGTGCGAAAGGGTTGCGGCGGACCAACCAAAATCGCAATTTTACACCAGTTTTTGACGTTCAACGTTCATTTCGTGCGAAAAGGTTGCGGCAGTCTAACTAAAATCGCAAGTTTACCTAGGTTTTGGACGTCCGATGTGCACGAAATGCTGCGCCTGTCACGTTTAGTGGCGCTCCGGCGGCACCGCCCCCGCGTT
>CAMXCT020003063.1:58989-77314 GCA_947184155.2 Cladocopium goreaui | reverse complement strand
GAGAGAGACAGAGAGAGAGAGAGAGATAGAGAGAGAGAGAGAGCGAGGGAGGGAGGGAGGGAGGGAGAGAGGGAGAGAGGGAGAGAGAGAGAGAGAGATAGAGATAGATAGATGGATAGATAGATAGATAGATGGATGGATAGATAGATGGATGGATAGATGGATAGATGGATAGATGGATACATAGATACACAGATACATAGATACAGAGGTACAGAGGTACATAGGTACATAGATTCTTAGATAGAGATAGATAGAGATAGATAGATAGAGATAGAGATAGAGAAAGACATAGATAGAAATAGATAGAGATAGGTAGGATAGATCGAGATAGAGATAGAGATAGAGATCGAGATAGAGATAGAGATAGAGATAGATAGAAAGATAGATAGAAAGATAGATAGATAGAAAGATAGATAGAAAGATAGATAGAAAGATAGAGAGATAGAGAGATAGAGAGATAGAGAGAGATAGAGATAGATAGAGGTAGATATAGATATAGATATAGATGTAGAGATAGAGATAGATAGAGATAGATAGATAGATAGATAGAGATAGAGATAGAGATAGAGATAGAGATAGAGATAGATATGTATATGTACATGTATATGCATATGCATATGTATATGTATACCCCGTAAATATACAGCCTCTGCAAGTCCAACTATTTGTTTGGGTAGGCATTGCTTACCTGGAGCGGCAAGTTCCTGACAACCTTGATCGGGACATGTCGTAAGCATCGCTTGCTATAAACAGGAAGGGGTGGCAGGGCTGGATTTTGAAGGGCTTTACTCCCGCCCCCAAAAAAAAGTAACGACAAAAAAAGGCCACGATAAAAAATGAAAATCCGAATCGTGAATTTGCGGGTTCGTTCTTTTCTTGTTTTGCTGCAATTTGTAGTATGCATACTGTGCTGAAACCATGTCCACTCGCAACTGCACCATTTTTTTGGTCGGAATCATTTATTTTGTTGGAGTATGGTAGGTTTTTGTCGTGGAAAATTCAATTTTTGTCCTGGTTAGGGCGGCGTCGCGGCATTGGAGCGCTCACTGGAGCGCTCACAGCCACAAACGGAGTGGCCTGCCTGGGAGCCCATGTTTGGCCTGGTCCCAGACACGTTTGCGTTTTGACAAAAACAAGATTTAGAACCCTGTGTCTTGATGGTTGCAAGACTTGTTGAATATCTCGGAAAATGCCCCGAAAAAAGTGTGGACAGCCGAGGCATGATAATTGCTGTAGGATGTAAGCAACATCCCAGATGATAACATCAACTTCAACGGGGGCGATGTCAGTACTGTTCGGCATGGATCCACTTGGTACAGCGCACATCATGGACAAATTTTGGTCTCTCTAGCCAATCGTTGCCACAGCAGCTGCTAAGCATTGAAAACCACCCTCCTTCGGATGGCCACATGAATGGTGCTTTTCAAATGTCATGGCAAGAACTGCCGGGCCTATTGTTTGTGTGGGTATCCAACCCCACGACGAGTTTGATTCCAGCATCCCTGCAATTGCAGCTGTTGGGAACACAGCTGGAACTTGCCATTTGCGTATGTGATGCCGTGATGCCACCGGAGGTCCATGTCACAGTGTTACCAAACCCCCCAAAATAGGTGGAAGAGACGTTCCAGTTGCGCATCAAGAACCACTGCCGTTTGCGCTGGCAAATAGCAGCCTGCATGCCTTCAGCGAGCCGGAAAATTTTGCTTGCCAGCTTGGCCACCTGTCGGCGGTTCAATTTGGGGGAAAAATGCTTTGCATACCATGGTTGAGGCTTCAAGTTGTCCCGAATTGAACCAACTGGGGACCTTGGATGCAATGCGGGTCCCGAATCCATGGCTTTGGTTTTTAAGTTGCCTGCATTCTTTTTCGGTGTGTTGTTTGTTCAGCTTTCCATTGTTTAATATTTCAGCTCAAACAATGTATGCTAAGGTCGGACATCTACCATATGGATATATATGGATATTTTTAGAAGAGGCAGTAGCCATGCGAGTTCTCGCCAATGATAGTGGCACGTATCTTGAAACAAGGTTAGATAATTGGGATAAAGTCCTATTGCGAAACTGTCTTGGATTGCGAAACTAATATTGCGAAACTAGTCGTTCGTACTCCGCAACTATTTGGTTGTATTGCGCAACTATTCTTGCGCAACTAGGATTGTGCAACTAGTATTTCGGAATACTAATGGGTCGTATTTCGCAACTACTGGGTCGTATTTCGCAACTCTTTTTGCGCAACTCGTATTTGGAAACTACCGTCTTTAACTTTCCGCAGCCAATTACTAGTCTGGTAACATTGGATCAAGCTGCGCACTTACGTGATGCCACGCTCGACATGGGGTGGGGTGGGGTGGGATAACGTTGGATCAAGCTGCGCACTTACTCGATGCCACGCTTGAGATGGGGTGGGGTGGGGGGTATTTCTTGAGCTGCTGCATGCGCTCTACACCAACACCGAGATGCCTCTTTGCTCGCGCGTGACTATGAGCCGACTCGTGAAATCTTGGGAGAGGTAAAAAGACAGAATCCTCCGTGCGCACACTGGGCTGGTGATCTGGTGGACTGGGAGCCTTGGGGGTTTAAAAATACAAGTTTCAGAAAAAAGGCCGAGTTTCGAAATACAGCTGGTCATTTGCAAAATACAACTGTTTAGTTTCAAAATGCAACCGTTTAGTTTCAAAATAATACGTTGCACTACATCATTGATACCCAAATACACGATGCAATTTGTGTCGCTAGGTCATATCTCCAGATTTGTGCCGCCAAACATGAGATTTGACACCATCCCAAATCTTGAATTTCTGACCTGGTTGTCCGAAAAAAGGAGGATGCACCGAAATTACCATAGAAGAGAGCATGACGAACATGAGGTTCGAAAACAGCGAGTTTTGGAGGTAGATGGGGCCCCCAACCACGATTTAATTATTTTCATTGCACTATGACTTGACTTTCATGTACAGCGAATTAATCTTATAACCATACTGTGTTTTTTAATTAACACCTTGGCCACGATTTATTGTTTTCTATATGTTTGTTTAGTTTATCACATCACATAGAAAATGCCTTCAGCATTTATTTATTGTATTGTAGGAATGTTCCTGAGCATCTCTCCTTGCTAGGTTTGTGATCTTTTCTAGTGCTAGGTCTGTGGTTCCGGGTTTGTGATTCTTTCTAGTAGTAGGTTTGTGATTCTTTTTAGTACTAAGTTTGTGATTCTTTCTAGTTGTATGTTAAGGACGAAAGTTTTGTGCTAAGGACGAAAGTTTTGTGTTAAGGACGAACAAAAGTTGTGTTAAGGACGAAAAATATGTGTTAAAATTCCCTAAAATTCGAACGTCTTGTACTTAACACAAAACTTTCATCCTTAACACAACTTTCGTCCTTAACACAACTCTTGTCCTTAACACACACCATTCGTCCTTAACACAAAACCTTCGTCCTTAGCACAAATTTGTTGTCCTTAAAATTCCTTAAATAATTCCTTAAAATTCCAAAATTTCGTCCTTAACACAAAAATTTCGTCCTTTGCACAAAACTTTTGTCCTTGAATTTCTTTTCAAATTCCTACAATTCCTCACAATTCCTTCAAATTCTTTAAAAACCTTTGAAATTCCGTAAAAATCTTCAAAATTCCTTACAATTCCACCCGTTAAAATTCCTCAGAAATCCTTTGAATTCCTTCAATTTTCCTTCAAATTCTATAAATTTCCTTTAAATTCTTTCAATTTTTGGATAATTCCTTAAAACTCCATTGCCTCCTTAAAATTGCTAAACACCCCATTGCTTAGAAACTTTTCGAAAAAACAAAGTACCAAAAAAATACAAATGGAATGCCACATCATCGACTCATAATTCATAACATAATCCCTTTTCCGAACTAGAAGCGCTAATATGCACATAGTTTAACTTCAAACGAACCAAATGAAACCCAAAAAAACTTTACAAGAGAGATTTGGTTAATATACTTGCTGCCTGAACAAACCAAATCGTGGTTTGAAACTGGCATTTATTTTCGTGGTTGAACCGTTTCCAAGCGTGGTTGGTTCGGAACAATAGGTTTAAATCGTGGTGTCGTACCCGTCTCGTTTTTTGAGGGAGGGTATGCTGCTGCAGTTCCAAACAAGAGCAGATATTTGGCTGAGTCAGCCATGTTTCTTCGTTTTGATGGCTTTGTCCATGCTGCCAGTTCTCATAGTTTTCAGAGCCACAGGGTTGGGCAAACCCGTTTATAGAGATCCAGTTAGTTACTGCCCTTCTGCAACGCACATTTGTTTCCAGGAATATCCTACAGAGAAACCATAGTTGTCACTAGGCAAAACATCCAGGTACCAGGGATGACCTGGATCATATTTTGCACTGGTTTCATATATGCATATGTTATGTTAATGATGCACAAATGCAGTGCATCTATCTCTCTCTCTCTCTATATATATATATACACACACACATATATATATATGTATACCTACATACAAGTAAAGTCCGCACAAGACGCCAGCAAAGCATTGAATGTGTGATGTTTGGACAATATGCAAGATTATTTAATGACATCGGTCCCTTGGGCAGAGAAGTTTGCAGACACCGGTCCTGATGTTGAATCACACAGTCTTCCTTGACGTCGTTCGATGCTCAGCATCTTGGCTCGAGGGACTTTCTCGCCACGCCATGCTGCGCCGCATAAACATCGCCTTGCTGGCACTGCAATGGACCGTGTCAGCTGCTCAGTCATCGCAGTGGTGGCTTCAACTGATGTGAACGGGCGATCGACAAACTGATAAAACAAATGAGAATGCAGATTGCACATGGCAAGATGTGCATCAATGAATCATTGGCAACCAATCAAATGAAAGGTGGATGTGGTTGCAAGATGTGCATGTGAGCATGTTGACGTGACGACCTTGCACACATGCCTGTGTGGAATCGTACAAACCTTTCATGTGCACAGCAGTCATGGCGATGATGTTTCACTCTTGCTTTCACGAAGACTTGTACCCCACATTTCACTTCGGCTGGCAAGTGGGATCAAGTGGGTAGATGATGGAATGTAGCTAACTGGCACGCAAAAACACGCTGTACCCAGTCCTCAGCGGCCTTGCTGAATTCTGCACAGTCAAAGATCATTGTGAGAACGAATGCCAGCTGACTAGTGGGCGACTGATCGAGCATCACATGGTCCTGTTCCAATCCCCATGCTGATTTGTGATAACATCCCCAAGAAATCATATTTGTTCAACAAAACTGGGGGTTGATATCGACCAAAAGATACCACTTTTTCAAGGTTGGACACTCAGATCAGATGCGTTTGGACGCCAGGTGCATGGCTGGGGACAAGGAGGAGGCCAGGGCCCATGTTTAAACAGGGACGCATTGTGTGTCACAATCGTGTTGAGAAACAGATAGAAACAATCACACCAATCACTGAGATTCACTGAATATTCAGGTCTTTTTGAACAATCTGTGGAAGTGCGAAGAAGCAACAGCCAAGAAGATAATGCATTTGGACTGAAGTCTACTCTAATACTTATATAGTGTTGTATGCTGCAAGAAAACCATGCACCATCATGCACCCCACGAACAGTTTGAAGGCAACCAGGTATCCTCATGAAGCTTATCGCCTTGTAAAGATGTGGGGCCATGTTGGAAGACCACTGCGAAGCACGACCCTGTATCCCTTTGGAAAGGGAGAACTCAAGTCAGTTTTCATATGTTTTCGTAGGTTTTGCTTTTCTTAATTTCATATTCATATTTGATGACCGAAGTTTGCACGAGATCGTGAATGAACAACTTGCCACCAATCTCAATGACCCTTCCACAAAAGCATGCGTTTTCTTTGACATGCGAAATTGCTGATCTGCATCCGGAACTCATTCAATGACTTTTCCAATTTTCGAAGGCTTTACATTGGGCTTGGTGAGGCTGAATGAAAGATCATGTGGCATGGTTTAGTAGCTTAGTGATTGGGCTTGGTTCTAGTCATTCTAGTCATCGGTTCCCAGCTCGCTGATCACCCTGTAGAATCAGCCGCACATGGGTGAAACTAGGAAGCATGTGTATCCTGTGCGTTGGTTAGTCGTCCATCGCTCTTGATGCATGTAAGGCACACGAAGATGACACACATGTCCGCCCCATTGTCGCCATGTGACCCACCTGTTGGAAAGGGTATTTAGACAGGATTTCCAAGGTCGGAAATGGATGCAATAAACGTGGAATTTCAACACCTTTATGTGATAATTGGTTTGAACCAGCAGCACATGATCCCTTGATCAAAACCTTTGTAAATTTGCCGTATCTCTTTAGAGCTATTCGATTTTAGTCCCAGTCCCTGAATGCAAGCCAGAAGTGGAACAACAGTTCAAGAGACTAGATGTGTCGGACAGGTTTCGCTTTTGGTTGGCTGCTGTGGCCGGCAGAACCAGACATGCATGCACAGACGCAAAGGGGAAATTGTCAATTTCAGCCAGGAAGCTAAGCCCATGGCAATTTGCGTACTGAGTATGTTCTGAATAGATAGATTCGTACTATTTCTTACTGGTATAATATGGTATTTAACATTACTTGAAGTGTTTTGCAACATCGAAAGATGTCTTTAGAGTCTTGCGGTGGAAGGATCAGCTCTCGGCTGCTTTCCCTTCGGCAACTGAGCCGCCAGGCCGGGACATGGCAGCACGTGACTGCCAGCAACCCGCCCGCCGAGCGGGTCACCCGCTCGTCTGTGGTCATTGATGCGCAGCAGCGCATCTGGATTTTCGGTGGTTTCCGGTATAGAGGCCGCTATCAAGGTCGCGGCCCCAGGGTCAAAGCATTGCATGCTGTGGGATGAAAATTCTTTCGAGTTCGACGTCTGGGAGGAAGAACGAGACAGTAGATCAACACCTTTGTGATTTGTGCGATGTGATCCTCAGGATACAGAGACATATTTAATTGCCAGCGGCAAGCCCGCCGGCCATAGCCATTTGGTGCATAGAGACATTTTATATGAGCCTTCGGCGTAGTCGCAGACCGTGGCCTGGACAAAAAAATTACTTTATTTCGTGTGATCCCCACCATGACATTTATACATTTTCTTACTGGCAAATCTTCTGGCATTCTATCTGACATATCTTCTGACATTCTATTTGGCATATCTTCTGTCATATCTTCTGGCATTCTATCTGGCATATCTTCTGGCATTCTATCTGGCATATCTTCTGGCATATATTCTGGCATTCTATCTGACATATCTTCTGGCATATTTTCTGGCATTCTATCTGGCATATCTTCTGGCATATCTTCTGACATATCTTCTGGCATTCTATCTGCCATTCTATCTGGCATATCTTCTGGCATATCTTCTGGCATTCTATCTGGCAAATCTTCTGGCACTCTATCTGGCATATCTTCTGGCATTCTATCTGACATATCTTCTGGCATATATTCTGACATATCTTCTGGCATATCTTCTGGCATTCTATCTGGCATATCTTCTGGCATATCTTCTGGCATTCTATCTGGCAAATCTTCTGGCATTCTATCTGGCATATCTTCTGGCATTTATCTGACATATCTTCTGGCATTCTATTCTATCTGGCATATCTTCTGGCATATATTCTGACATATCTTCTGGCATTCTATCTGACATATCTTCTGGCATATATTCTGGCATATCTTCTGGCATATATTCTGGCATAATAATCTTCGGACTTCTTTCTGGCATATTACGAAAACCAGCTAGCTGGCTAGTTGCTGTTTGCGAACGAAGTGAGAATAGGGGGTGTGGGGGGGGGTGGTTGCCGAAAGGGAACGAAATCTCGCCGTGCCCCTGTGTTGAGCGCCAGAAAACGGAGCATTTTGCTGGATTATGTACCACTAGGCAATTTGCTGACGGTGGGGTATCGATTCCCCCTAGGTCCGCCTTTTTGGTGGCCGGAGAGACCATGAGGATGTATTGGAAAATACAATGAAACTGCAGGAGAACATGATAACGATCAGAGGAAATCGTACAAAATCCCCTGGAAAACGGACGAAAACGGAGCGAATGCGAGGAACAAACCATGGAAAATCCCTTGGAAAATGGAGGAAACCGGAGCGAATGCTGGGCGCAAACCATGACGATGCAGTAAACATGCTGGAAAAATACAGTGAAAGTGCAGGAAAATGCGATAACAACCAGAGGAAATGGTGCAAAAACGATCGGAAAATGAAGGAGATGGGTAAAACTCTTGGAAAAATACATTGAAAATGCAGCAAACCAGAGGAAATGGTGCAAAAAGGAGACGGGTAAAAATCTTGGAAAAATAGATTAAAAATGCATGAATAGACTGAAAACCCACGAAGAGGATATAGATGATATAGAAACTGCAGGAAAACATGATAACAATCAGAGGAAATCGTGCAAAATCCACTGGAAAATGCTGGAAAAATACAGTGAAGGAAAATGTGATAACAACCTGGCAGGAAAATGTGATAACAACCAGAGTAAAGGGTGCAAAATCTGTTGGAACATGGAGGAAACCGGAGCGACTGCTAGGAACAAACGACGATGCAGTAAACATGCTGGAAAAATACAGTGAAAGTGCAGGAAAATGCGATAACAACCAGAGGAAATGGTGCAAAAACGATTGGAAACTGAAGGAGACGGGTAAAACTCTTGGAAAAATATATTGAAAATGCATGAAATGCAGGAAACGAGAGGAAATGGTACAAAAAGCCATAGAGGAAAGCGGTGAAAATGGTAGGAAGCATGTAATAAAAAAAGCTGGACAAAACACAGTGAAAACCTACAAAAGAGAAGAAAGTAACCACAGGAAACGGTAGAAGAAACAGTGGAAACTGGAAGAAAAGTTGTGACAATATTAGGAAAACGGTGTGCAAGCTAGGAAATGCTTGTAACAACTAGAGGAAACGATGTAGAAAACAGTACAACATGGAGGACACGCGTGAACATGCTAGGAGGCATGTAACATGTTAGAAAAATACAGTGAAAACAAAGGAAAATGTTATATCTAAAAATGCTTAAAAATATATAGTGAAAACCAAGACAATGTTAACGAGCGGAAACGATGGAAAGACCAGTGGCGCGCAGGATTTTCTGCGAAAACGACATTAAAAAAGAGGAAAAGTGTTGGAAATTGGTGGACAAAAATATAGCAATTTACAGACCTGCTTCCCCCCCCGGGTTTCGAAAGTAGTGGCAGAAGTGTTGAGAACGCTAGGAAAATGTATTGCGACGAGTGCAAGTGGAGAACGTTAAAAGCTAGAGGGTTGGAGAAGTGGAGTGATCATGGTACCGAATGAAAGTAAGAGATGTGTTGGAGAGCAGCAGATCGGATGACTGTACCTCCGTTTGATTGGTGGGACGTCTTTCCAAGGTGTGAAAGAACTGATAGATCAAATGGATAAAACATATTCAAACCCCACGAAGAGGATGTATTGGAAAATACAATGAAACTTGAGGAAAGCATGATAACGATCAGAGGAAAATGCTAGAAACAAACCATGCAAAATCTGTTGGAGCATGGAGGAAACCGGAGTGACTGCTAGGAACAAACTATGACGATGCAGTAAACATGTTGGAAAAAGACAGTGAAAGTGCAGGAAAATGCGATAACAACCAGAGGAAATGGTGCAAAAACGATCGGAAAATGAAGAAGACGGGTAAAACTCTTGGAAAAATTCATTGAAAATGCAGCAAACCAGAGGAAATGGTGCAAAAAGGAGACGGGTAATAATCTTGGAAAAATAGATTAAAAATGCATGAATAGACTGAAAACCCACGAAGAGGATATAGAAACTGCAGGAAAACATGATAACAATCAGAGGAAACCGTGCAAAGGAACATGTGATAACAACCTGGCAGGAAAATGTGATAACAACCAGAATAAAGTGTGCAAAATCTGTTGGAACATGGAGGAAACCGGAGCGACTGCTAGGAACAAACCAGGACGATGCAGTAAACATGCTGGAAAAATACTGTGAAAGTGCAGGAAAATGCGATAACAACCAGAGGAAATGGTGCAAAAACGATTGGAAACTGAAGGAGACGGGTAAAACTCTTGGAAAAATATATTGAAAATGCATGAAGTGCAGGAAACGAGAGGAAATGGTACAAAAAGCCATAGAGGAAAGCGGTGAAAATGGTAGGAAGCATGTAATAAAAAAAGCTGGACAAAACACAGTGAAAACCTACAAAAGAGAAGAACGTAACCACAGGAAACGGTAGAAGAAACAGTGGAAACTGGAAGAAAAGTTGTGACAATATTAGGAAAACGGTGTACAAGCTAGGAAATGCTTGTAACAACTAGAGGAAACGATGAGGAAAACAGTACAACATGGAGGGCACGCGTGAACATGCTAGGAGGCATGTAACATGTTAGAAAAATACAGTGAAAACCTAGGAAAATGTTATAACTAAAAATGCTTTAAAAAATTACGAAAGCCAGCTAGCTGGCTAGTTGCTGTTTGCGAACGAAGTGAGAATAGAGGGTGTGGGGGGTGGTTGCCGAAAGGGAACGAAATCTCGCCGTGCCCCTGTGTTGAGCATTTTGCTGGATTATGTATCACTAGGTAATTTGCTGACGGTGGGGTATCGATTCCCCCTAGGTCCGCCTTTTTGGTGGCCGGAGAGGCCATGAGGATGTATTGGAAAATACAATGAAACTGCAGGAGAACATGATAACGATCAGAGGAAATCGTACAAAATCCCCTGGAAAACGGACGAAAACGGAGCGAATGCTAGGAACAAACCATGGAAAATCCCTTGGAACATGGAGGAAACCGGAGCGAATGCTAGGCGCAAACCATGACGATGCAGTAAGCATGCTGGAAAAAGACAGTGAAAGTGCAGGAAAATGCGATAACAACCGATCGGAAAATGAAGGAGACGGGTAAAACTCTTGGAAAAATACATTGAAAATGCAGCAAACCAGAGGAAATGGTGCAAAAAGGAGACGGGTAAAAATCTTGGAAAAATAGATTAAAATGCATGAATAGACTGAAAACCCACGAAGAGGATATAGATGATATAGAAACTGCAGGAAAACATGATAACAATCAGAGGAAATCGTGCAAAATCCACTGGAAAATGCTGGAAAGATACAGTGAAGGAAAATGTGATAACAACCTGGCAGGAAAATCTGATAACAACCAGAATAAAGGGTGCAAAATCTGTTGGAACATGGAGGAAACCGGTGCGACTGCTAGGAACAAACTATGACGATGCAGTAAACATGCTGGAAAAATACAGTGAAAGTGCAGGAAAATGCGATAACAACCAGAGGAAATGGTGCAAAAACGATCGGAAACTGAAGGAGACGGGTAAAAGTCTTGGAAAAATACATTGAAAATGCATGAAATGCAGGAAACCAGAGGAAATGGTACAAAAAGCCATAGAGGAAAGCGGTGAAAATGGTAGGAAGCATGTAATAAAAAAAGCTGGACAAAACACAGTGAAAACCTACAAAAGAGAAGAAAGTAACCACAGGAAACGGTAGAAAAAGCAGTGGAAACTGGAAGAAAAGTTGTGACAATATTAGGAAAACGGTGTACAAGCTAGGAAATGCTTGTAACAACTAGAGGAAACGATGTAGAAAACAGTACAGCATGGAGGACACGCGTGAACATGCTAGGAGGCATGTAACATGTTAGAAAAATACAGTGAAAACCTAGGAAAATGTTATAACTAAAAAATGCTTTAAAAACTATAGTGAAAACCAAGACAATGTCAACGAGCGGAAACGTTGAGCAGGAAATCCGATTTGGTTTCTGTAGATAATGTTAGATGATGAGCAATGTAGTTTGGTGATAGGAAATAGTGGCTGACTCGCGTACAAGACATTGCCATGAAACCTTGGAGCAAGATGCGGGTGGTATAGGAAAAAAGATGTATGAGTTGTAAGATTTTAGGAGTTGCATGGGAAAATTGGTTTCATGGTAATCTGTGTGAAGTTAGAAAAGTGTGATTTCGTTCACAGAGTAAGAAAAATAAATACAATCTGCAGATTAGAGTATTTATAATGCTTAAAACTGTTTGACGTTTTTTGGTGCCTCCCTGATTCTGGTAGTTTTGTGATAAGAACTACAAAAACGATCTACTGGTAAACGGAAGGAATAGTCTTTCCGGTTTAGAACTGAGTCGACTGTCAAGTGATGCATAGGCTCCAGGCCTCTGGTTATTGTCACAAAGCATTGGAATGAAGATTGCGCCCAGGAGCCACCTAGGTTAGGAGACAAATGCTGTAATATCATTGTAAGAGGCCGTACTGAGAAGGCTGAAACGGAACTAAAAGTGAATCTTGTACTAAAACATCGAGAAAGAATTTGAATCTTCTAATGGCAATGACGGGAATGATATGCATCTGTACGTCCGTGATAGTATGTGTGCCTTTTAAAAGGGATGTTTGGCGAGTGTGATAGCTGAGAAGATTTTCCGGGATGCCAAACAATTATCTCTATCGATGTCAGGGATGATGCTATTCTGCGACATTTCCTGTAAAATACCTATTTTCCAGACCCTTGGGGGGTGGGGGGGGGGACCCAGGTCTGTAAATGGCCTAAATATATATACTTTTGATTTGGACTGCATGTTCGCCACTGTTCTATATTTCCCGTGGGTTTTGCATTGTTTTCCTCGATTTTCATTCGTTCTTATACCCTTTCTTACGTATGTTATAATATTGTCTTGGGTTTGCACTGCCCATTTTGCGAGTAGAGCTATGTTTTGATTTCTCACCGTACGGCCAAAATGTTGCGGAACTTCGCGGAGAAGCATGGACCACGATTCTGGGGAGAAAACAATTTAGACTTTGAGAGGTCACATGACCACTGTTCACACAAAAAAATAGGTGGGAGCAAACTTGCGCTGTTTTAAGATAAATGAGCAACCAAAGGCGGATTTACGGAACTTGAGATAGAACTTTTCACAATGCCGCAGTACATTGTAGGAAACATATTTGGATATAGAAGTTACAAAATCGTGGAGTTTACCCTAAAAAGGCCCATTTAATGATTGGAAAATTATGACCCGATAGCAATTGTTGATGTTGTGGCGCTTCACGTTTGAGCCATGCCATATGGATGAGGTGGAGTTTCACGCGCCCCCGCGCGAGTCAAAAAGCAAGCGCTGGCTTTCGTTCCACCCCTTCTCAGGTCTTCTGACATTCTGTCTGGCATATCTTCTGACATTCTTTCTGACATTCTTTCTGGCATTCTATCTGGATCTATCTGGCATATCTTCTGGCATATTATCTGGCAAATCTTCTGGGATTCTATCTGGCATATTTTGTGGCATTCTAATTCTATCTGACATTTTATCTGGCATTCTATTTGGCATACCTTCTGGCATTCTATCTGACATTTTTTCTGGCATTCTATCTGCCATTCTATCTGGCATATCTTCTGACATTCTATCTGGCATATCTTCTGGCATTCTATCTGACATATCTTCTGGCATTCTATCTGGCATTCTATCTGGCATATCTTCTGACATTCTATCTGGCATATCTTCTGACATTCTTTCTGGCATATCTTCTGACATTCTGTCAGGCATATCTTCTGACATTCTTTCTGACATTCTTTCTGGCATTCTATCTGGATCTATCTGGCATATCTTCTGGCAAATCTTCTGGGATTCTATCTGGCATATTTTGTGGCATTCTATCTGACTTTTATCTGGCATTCTATTTGGCATACCTTCTGGCATTCTATCTGACATTTTATCTGGCATTCTATTTGGCATTCTATCTGGCATATTCTGGCATTCTATCTGGCATATCTCATGGCATTTTATCTGGCATATCTTCTGGCATTCTCTTTGTCCCATATCTTCCTACATGAGGTCGGCAGGGAACACTTGGCGTGGATACTCGCGGTTGAGGTCCGGCAGGAAACACTGGGCGTGGATGGTCGTGGTTGAGGTCCGGCAGGGAACACTGGGCGGGGATACCCGCGGTTGAGGTCCGGCAGGGAACACTGGGCGGGGATGGTCGTGGTTGAGGTCCGGCAGGGAACACTGGGCGTGGATGGTCGTGGTTGAGGTCCGGCAGAGAACATTGTAGATCGCGGATCGCAGTTGGACAAGGACGACGAGGAGGACGAGGAGGAGGAGGAGGAGAGGACGAGGAGGAGGAGGCGGAGGAGGAGGACGAGGCAGGAGGAGAAGGCAACTGACATAAAATCTAACAACCCTCACCTGGCAGGTGGGGAAAAAAAAGGCCAGTGTGTGTGTAAAAGCCTCTGTGCGTCAAAGCTGCGGTGTGTAAAAGCTTCTGTGTGAAAAAGCATCTGTGCGTCAAAGCTGCGGTGTGTAAAAGCTTCTCTGTGTAAAAGCATCTGTGCGTCAAAGCTGCGGTGTGTAAAAGCTTCTGTGTGTAAAAGCATCTGTGCGTCAAAGCTGCGGTGTGTAAAAGCTTCTGTGTGTAAAAGCATATGTGCGTCAAAGCTGCGGTGTGTAAAAGCTTCTGTGTGTAAAAGCATATGTGCATCAAAGCTGCGGTGTGTAAAAGCTTCTGTGTGTAAAAGCATATGTGCGTCAAAGCTGCGGTGTGTAAAAGCTTCTGTGTGTAAAAGCATCTGTGCGTCAAAGCTGCGGTGTGTAAAAAGAAGTAAAGGCGAAAAAGGGGTGAGGGGGACAAAAAATAATCCGGGTGGGGTAATAATAGAGTCGGGGGATGACAGGGGGTCTTTGGCTTCAAACGCGGTGTGTAAAAGCTTCTGTGTGTAAAAGCGTCTGTGTTTAAAAGCTTCTGTGTGTGTAAGCGTCTGTGCGTCAAAAGTGCGGTGTGTAAAAGCTTCTGTGTGTAAAAGCTTCTGTCCGTATAAGCGTCTGTGTGTAAAAGCTTCTGTGTGTAAAAGCGTCTGTGTGGAAAAGCGTCTGTGTGTAAAAGCGTCTGTGTGTAAAAGCGTCTGCGTGTAAAGGGTTCTGTGTGTAAAAGGTTCTGTGTGTAGAAGTGTCTGTGAGTAAAAGCTTCTGTGTGTAAAAGCTTCTGTGTGTAAAAGCCTCTGTGTGTAAAAGGTTCTGTGTGTAAAAGCTTCTGTGTGTAAAAGCGCCTGTGTGCAAAAGCGCCTGTGTGTAAAAGTGTCTGCGTGTAAAAGCTTTTGTGTGTAAATGCGTTTGTGTGTCAAAGGTTCTGTGTGTAAGAGCCTCTGTGTGTAAAAGCTGCTGTGAAAAACTGCTGCCTGTAATGTGTGTCAAAGGTTCTGTGTGTAAAAGCTTCTGTGTGTAAAAGCTTCTGTGTGTAGAAGCCTCTGTGTGTAAAAGCTGCTGTGTGTAAAAGCTTCTGTGTGTAAAAGCTTCTGTGTGTAAAAGCATCTGTGCGTCAAAGCTGCGGTGTGTAAAAGCTTCTGTGTGTAAGAGCATCTGTGCGTCAAAGCTTCTGTGTGTAAAAGCCTCTGTGTGTAAAAGCGTCTGTGTTTAAAAGCGTCTGGGTGTAAAAGGTTCGGTGTGTAAAAGTGTCTGTGTGTAAAAGCCTCTGTGTGTAAAGCCTCTGTGTGTAAAAGCTTCCTCTTTGGAAAAGCTTCTGTGTAAAAGCTTCTGCGTGTAAAAGCTGTTGTGTGTCAAAGGTTCTGTGTGTCAAAGGTTCTGTGTGTAAAAGCGTCTATGTGTAAAAGCTACTGCGTGTAAAAGCTGTTGTGTGTGTGTAAATGCTTTTGTGTGTAAAAGCTTCTGTGTGGAAAAGCTTCTGTGTGTAAAAGCTTCTGCGTGTAAAAGCTGTTGTGTGTCAAAGGTTCTGTGTGTCAAAGGTTCTGTGTGTAAAAGCTTCTATGTGTAAAAGCTGCTGCGTGTAAAAGCTGTTGTGTGTGTAAAAGCTTTTGTGTGTAAAAGCTTCTGTGTGTGAAAGCTTCTGGGTGGGAAAAACACTAGAAATCCTTCACTCTGCTTGGGGAGAGCTTTTTGGACGGAAGCCGGGAACGCCTCTGTGTGTAAAAGCTTCTGTGTGTAAAAGCTTCTGTGTGCAAAAGCTTCTGTGTGTAAAAGCGTCTGTGTGTAAACGCGTCTGTGAGTAAAAGCTTTGGTGTGTAAATGCTTCCGTGTGTAAAAGCTTCTGTGTGTAAACTTCTGACGAGTCGAAGTCCGAGTAGGCATCGGAGGAGGCGTAGGAGTGGGAGTAGGAGTGGGAGTAGGAGTGGTAGTAGTACGAGTGGCAGTAGTGGCAGTAGTAGTGGTGGTGGTGGTGGTGGTGGTCGTCGTCGTAGTAGTAGTAGTAGGGTGGAGGGTGGAGAGGGGGAGGGGGGGGTGACTTTGATTCAGACGAAGCAAAAACGCGCGGGAAGAGAACAAAGGAACAAGTACAAGCCAAGAACAGAAACATTGAAACACGTACAAAACAAGAACAGAAACAAGAACAACACCTCATAATCAGACACGCCGGCAGGCCGGCGGATTCTTGAATGATTTGCATGTCTTCAACTTGTGGGAAAAAGAATCAGTCAGAGAATCACCAGCATCTTCAGGAGTCGATAAAGGGATGGCCTTCTTCAATGATCTGCACTACTTTGACACCCAGGTTTGGGAGTAGCTGTAGCCGTGGCTGATTTTTCAGCATGCATGTCACGGATATATCCTGCTATTACTTCATGCTTTTTACTTGATGTGTCCTTCGCTTACATCCCTTTTAAATTCGAAATTCTGTCAGCAAATTAAGCATTGCATTGACCCATTGACTTCGTTATATGGTAGGCAAGTGTCAAGATGCTCGACCAGATTTAGATTATGTTGCTGCAATTTGTTGATTTTACATAAGTTTTGTTATTTTAGAGATGTTGTCACTTTGAACACCCAATGTTGCGACCTTTGGTTAAGATATAACGCATTTTCGGTACAATAATGTATTCGCAAGTGAAAAACATTTTTCCCTACATTGACGTGTGGGGTTTTTGTTTTTAGTTCTGTATCCGCGCCTCCTCCTTCCCATCCTTCCCGTCCTTCCCGTCCTTCCCGTCCTTCCCGTCCTTCCCGTCCTTCCCGTCCTTCACACTCCCACTCCCACTCCCACTCCCACTCCCACTCCCACTCCCACTCCCACTCCCACTCCCACTCCCACTCCCACTCCCACTCCCACTCACACTCACACTCACACTCACACTCACACTCACACTCACACTCACACTCACACTCACACTCACTCACTCACTCACTCACCTCACACACTCACTCACTCACTCACTCACTCACTCACTCACACTCACTCACTCACTCACTCACTCACACTCACTCACTCACTCACTCACTCACTCACACTCTCTCACACACTCTCTCACACACTCTCTCACACACTCTCTCACTCACACTCTCTCACTCACACTCTGTCACTCACACTCACTCACTCACCCACTCACTCACCCACTCACTCACTCACACTCACTCACCCACTCACTCACTCACTCACTCACTCTCACTCACTCACTCACTCACTCACTCACTCACTCACTCACTCTTTTGCGTGGCAGGCGTGGGACAACGTGCACTGCCAAGGGGTCGGATGTACGCCCTGGCGTCCCTCGGGCTCCGCGTCTTTTGCGTGGCAGGCGTGGGACAATGTGCACTGCCAAGGGGTCGGATGTACGCCCTGGCGTCCCTCGGGCTCCGCGTCTTTTGCGTGGCAGGCGTGGGACAATGTGAGCAGCCAAGAGGTCGGATGTACGCCCTGGTGCCCTCGGGCTCCGCGTCTTTTGCGTGGCAGGCGTGGGACAATGTGCACTGCCAAGGGGTCGGATGTACGCCCTGGCGTCCCTCGGGCTCCGCGTCTTTTGCGTGGCAGGTGTGGGACAATGTCCCGCTTTTGCGTGGCAGGCGTGGCACAATGTGCACTGCCAAGGGGTCGGATGTACGCCCTGGCGTCCCTTGGGCTCCGCCTCTTTTGCGTGGCAGGCGTGGACAATGTGCACTGCCAAGGGGTCGGATGTACGCCCTGGCGTCCCTCGGGCTCCGCGTCTTTTGCGTGGCAGGCGTGGGACAATGTGAGCAGCCAAGGGGTGGGATGTACGCCCGCCATGGCGTCCCTCGGGCTCCGCGTCTTTTGCGTGGCAGGAGTGGGACAATGTGCACTCACTCACTCACTCACTCACTCACACACTCACTCATGTGCATTTTGCGTGGCAGGCGTGGGACAATGTGCACTGCCAAGGGGTCGGATGTCGCCCTGGCGTCCCTCGGGCTCCGCGTCTTTTGCGTGGCAGGCGTGGGACAATGTGCACTGCCAAGGGGTCGGATGTACGCCCTGGCGTCCCTCGGGCTCCGCCTCTTTTGGGTGGCAGGCGTGGGACAATGTGCACTGCCAAGGGGTCGGATGTACGCCCTGGCGTCCCTCGGGCTCCGCCTCTTTTGCGTGGCAGGCGTGGGACAATGTGCACTG
>CAMXCT020003063.1:10789-58889 GCA_947184155.2 Cladocopium goreaui | reverse complement strand
CTTCACTTCACTTCACTTCACTTCACTCACTTCACTCACTCTCACATCCCTCACTCACACACACACCACACTCACATCACTCACTCACACTCTCACTCACTCACTGTACATGAACATACATACATACATACACACAAACTTACCCACCATCACCGCTCCATCACTCTTATACTTCCTCTTCCCTTCTTGCTTTTCTATGGTCAGTCTAAGTCTAAAGAAGTTGGTAACATGTGGGGTTATCCGGTCCTTTAATTTTGAGTTTGGCACTGAGAGTCTATCTCAACACTTTTTCATCCCAAAGACTGCACGCACCTTCAGCCAAGCATCTGCTCTTCCGGATTCTGAATGGCAAATGCGTTGCATGCTGCCACCCCCTTGCAAACATGGAAGACCTACAAGGAAAGAATTACCTTGCCTTCGCGCATTCATTCCAGGATTTCAACCCTTGAATCAGTATCCACCAGTATGAAGGTACCCGCACCCTGCCTGTTGGCCTACCAAACATGTTAGATTCTCTTTGTGGGAATGTCCGCCTAGTCTTGAACATTGGGGTCCCAGCATCGAGTAATTTTCTGCCTTCAATGCACATACGCAATCATGCATATCCATGAGTTGAATTGTATGCACATTGCCTGTGCAAACGCTTCGCACCTGACCACTGTCAAATGGTCCAACCACCACAGATATATTTGCCATCAAAAGGGTCACCCCAAGTGTCCCTGAGATCCTGAGGTCAACAAACGCATTCCCCTTGATCTCAGTCTCGGCAACAAAAGCATGCAATTCATCCCAAGAGTGCCTGAAAAATGGAACATGCTCTTTTCCCCCAAACAGTGTGGCCACACTGAGGGGTTCCTACGGTAGGTGTTACGGCCCGGTGTTCAATCGAGGTGGTATCCGTCGCGTTGGCATTTTTCCTTTAAATTTCCACACAACATGGCTCTCTTGAAATGTCCGTGTGCATTTCGACTGCGCAGGCTCGCACAAAACGCTGGCCCCGGGCGACGCGTCCGGCATTTTCCCTGTAAATTTCCATACAAAATGGCTCTTGTGAGATCGCCCATGGAACCCTCTCGTCATTTTGGGCCTGTCAGCTTGTCACTTTGGGCCTGTCGCATTGCTCTCGTTGCGGCGCGGTGCTCATTGGATGGTCAAGGAGATCTAGCGCAGAGACAAGGAGGTCTCTTTTACAGAGCTTGCCCAGAGATCTTGCACAGAGAGCTCTTATAGCGATCTTGTACAGAGATCTTAACGAGAGGTCCCTTACAAAGATCTTGCCAAGAGACCTCTGATAGAGATCTTGTACAGAGATCTTGCCAGGACACCTCTTATGGAGATCTTGTGCAGAGACATTCCGTGGAGATCTGTTGCAGAGATCTTGCCAAGAGGTCTCTTACATAAATCTTGCCAAGAGAGCTTTTATAGACTGGTTGTACAGAGATCTCAAAAAGAGATCTTGGCAAGAGATCTCTTGTAGTGATCTTGTCCAGAGGTCTGCCAAGAGACCTTTTATAGAGACCTTGCCCAGAGATCTTGCCAACAGGTCTCTTACAGAGATCTTGCCAACGGAGCTCTGATAGAGAGCTTGTACAGAGATCTTGTACAGAGACCTGGTGCAGAGAGCACAGAGGTCTTGCTCGGAGATTCTTTATATATAGATAGTTTGAGCAGAGATCTCACTTCGAGATCCCTTACAAAAATCTTCTGTGGAGATCTCCTATAGGCACCTTGTGCAAATAGCCTTACACAGGGATCTTGCACAACAGCTTCTACAGAGAACCTCTCAAGGAGATCTTGCGCACGATCTTCTACAGAGATCTTCACGAAGGGAACTTGCAGAATCTTACCTGATACCTCTTCTTCCAGAGACCACCTTGATTGAACACCATGCTTTCACTAATAGGGTTGCTCTTGTCCTGCTAGTTTGCAGCCACTGATCCTTTTAGGTCCCTTCCACCTTTCCCTTTAGAAGCCTCACTACACCGTGTTTGGGGTCTCTTGCCGGGATAACGAAGAAGATAACCAAAACACGTATGTATTCAAGAAAGAAAGGTCGTTCCAAAAGATGCAAAAAACATAGTACCTTTGGTTTCCCAGGCAGTGGCATGTTTTGTGTGTGCTGGCTGCTCTTTTGCTACGGCAAAGCCGACCGCCAGGCCAGGGCATGGCACGAAGTCACCGCCAGCAATGCCCCCTCCGTGCGCAATGGTCACACCAGCGTCATTGATGCGCAGCAGCGCATTTGGGTCTTTGGTGGTTATTATTACAGTCTCAACCTTAAAATTTCAGCAGCGCAATGTGTGGCATGAAGGCTCTTTTGGGTTTGATTTGTGGCAGAAAGAAACCATGCAGGCCCAATGTCGTTGCTGTAATGTGGGCTTGAGGTGCCCGCTTGAATGATTTGCACTACTTTGACATCCAGGTTTGTGAGCATTGGTGTCACCATTTTTTTAACTGATTGTTTTTTACTTGATGTTTGTGTTGCTGTCCTTCAATGTTCTCAGTTTGTGTCCGGTCGAATTCCAGTCCAACGAGCCTTGAGTGCTTGACATCTGATTGATTCTTGGAAGTTTCAAGGTGCTTGACAAAATTCAACTTGTTGTTACTGTGGTAGTTTGTTTTGCTTCCTTGTCGCATTTCTATTTAAGGAAACTGTCAGGCCAAGGTGTGGCATGAAGTATCTGCCCAAAACGCCCCTCCTGGGCGGAGCTTCCACACAGCTGTGATGGACGCAAAGCAGCGGATGTGGATCTTTGGGGGCAACCGTCGTGGCCCCAAAGTCAAAACCAAGAAATCGTGTGATCGTGTGTGCGGGTGCTTGTGGTGCGAGATGTCTGGGACAAAGTCAGTGAGAAATCCAATCCCTTTGCTTGCCATGGTTGCTGCTATCTGGCTGTGCCCAGGTCCTCCGCGCCAGGGTGAATACAATGATTTGCACTACTTTGACATCCAGGACACGTTTTTATTTTCTTGGGTGGTGGTGTTTTAGGCGAGCAAATTTAGATTTTGAATCCATCCTGTCAACGCTTCGGAATTCAGTTGGTTGACGGGTATGCACCAGCGTTTTGACATCAATTGTTTCTGGAAATCCCAAGATGCTTGACAAACTTCAAAGTTTGCTTCTGCAATTTGTTTCTTTAACATCACGTCTCTTTGTGAGTTGAGCGAGGATGTTTTTTGCTGGAGCAAAGCTGTCAGGCCAAGACGTGGCAAGAGGTGAAAGCCAGCAACCCGCCCAGCCCGCGAGCCGAACACACCGCTGTCATGGACGCGCAGCAGCGGATGTGGATTTTTGGTGGTGACGGTGTTCACTCAGGCCAGGGCGCTAAGGTTATCTTTGGGTTGTGTTTTCTTTTTTTTGTGTGTGTGTGTGCTGAAGATTCTTGCGGGTGTGACGCGTGGGATGTTGAGAACCAGTGCAGTTGATCGCTGCAATTTGGTTTTCAGGCACCTTGCACTATTTTGACATCCAGGCCATGCTTGTAGAGCGTAGTTGCTCTGAAAGGTCACGGGTCCTTTCTGATAAATTCTGCCAGAGAGTTTTGTACGTCATCATGTCTTGATGCTGTCATTGTTTCTTAATTTTTGCGACCTGTAAGCATACAGTACCAATTCTGATTCTGTGATTTAAAGTGGCACCAGCGCTTTGACATCATTTTTGTCATGAAAGTCTGAAGATATCTGACGATGCTTGATTTTTCACTGCAATTTGTTGCTTTGACATCAAGTTTCGTTTAGTGAGGTTTCTGTGAATTTTATTTCCTTGTTGGGTTTTGGTAGGGCAAACTTGTCAGGCCAAGACATGGCAACAGGTGAAAGCCAGCAATGCGCCCTCCAAGAAGTCTGGCCACACGGCTGTCATGGACGCGCAGCAGCAGATGTGGATATTCGGCGGTTGCGCCCCCAGAGTCAAAACTTTGTATTTTGTGTGTGTGTGTGAGTGTGTGCGTGTTTTGTGTATATTCTTTCGCACGGTAAACCACAAAATGCCCTACTGTAAATCAATTTCCCAAAATCGCATTCAAAGATGCTTATTTTGTTGGATAGAATTGAAATGAGGCAACTAGAATTTGGCATATGAGCATGTCAATGTGAATGATGGCGCGCCGTGGCCCATACCCAGTAGCACATCAATTCTGAAAAACATATTCTTTTAACGTGCTGATTCCAGTCCAGATATGAGACAACGATATGATATGATTTAATATATACAATTATAGATGAAACAGGTTGTGCCATGGTGATTCTTCTTCCCTGATGTGACTTTCCACTACCTGATGTGACTTCTCCGTATCGCCGCCGTGCCATGGGGATGATGTGACTTTTCCCGCCTGATGTAACTTAAGTACGGTGCTTGTAAAAAACATTAAAGAACAGCTGTAGAACAAATCATGGGAGCAGCCACTGTGCCATGAAGGGATACAGCATGATAGAGTTAGTTTCAGACCTTCGGGGAAAGACACACAAACAGCTGCTGATGCAACTGGGCATGTGCAAAATAGCAACGGACACATGCCCTTAGAATGCGTCTCGCCCTCCAACGCCATATCTCAATGCATCCATATGGTATGGCGGGCAATGGTGTTGCCGCACTTCAAACACAAAAAGAGGAATAAAACAATTGTCCATAGATGCAAATAGCTGCTAGCTAGGGGAATGACACCAGAACAGTCTCCGATGCAACTGCACATATGGCACATAGCAAGGGAAAAATGCGAACGAAAATGGGGGTGGTGGCCAAGCCAGCCTCAGCATTGCAACAATTCCATTACGCACCTGGGCTCGAATCAACTTCGTGTCAGACTCACAATATAAAATCAATTTTTGTATTCTGTTTGCTGGTTTGATGCTGCCTTTTGCATTCTATCTCCATCCGTTTTACTTATAATCTGTTCATATTCAAGCTTACTTGAAAAACAACGTATTTTGAGTGTGGGTTAGTTACAGCACGTGGTCTTGAGGTTACAGTGGCAATGCCAATAATTTGCACTATTTTGATATCCAGGCCACGCTTTTTGAGACTAGCTCGGTTCTTTGTGCCAGCGAGTCTTGTGATTTTCTTTGTCACTGCTTGATTTGTTTATTTTTTTCTCAGCTTTTGTGCCCTATAAACTGTAGGCATGTCAATTCTGATTCAGGACGTTTTTTCTGAAAGTTTGAAACCATCTGAAAATGCTTGACCCGATATGAGACTTTGTTACTGCGATTCATTGCTTTGAAATCAAATTTCGTGAGTTGAGTGAGTTTTTTTGTGACACATGCTGTTTTATTTCCTTGTTGGGTTTTGGTAGGGCAAACTTGTCAGGCCAAGACATGGCAACAAGTGAGCGCCAGCAACCCCTTCGAGCGGTACTACCACTCTGCTGTCATGGACATGCAGCAGCGGATGTGGATATTTGGTGGTAATGCTGATGATGATGATGATGGTCGCGGCCCTACAGTCAAACCAGCTTGTGTGTTGTGAAGACTCTTGTGGGTGCGACCTGTGGGACAAAGAACCAGTAAGAGACGCGTTACCTTCGTGATTGCTGCGCTTTGATCATGAGGTACTCGAAGCTGGAATGATTTGCGTTACTTTGACAC
The DNA here is from genome assembly GCA_947184155.2 of Cladocopium goreaui. Taxonomy (NCBI): domain Eukaryota; class Dinophyceae; order Suessiales; family Symbiodiniaceae; genus Cladocopium; species Cladocopium goreaui. The sequence goes on along the minus strand of CAMXCT020003063.1, from coordinate 53,306 downwards.
CCAGGCGATGCTGCTTTTTGGGGAGAGTTGCTTTTCAAAGATAGTGGTCTGCTGGGTTAGTTTTAAATGCCACAACTTCTTGCTTGTTGTCGTTGGTTTGAGTCCAAATCGGATGCTAATCCTGGGTTTGATGCGTGCAAATGGGGAGCAGAGTTGATGCTCTTTGCGGTGTTGTCTAGAACAATGCGGGAAAAACCCACTCGACACGACGCCCGGATTGAATTCACATGTGCATGTTGCTTCCGAGTTTAAAATGCGGAGAAATTACTGGTTCAACTCCATGTGCTAAGCACATAAGTGCATATCGTAAGTATTTGATATCTTGAGATTTTGCATGACAGTCCTCTTCATCAAGATACGTTTGGAGGTAGAATCTGTGGGATCAGAATAGGACGGGACATGTGGGCAATGGCGTCATTTTTGTCTTGGCCCCTGGGCCGTTTCACAGAATTCTTTGGCGAAGGTTGCAACTCGTTACATTTGCCGATGTATGGTTCGTTGAGAAGTGCCATAGTTGCACTTGACCTGATTTAAATAATGCTCAATTGGATCAAATCTGCTTGATTTCTCCACGTCGTGACAGCCAAGCTCCCCTACATTCTACATGTGGTGATCGATCTAAAGGTCCTTGTAAGGAGTTTTAATTGCGAAAGCAGTGCATGTTATGTTGGAAACCCTCGCGAAAGTTTTTTTCTTCGAGTTCGCGAAAGTAAAATTTTATTTCGAAAGTTTCGCGAAAGTTGGGTATTATAATTAATCATTATATGTAAAGGGCTGCCACCCACTGCCGCCCGGGGTCCGGCAGGAGAAGGGCACCAGAGAATGCGAGTAGCAGTAGCCAAGTTTCCAAAAGTGAGGCTTTGCGAGAGCCAAACACCAAGGCCCCTGGTCTTCGCTTTTCCTTCAGTGCACCCCCTGCTGATGGCCGGGGTCTGTGAATAGGGATATTTTCGCGAAAGTTCCGCGAAAGTTATGCGAAAGAGCGGGCGAAAGTCAAAGTGAATGTTGAAGGGGGTGGGCCAGTAAACTTTGCAAAAAAAATCTGTCCTGAGAAGGGATTCCGTGATGCTAGCTGCATGTTTAAAAGGCTACCAAGAAGTGATCCGTGATTCTCTGGCGTAATTTGGCAGGTGGTGAACGAATCTTCATAAGAGGTGTTGTTGGCCAACATGGGCCCCGCGAAAGATAAACATGGAGTTCGCGAAAGTTTCGCGAAAGTAAAATTTTTATTCGCGAAGAATGGCCGTTCCGGGAAAAAGATCAACAACCATATAGATTTGGTTGTCTCTGTGAGACCATTTCCAGTATCCTAGTCTTACCCGCGGTCGGCTCACCCACCTACCGGTGATATCCCGTACCGCCTACCTGATTCTTCGGTTGATCATCAGTGGTTGTGTCTGCAATTGGTTATATACCTTCCCGCTGGCAATTTCCCAATTTAGTTGCATGATTTTCCCATGTATAGATGCCCATTTAGTTCGGAAATTTCCAAGCCATGCTTGATGACGCTGGAGGGTACTAGCCAATATTCCATGACCATGAATATTCCATCATGGGACATGCCATATCCCAGGAAACATCCCATGACAAACTGCAGGGTATCCTCATTCCCACTTTGTCCAACCATTTTTGATGAAGTCACGAAACCCTGGGCCCTGGCCAGGGGGGTGCAGTTGGCACGACCACTCCGTCGGCAAACGGCTTAATTGCAGAGATCATTGATGATGAGGTGGCGGCCATGAATTGGGCCCCTGGGAAGATTACCAGCTTTTGGAGAGTCCAAATCATCAAACTATTTTTCGTGTGAGGTCAAAAACCCATTTGGTTTCTTGTTGGTATTTGGTTTCTACTAGCCTATTGAAAAGAGATCGTTACAATCCATTGTTGGAATATCGTATCTCTCTCTCTCTCTCACAAGGAGTTCAACAGAAGCTGAAGGCGAGCAAAAGTCTTATAGTATACATCGTATTAATTATGATACAGCTATAAACAAATGCTAGAACCAGTTTGCAACCAGGTTTGTGACGTTGCTTATGTGTGTATATGTGTATACATATTACATATGCAAATAATAAAGAAGCAAATGACTATACATTTGTCGGACAGGTTTCGCTTTTGATTGGCTGCTGTGGCCGGCAGAACCAGACATGCATGCACAGACGCAAAGGGGAAGTTGTCAGTTTCAACTAGGAAGCTAAGCCCCTGGGTATATTCTGAACCGATAGATTCGTACTATTTCTTACTGGTATAATATGATATTTCTCATTACTTGTTGTGTTTTGCAACATCGAAAGATGTCTTTAGAGTCTTGCAGTGGAAGGATCAGCTCTCGGCTGCGTTTCCTTCGGCAACTGAGCCGCCAGGCCGGGACATGGCAATACGTGACTGCCAGCAACCCACCCGCCGAGCGGGAAGCCCCGGCGGTCATTGATGCGCAGCAGCGCATCTGGATTTTCGGTGGTGAACGGTCTGCAGGCCGCTATCAAGGTCGCGGCCCCAGGGTCAAAGCAATTCTTTCGAGTTCGACGTCTGGGAGGAAGAACGAGACAGTAGATCAACACCTTTGTGATTTCTGCGATGTGATCCTCAGGATACAGAGACATATTCTTGAATGATTTGCATGTCTTCAACTTGTGGGACAAAGAATCAGTCAGAGAATCACCACCATCTTCAGGAGTCGATAAAGGGAAGGCCTTCTTCAATGATCTGCACTACTTTGACACCCAGGTTTGGGAGTAGCTGCTGCCGTGGCTGATGTTTCAGCATGCATGTCACGGATATATCTTGCTATTACTTCATACTTTTTTCTTGATGTGTCCTTCGCTTACATCCGTTTTAAATTCGAAATTCTGTCAGTAAATTAAGCATTGCATTGACCCATTGACTTCGTTATATGGTAGGCAGGTGTCAAGATGCTCGACCAGATTGAGATTATGTTGCTGCAATTTGTTGATTTTACATAAGTTTTGTTATTTTAGAGATGTTGTCACTTTGAACACCCAATGTTGCGAGCTTTGTACTCGTTTGGTTTGAGGTTAAGATATAACATAATATAACGCACTTTTTGGTACAATAATGTATTCGCAAGTGAACACCATTTTTTTTGTTATTTTTTGAGTTTGGCACTGAGAGTCTATCTCAACACTTTTTCATCCCAAAGACTGCAAGTACCTTCAGCTGAGCATCTGCTCTTCCGGATTCAGAATGGCAAATGCGTTGCATGCAGCCGCCTCTTCCACAGGGCGTTGCCTCACGTCCAGCCCCCTTGCAAACATGGAAGACCTACAAGGAAAGAATGACTTTGCCTTCCCACATTCATTCCACTATTTCAACCCTTGAATCAGTATCCGCCAGTATGAAGGTACCCGCACCTTGCCTGTTGGCCTACCCAAACATGTTAGATTCTCTTTCTGGGAATGTCCGCCTAGTTTTGAACATTGGGGTCCCAGCATCGAGTAATTTTTTGCCTTCACTGCACATACGCAATCATGCATATCCATGAGTTGAATTGTATGCACATTGCATGTGCAAACGCTTCGCACCTGACCACTGTCCAATGGTCCAACCACCACAGATATATTTGCCATCAAAAGGGTCACCCCAAGTGTCCCTTAGGTCCTGAGGTCAACAAACGCACTCCTCTTGATCTCAGTCTCGGCAACAAAAGCATGCAATTCATCCCAAGAGTGCCTGAAAAATGGAACATGCTCTTTTCCCCCAAACAGTGTGGCGACACTGAGGGGTTCCTACGATAGGTGTTACGGCCCGGTGTTCAATCGAGGTGGTATCCGTCGCGTTGGCATTTTTCCTTTAAATTTCCACACAACATGGCTCTCTTGAAATGTCCGTTTGCATTTCGACTGCGCAGGCTCGCGCAAAACGCTGGCCCCGAGCACGCGTTCGGCATTTTCCATGTAAATTTCCATACAAAATGGCTCTTGTGAGATCGCCCATGGAACCCTCTCGTCATTTTGGGCTTGTCAGCTTGTCACTTAGGGCCTGTCGCATCGCTCTCGTTGCGGCGCGGTGCTCATTGGATGGTCAAGGAGATCCGCAGAGATCTTGACAAGGAGGTCTCTTATACAGAGCTTGTCCAGAGATTTTGCACCGAGAGCTCTTATAGCGATCTTGTACAGAGATCTTGCCAAGAGGTCTCTTACATAATCTTGCCAAGAGAGCTTTTATAGAGAGGTTGTACAGAGATCTTGCCAGGACACCTCTTATGGAGATCTTGTACAGAGACATTCCGTGGAGATCTGTTGCAGAGATTTTGCCAAGAGGTCTCTTACATAATCTTGCCAAGAGAGCTTTTATAGAGAGGTTGTACAGAGATCTTGCCAGGACACCTCTTATGGAGATCTTGTACAGGGACATTCCGTGGAGATCTGTTGCAGAGATTTTGCCAAGAGGTCTCTTACATAAATCTTGCCAAGAGAGCTTTTATAGAGAGGTTGTACGGAGATCTCATAAAGAGATCTTGGCAAGAGATCTCTTGTAGTGATCTTGTCCAGAGGTCTGCCAAGAGACCTTTTATAGAGACCTGTACAGAGATCTTGCCAACAGGTCTCTTACAGAAGTCTTGCCAACGGAGCTCTGATAGAGAGCTTGTACAGAGATCTTGCCAGGAGAGCTCTTATAGAGATCTTGTACAGAGACCTGGTGCAGAGAGCACAGAGGTCTTGCTGGGAGATTCTTTATAGATAGTTTGAGCAGGGATCTCACTTCGAGATCCCTTACAAAGATCTTCTGTGGAGATCTCCTATAGACACCTTGTACAAATAGCTTTACACAGGGATCTTGCACAGCAGCTTCTACAGAGAACCTCTCAAGGAGATCTTGGGCACGATCTTCTACAGAGATCTTCACAAAGGGAACTTGCAGAATCTTACCTGATACCTCTTCTTCCAGAGACCACCTTGGTTGAACACCATGCTCTCACTAATAGGGTGGCTCTTGTCCTGCTAGTTTGCAGCCACTGATCCTTTTAGGTCCAGTCCCTTCCACCTTTCCCTTTAGAAACCTAACTACACAGTGTTTGGGCTCTCTTGCCGGGATAACAAAAAGATAGCCAAGACACGTATGTGTTCAAGAAAGAAAGGTCGTTCCAAAAGATACAAAGAAAATGATACCTTTGGTTTCCCAGGCAGTGGCATGTTTTGTGTGTGCTGGCTGCTCTTTTGCTACAGCAAAGCCGGCCGCCAGGCCAGCACATGGCACGAAGTCACTGCCAGCAATGCCCCCTCCATGCGCACTGGTCACACCAGCGTCATTGATGCGCAGCGGATTTGGGTTTTTGGTGGCTATTATTATGAGTCCGGTCTCAACCTTAAAATTTCAGCAGCGCAATGTGTGGCATGAAGGCTCTTTTGGGTTTGATTCGTGGCAGAAAAAAAACCATGCAGGCCCAATGTCGTTGCTGTAATGTGGGCTTGAGGTCTCCGTTTTGACCGCTTCAATGATTTGCACTACTTTGACATCCAGGTTTGTGAGCATTGGTGTCACCATTTTTTTAACTGACCGTTTTTTACTTGATGTTTGTGTTGCTGTCCTTCAATGTTCTCAGTTTGTGTCCGGTGGAATTCCAGTCCAACGAGCCTTGAGTGCTTGACATCTGATTGATTCTTGGAAGTTTCAAGGTGCTTGACAAAATTCAACTTGTTGTTACTGTGGTAGTTTGTTTTGCTTCCTTGTCGCATTTCTATTTAAGGAAACCGTCAGGCCAAGGTGTGGCAAGAAGTCTCTGGCCAAAACACCCCCTCCAAGCGTTGCTACCACACAGCTGTCATGGACGCAAAGCAGCGGATGTGGATCTTTGGGGGCTCGGGCGACGGTCGTGGCCCCAAAGTCAAAGCCAAGAAATTTTTGCTGCGAGATGTCTGGGACAAAAAGTCAGTGAGAAGATCAATCCCTTTGCGATCTGGCTGTGCCCAGGTATGATTGTTCTTTACAATGATCTGCACTACTTTGACATCCAGGACGTGTTTTTATTTTCTTGGGTGGTGTTTTAGGCGAGCAAGTTTAGATCTCGGAGAATTCAGTTGGTTGACGGGTATGCACCAGCGTTTTGACATCAAATGTTTCTAGAAATCACAAGGTGCTTGACAAACTTCAGAGTTTGCTTCTGCAATTTGTTTCTTTAACATCACGTCTCTTTGTGAGTTGAGCGAGGATGTTTTTTGCTGGAGCAAAGCCGTCAGGCCAAGACGTGGCAAGAGGTGAAAGCCAGCAACCCGCCTCGCCCGGGAGTCAAGCACACCGCTGTCATGGACGCGCAGCAGCGGATGTGGATTTTTGGTGGTCTTGGTAGCTCAGGCCAGGTCGCTAAGGTTATCTTCGGGTTGTGTTTGTGTGTTTGCGTGCTTGTGTGCTAAAGATTCTTGCCTGTGTGACGCGTGGGATGTTGAAGAACCAGTGCAGTAGGAAAATCAAAGCCGTTGTGATTGCTGATCGCTGCAATTGGGTCTTCAGGCTTGTTGCACTATTTTGACATCCAGGCCATGCTTGTAGAGCGTAGTTGCTTCGAAAGGTCACGGGTCCTTTCTGATAAATTCTGCCAGAGAGTTTTGTACGTCATCATGTCTTGATGCTGTCATTGTTTCTTAATTTTTGTGACCTGTAAGCATACAGTACCAATTCTGATTCTGTGATTTAAAGTGGCACCAGCGCTTTGACATCATTTTTGTCATGAAAGTCTGAAGATATCTGACGATGCTTGATTTTTCACTGCAATTTGTTGCTTCGACATCAAGTTTCGTTATTGAGGTTTCTGTGACACACATTGTTTTATTTCCTTGTTGGGTTTTGGTAGGGCAAACTTGTCAGGCCAAGACATGGCAAGAGGTGAACGCCAGCAATGCGCCCTCCAAGACGTTGTTTGGCCACACGGCTGTCATGGACGCGCAGCAGCGGATGTGGATATTCGGCGGTGGCGGTTGCGTCCCCAGAGTGAAAATTGTGTGTGCGTGTTTTCTGTATATTCTTTCGCACGGTAAACCACAGGCAGTCAGAATGGGTTTCAACAAATCCATCTCTAAATACTTTACTGTAAACCAATTTCCCAAAATCGCATTCAAAGATGCTTATTTTATTGGATACAATTGGAAAAAGTAAAATCTGGCATATGAACATGTCAATGTGAATGATGGCGCTGTGGCCCATACCCAGTAGCTCATCAATTCTGACAAATTCTTTTCGTGCCGATTCCAGTGCAGATAAGAGACAACGATATGATACCAGTAGTACCGCACAAGGCGGTGGCGGAAGTTTCAAAAATAGGAAACCTATAGGAGAGATTGGTTGTTGTGAATCAGGGATGGCAGAGCGAAGCCACTGACGGACCGAAAGGTGCTTGAGGTCTCCTCTCCTTCTCTCTCTTTCTCTGACTATCTACCTACCTATCTATCTTCTCTGTATCTGTGTATCTGTGTATCTGTGAATCTGTGTATCTGTGTATCTGTGTATCTATCTATCTATCTATCTTTCTATCTATCTATCTATCTCTCTCTCTCTCTCTTTCATCTGTCTGTCTGTCTGTCTACCTGTCTATCTATCAATCTATCTTATCTTATCTTATCTTATCTTATCTATCTAATCTCTCTCTCTCTTTCTTTCATCTAATTACCTACTGTCTATCTATCTACCTACCTACCTACCTCTCTACCTCTCTACCTCTCTACCTCTCTACCTCTCTACCTCTCTACCTCTCTACCTCTCTACCTCTCTACCTCTCTACCTCTCTACCTCTCTACCTCTCTACCTCTCTACCTCTCTACCTCTCTACCTCTCTACCTCTCTACCTCTCTACCTATCTACCTCTCTACCTCTCTACCTCTCTACCTCTCTCTCTCTCTCTCTCCCTCTCTCAACTGTCTATCTGTCTAGCTGTCTATCTACCTACCTATCTACCGATCTACCTATCTACCTATCTACCTATCTATCTATCCATCTATCCATCTATCCATCTATCCATCTATCCATCTATCCATCTATCTATCTAACTATCTATCTATCTATCTATCTATCTATCTGTTTATCTATCTGCCCAGCGGCCTAGCTGTCTAGCTGTCTATCTGTCTATCTATCTATCTATCTGTCTGTCTGTCTATCTGTCTACCTGTCTATCTGTCGTGCGGTGTCATTCAGTGTAATGTAATGTAGTGTAATATAGTATAGTGTAGTAGAAGGTAGTGTAGGGTAATGTAGTGTAGTGTAGTGGAGTGTAGTGTAGAGTAATGTAGTGTAGTGTAGTTGTGTAGTCGTAGCTGTAGTTGTAGTGTAGTGTGGTGTAATGTAGTGTAGTGAAGGGTAGTGTAGTGTAGTGTAATGTAGTGTAGTTTGGTGGCGTGTAGTGTAGTGTAATGTGGTGTAGTGTAATGATTTAGTGTAGTTGAGTGTAGTGGAGTGTAGGTGTGTAGTTGTAGTTGTAGTTGTAGCTGTAGGGTAGTGGAGTATAGTGTAATGTAGTGAAGTGTAGTGGAAGGTAGTGTAGTGTAGTGTAATGTAGTGTAGTGTAGTGGAGTGTAGTGGAATGTAGGTAGTGGAATGTAGCGTAGTGTTGTGTAGTGTAGTGTAGTGTAATTTAGTGTAGTGGAGTGTAACTGAGTGTAGCGGAGTGTAGTGAAAGGTAGCGTAGTGTAGTGTAATGTAGTGTAGTGTAGTGGAAGGTAGTGTAGTAGTGTAGTGTAATGTAGTGTAGTGTAATGTGATTTAGTGTAGATGAGTGTAGTGGAGTGTAGTTGTGTAGTTGTAGTTGTAGTTGTAGTTATAGTGAAGTGGAGTGTAGTGTAATGTAGTGAGGTGTAGTGGAAGGTAGTGTAGTGTAGTGTAATGTAGTGTAGTGTAGTGTAATGTAGTGTAGTGTAGTGGAGTGTAGTGTCGTGTAATGTAGTGTAGTGTAGTGTAATTTAGTGTAGTGGAGTGTAACGGAGTGTAGTGGAATGTAGTTGAGTGTAGTGGAGTGTAGTTGTAGTTGTAGTGTTGTGGACTGTAGTGTAGTGGAGTGTAGTGTAATGTAGTGTAGTGTAGTGGAGTGTAGTGTAATTTAGTGTAGTGAAGCGAAGCGACATCTGGACCTCCAAAAGTGGTAGGAACCCCTCGTGTTTTTAATAAGATTTTGACTTAGAAATGTGCTTCGCGCCACAACGGCGTGCACTTTTTCGACATCTGAACCTCCAAAAGTGGCCCGACCCTGAAGTGTTTTGTACATTTTCACTTCGAAATGTGCTTCGGGCCACAACGGCGTCCACTTTTTCGACATCTGAACCTCCAAAAGTGGTCCGACCCTGAGGTGTTTTGTACATTTTCACTTCGGAATGTGCTTCGCGCTACAACGGCGTGCACTTTTTTGACATCTCAACTTCCAAAGGTGCTCCGAGACCCAGGTGTTTTGTGCATTTTGACTTGCACATGTGCTTCGCGCTACAACGGCGTGCACTTTTCGACATCTCAACTTCCAAAGGTGCTCCGGCACCCCGGTGTTTTGTGCATTTTGACTTGCAAATGTGTTTGGTGCCACGACGGCGTGCAATTTTTCATCTCTCATCTGGCCAGCTGGCTCCGCACCCGCCGCTTTAGCGAGCCTACTTTTCGACCCTCCGGAGCCCCAAAGAAGTCGTGTCGACAACTAGGACGAAATGACTGCATGTCGTGTTGTTTGGGCTTGTAGGCTCAAGCCAGGGTATGCCACCAGTCGCCTGCAATAAGTGCCGGACTGGGTGGCAGCAACCAAGTGACTCTTGGTGCCTGGGCTGCTCGTCACTTGAGGTGACGCAAGAGAGCTTTAGGCGCCGCTGCGTCAATCCTGGGATCCGTGCGGTGGCTGAAGAAGCAGCCTTATCTTGCGCGAGGTTTGTTCGTGCGCTGGGCAATCTGGACGGGACGCTGGGGACTGGCAGCGGTGGAGGTCAGCCTCTTCAGCTCGCTGCCAAGTCAAAACCCGAGCGTCCTATAGGAGGTCCAGGAGCCCTTTGCGGGACGACAGACCCCCTCTCAGACGTGCGGCACCAAGCCACGATCTTCCTGACCGTGAGCAAGGTGAGCGCGATTGCGGAGAAGGGCGTCCTGAGAGAGATCGTGACAGGGACAGACGTTCCTACCGGGAGCATTGCCCACGGGAACGCAGCCCCACCGAGGAAGAAACAGTTGAAGAAAGTGAGGAAGAGCAGCCCAGGCAGAAGGACATAGAAGTGAAGGTAGAGCAAAAGGAAGAGAGGAGTTCAAGGAGGAGCGAACCTCCCCCGGAACCTTCAAGACCACCATCTTGGAAGGAGCCGGAACCGACAAAGAGAAAGAAGAAGAAGAAGAACAAAGGAAAGCGTGGTGGAAAGAAGCACCAGCACCATTGCAGAGAGGCTACAGACCCCTTGTGGTCGAGCCACAGGAGATTGAGTTCAGGAAGGTTAGAACTGGCGAGGGACCTGACGTCAGGTCTCAAGCGATGGGCGTAAAGCTTTCGCTGGACTTCGGTCCTTGCGATGTCTGATGCACCTGACGCTGAGGCGGACGTTGAGGTGGTAGATCCTCCACTAGGGGGTATACCGCCCACGCTAGAGGAGATTGCGGCATCACTGGAAAGCAGGCCCGCGCCTGCAGCCCGAGTGAAATACGATGTGGAAGAGGCTCTTTTTTGGCAGAGAAGAGCGCTCCCACTCGGCTCTGTCCTGCTAGTTGCTTCTCCTTTCTCCAAGGAAGAAGATCCACTCCAGCTAGCAGTGATGGTGGTAGAGGTGGACTCCCAGAAAGAAGGAGTCTGGTGCAGAGTGAAGGTGGTGGGTGCATCCACCAGTGCAGAAAAGAAAGAGGCAGACAAGTACTTCAAGGGCTTCAGAAGAGAAGTCCACATCTGCTACCCCGACGCAGATTCTGGGTTGTGCCCCCAAGACGACACGGATGCGATGCACATTCGCAAGTTCGAGTGGTTTCCAGCAGGAGACTTCGACGCCACTTGGCTTTCATGCAGCAGCCCGCAAGGTGGTAGCCAGTGGCAAGAAGCTGGAGGCCGACGCGCAAAGGCCCCGCGCTTCAGCTGCTGGGAAGGAAGCTAGTCGAGGAGAGGTCACGCCTTCCTTTGTGGAGAAGAGATTGGGTGCACTCCGAGGCAGGGGCTCAGAGTTACCTTTGCCGACGACAAGGAGGCGGGAAGGATCCCGGCTGGAGCCTGGGGGTGGAGCTGGTGGTACGCACCCTCGCTCTCCCTCACGTGCGGTGGTGAAGGCCGTGGAGATCAAGAAGGAGGTCGAGATGATCAGAGACGATTCATCGTCCCACCAGACGGGGCGGAAGAAGCCACGAGACATGGGCAAGACACTTGCCAGCGGCCCGTCTTCGATCAGCTGCGGACGAGGCGAAGGAGGAAAAGAAGAAGAGAGGAGGAGCAGGTCACGCTCACATGGCCGTCGGCGGAGGAAGAGGCGGCACAGCTCATCCAGCTCGCAGAGCAAGGCCTCCTCCCGCCACCAGTCCAGCAGCAGCGACGACAACCTCATGGCGCTGCTCAAAAAGCGATCGATGAGGGCCCCAGGATCTGCCTGCAATGCGGTCGAAAGGCTCTCTGCAGACGGCATAGTCGAGGAAGGGTACGAGGCTTCAGGGCTTCGGCACCAGAGGCCCAAGCTGCTGACCTACTATCAGCTCATCCTCAAACCTCATCTCGACCCAAGAGGTCGCGACGCCCGAGAGCTGGCCGTGTTGGCTCGGGCTCTCGACCTGCTGCGGGAGGGGAGGTTAGCCGAGCTGAGCGATGTGCTCGCAGCTCGGCTTCTCGCCATAGCCATAGACACCTCCACGCGGCAGGGTTGGGCGACTGCGAGGCACCTCGAAGTTATGCCAGATAGAATGCCAGATAGAATGTGAAAAGACGTGCCAAACACATATGCCAGATAGAATGCCAAAAGATATGCCAGGCTGCCAGATAGAACGCGCGGGTCCGACAATGTCAGTTTACGCCAGAATATATGTGAAAAGGATTGTTGGAATGCTAGAATAAATACCAGAAAAAAATGCCAGACACAGATGCCAGATAGAGTGCGAGAACATATACACGATAAAATGCTGACCTGAAGACCCTCGGGCCCGCACACCGTGGGCTCGCGACGGGCCCGTATAAGCCCGCGAGCCCGTCCGGCCCACGTCTTGCTTTCAGCACAAAAACATGCAAGACAGGTAGAGAAAGCAGGAGGAAAAGGGTCCTGGCAGAGACCAACCGCTTGGGCCCAACAGGATTGGGGCCACGACAACTGCCCCAAAGGAAAAGGAAATGACCAGAAAGGAAAGGGAAAGAAAGGCAAAGGAAAAGGCAAAGGTGCGAAGAGCTGGAACTACTGGGGCGCCGATGGAAAGGAGAAGCCTGGAGAGAAGCCGAAGAAAGGAGAAGGGGAGAGCTAGAGGCTTCACCCGTGCTGGGTGAGACTTCGGTGAGCGGCGCACTTGGGAGTATGGTCACAGCAGACGACCCGTGCCCGTGTGCCCGTGTGCCCGTGGATCGGGGTTGTGCCCGTGTGCCCGTGGATCGGGGTTGTGCCCGTGTGCCCGTGTGCCCGTGTGCCCGTGGATCGGGTTGTGCCCGGGTGCCCATGTGCCCGGGCCAGCGACAGGTCCAGAAGTCCAGAAGTGACACGTTTGCAGGCAGTTGCAGTCTGTCTTTTGGTTCTCCAAACAGTGCGTCCACAGTGAGGGGTTCTTACGGTAGGTGTAAAGGCAGGTGCCTGATCTGGGTGCTCCTCACTCTGGTCTGCAGCTTGTTACCTGTAAATTTCCGTATGGTGCGGCTCTTGTGACATGTTGAAGTGCATTTCGGCTGCGCAGGCTCGCACAAAGTGTATGTCTGCGTTCTGGCCTCATCGGTCTTCCTCCTCAACATCCTCCTCCTCAACATCAACATCTTCCTACTCAACATCAACATTATCATTTTCTTCTCCCTTGACACCAACTTCAATCGACTCCGCAGTACACAGCGGATGTTCCAGCTAGGAATGTTTGATTGGTAATTAAAACTTCCCAACTGGCATGTCATGACGATGTCCTAGGACTGATATGTGCCCGTGTGCCCGTCTATCTATGTATTGATCTCTCTTTCTCCCTCTTTCTCTCTCTCTCTCTCTTTCTCTTTCCCTCTCTCTCTCTCTCTTTCTCTCTCTCTCTCTATCTGTATTTCCGTCTCCCTTGCTACTTATTGATTTATCCTTTTGCCTATGCATCTATATGTCTGTGTGTCTGTCTTTCTATCTATCTACCTATCTACCTATCTATCTGTTTGTCTGTCTGTCTGTCTGTCCGTCTGTCTGTGTGCCGCAGCGTGATGTCATGGCAGCATGAGCTCGTTGCCCGCCGTTGTAGACCTTGGTGTTTGTTTGACGTTCCTTCCTGTTGCATGACCATGTGGTTGCCTCGTTGTTTGCATGCAACCTTGTTCCGGTGTGCTGAGATGCCTTGATCTTATGTTAATTTCGACATGCGGCGTTTCGGTGCTGTCTGCAGTAGATGGCATGTCGCTGTCCTTGCCGTGTTGTTTGCGTGCAGCTTAATGTCGTTGTTTTGCCTTGATCCTAGGTTAATTTCCAAATGTGTCGTTTTGGCTCCGTCTACCGTAGATTCCTCCTCTCCCTTTCTACTAATCGATTTTTCCTTTTGCCTATGTATCTATATGTCTGTGTGTCAACGGGTTGCCGCAGCGTGGTGTCATAGCAGCATGAGCTCGTTGCCCGTCGTTGTAGACCTTGGTGTTTGTTTGACGTTCCTTCTTGTTGCATGACCATGTGGTTGCCTCGTTGTTTGCATGTAACTTTGTTCCGCTCGCTGTGCTTTGATGCCTTGATCTAGGCGCTGTCTGCAGTAGATGGCATGTCGCTGTCCTTGCCGTGTTGTTTGCGTGCAGCTTAATGTCGTTGTTTTGCCTTGATCCTAGGTTAATTTCCAAATGTGTCGTTTTGGCTCCGTCTACCGTAGATTCCTCCTCTCCCTTTCTACTAATCGATTTTTCCTTTTGCCTATGTATCTATCTATCTATCTAATCTAATCTAATCTATCCTATCCTGTCCTATCCTATCCTATCCTTTCCTATCCTATCCTATCTATCTAATCTAACCTAATCTAATCTTATCTTACCTTATCTATCTTATCTTTCTTCTCTTTCTTATCTATCTTATCTTTCTTATCTATCTTATCTTTCTTATCTATCTTATCTTTCTTATCTTTCTTATCTATCTCATCTTTCTTTTCTTTCTTATCTATCTAATCTATCTTATCTATATTATCTATCTTATCTTTCTTATCTATCTTATCTATCTTATCTATCGTATCTATCTTATCCATCTATCCATCTATCCATCTACCCATCGATCCATCAATCCATCTATCTATCAATCTATCTGTCTATCTACCTATCTACCTATCTACCTATCTACCTATCTACCTATCTACCTATCTATCTATCGATCTATCGATCTATCGATCTATCGATCTATCGATCTATCGATCTATCGATCTATCGATCTATCGATCTATCGATCTATCGATCTGTCTATCCATCCATCTATCTATCTACCTATCTATCTATCTATCTATCTATCTATTTCTCTTTCTATCTATCTATCTATCTAACTATCTAACTATCTTTCTATCTGATCTGATCTTACCTTATCTTATCTTATCTTATCTTTTCTTACCCATCTTATCTATCTTATCTTTCTTATCTATCTTGTCTATCTTATCTACCTTATCTACCTTATCTACCTTATCTATCTTATCTATCTTATCTATCTAATATTTCTAATCTATCGAATCTATCTAATCTATCTAATCTATCTAATCTATCTTATCTATCTTATCTTTCTTTTCTTTCTTATCTATCTAATCTATCTTATCTATATTATCTATCTTATCTTTCTTATCTATCTTATCTATCTTATCTATCGTATCTATCTTATCCATCTATCCATCTATCCATCTACCCATCGATCCATCAATCCATCTATCTATCAATCTATCTATCTACCTATCTACCTATCTACCTATCTACCTATCTACCTATCTATCTATCGATCTGTCTATCTATCCATCTATCTATCTATCTACCTATCTATCTATCTATCTATTTCTCTCTCTCTCTATCTATCTATCTATCTATCTTTCTGTCTATCTATCTATCTATCTATCTATCTTTCTGTCTATCTATCTACCTATCTATCTAACTATCTTTCTATCTGATCTGATCTTACCTTATCTTATCTTATCTTACCCATCTTATCTTTCTTATCTATCTTACCTTTCTTTTCTTTGTTATCGATCTTATCTTATCTTTCTTATCTTTCTTATCTATCTTATCTATCTTATCTATCTTATCGATCTTTTCTAGCTTCTCTATCTAATCTATCTATTCTATCTAATCCATCTAATCTTTCTAATCTATCTAATCTATCTATCTTGCCCGGGTGCCCGGGTGCCGGTCGATTGCCCGTGTGCCCGTGTGCCCGTGTGCCCGTGATTTGGCTGTGTGTCCGTGTGCCCAGGTGCCCGGGTGCCCGTGTACCCGTGTGCCCCTGATTTGGCTGTGTGTCCGTGTGCCCGGGTGCCCGTGTGCCCGTGGATTCCTGGTGTGCCCGTGTGCCCGGCGGCCCGTGAGGAGACCTATCTCCTGGCTTCAGACCCCGCCTTTCAAACCTTTGAGGGGCCTGGTCGTGAGAGTCCCGCTCTTAGGCTCTTAGGAGCTTGAACTTGGATTGCAAAGAGCCCGAACCAGCGGTGCCTACGTCAGGCGCTGGCCACAGTTTGGAACCTAAGACTAAGCTGGAAGTTTTCCGTGCTTTGTCAAGGTGCTCGAATCTTGTGGATTTTGGTATTTTGCTGGCATGGGGTTACAGAGCTGGTCTTGTCGTCTTTGCGGACCGTGCTGAACCCACACGAGCTCCTCGCCACAGGCGGCGTAGCTTGTTTCCCCTGCCAGTGCCTATGCCGGAATCGGCGAGTTGGGACGTCGCTGGCATCCGCCGTGCGAGCGCCTTGAAGTGGCAGTGCAGAGCTGGACAGCCTTAGGGTGCGTGGCCATAAATCGGCTAATTATACGGACACCCCAATGTGGGATCGTCTCAGCCGGCTGGAAAAGTGCATGAAGCGGTTGTGTGCAGTCTGAGAGACAGGATTTCAAGGTTTTTAGCAGGTGATCAAGTGGTCCCCTTTTCCTTTGAAGATGCTGTTAAAGACTTAAAGGAAAAGAGGTTGTCATATACGGGCGAGGAGATTCAACAACCACATGCTGTTTCTTGTGAACAAATCACCCAGGGGCTACCCCCACCTGGCCATGGGGGTTCCATTCCATTGCTTCCCTTTTTGAAAGGCAGGACAAGGTATTTAATGGAAAATCCGCTGGAATCCCTCCTTGCGGAAAAAGACAGATCTTCGGGGCCAGTCACTGCACGGGTACATATTGTCAAAGGTGAAGAGGTGAAGGTTTTCAATTTGCTACATGAAAGAGGGGCCATAAACTGGGCTAAGGCTGACGAATCTCGTGGAACTTATTTTTCAGGACTTTTTGGGGTCATTAAACCGGGCAAATACACTTCATCTGGAAAACCGGCGCTCAGGGTGATCATGAACCTTATCCCCTCCAATGCCCTGTTTGACATCATTCAATCTGATATCTCACTTTTGCCTAGTGCTACTCAATGGATGCCCCTTTGTGTATGTGAAGGAGAAGAGGTTTCATTATCACAGAGCGATATAAGCGCGGCCTTCTATCTTTTTAACATTCCAAGCTGTTGGCAACTTTTTATGTGTTTTAGTTTCAAAGCAAAGGGTTGCGATATAGATCTGGCTGGACTCGAATCAGGGGTTAGGCCTACATGTAGGGCTGTCCCTACGGGGTGGGCTCCTCTGTGGGCCTTATGCAGGCGGTCAGTAGGGAGTTTTTATTGTCAAGGGGGTTACCAGCTGAGTTGGAACTGAAGAAGAGTGGGTTGATTCCCCCCTGGTTCGCTAAGGTAGCAGAAGCGTCTACCCCAACGAATGTGGTGGTACGGTATACCTGGATAACTTCATGTCCGGTCACGTGGGAGGTGCAGGTGAACTTGGAGGGGGCAGAGAACTTCAAGCAGCAGCTATGCACGCCTGGGAGTCTGCAGGAGTGCTTACAACCAAGGATAAGCAGGTGGTTGGTGCCCGCAATGCTACAGAGTTGGGTGTGAGGATCGACGGAGTCAAGGGACTGCTGGGAGGCTCTCCCGAGCGTGTCCTGAAGACTATCTATGTGACTTTGCACCACCTTGGACGTAGCTTCTGGAGCAAGAAGGAAACTTTTGGAGATCCTGGGCATGGTCGAAGAGGTCGAGAATGTGGCCTCAATGGATGAGGAAGCAAGAATGGCCATATCTGACGAATTGGGAATCTGCCCCATGAAGTTGGACCCAGCTGACTTTCTTTTTTAATAGCAGGACTATAGGTTTGCTTGGTGCTCAGTCCCACGTATGAGATGGAAGGCATGGAGTCGTGGAAGGAGAAAGAGTACGTATGGGCCTATGCTTCAGGGGTAGCGTGGTGACAGATCAATGGATTCGTCCGGGGTGGCGCTGGGAGGCCCCTCAGGGGATGTGCTTCCCGACCTTCATGAAGAGCATGTCCACCCCCACAGCCTGCCGGGTTGAGCAGGACCTCGGCTGCAACTCAGCAAAGGCGGACTGGTGATGAGTTCAGATACCCACCATATAAATACAAGGATCAATTCCTCGTCACTCAATCCGTGCAGCCCGCAAGGGTGCTGGATTCCAGTGAGAGGGAGCTGCTTTTGGGATTTGGCCCTGGGCACACGGCCAGCTGTTTGGCCGCCAGTGAGGTAAAGAAGAGCACAGGGACTTTGAAGACATTCGATGCCCACTATGCGGCGATAGCTTCTCAGTAGCGTCTTTTGCCATTATTGCAAGTGCACTGCGCTCTGAGCTGGCTCCACGTATGAGCCCGGCGCAGATTGTGCAGCGCTTGGGGTTGGCACCTGGTGCCACCATACACCCGTCTGTGGCAGTGCCAATTGGAGGTGATCCTTTGGTGGATCACATGCAGTCGAGTTGGTCAAGCAGCTTGGCTTAAGCGTTAATGGTACTGGGTCGGATGTTAGGATTGCTACTGGTGAGATGATGGTGGCTAAATCGGTCTCCCATGCATCTGCAAGGGCATGGTGGTGGCAATGGAAACATTTATTTAAGGTGGTTGTTTTCATCTCACATCAACTTCCTTGAAATGAAGAGGGTCCTACATTCAATTCTATGGAAATCACGAAACCCTAGCAAGTACAACAAGCGGTGGTTACATCTGGAGGACAGTCTTGTATGTTTGTATATACTTTCAAAGGGGAGAACCTCCAGCCAACTTGCAGCCGTTGACTAACCAGATCGGCGCGGTGCAGCTGGCAACAGGCTTAACCCTGTTGCATGGCCATGTTAGCTCGGCTGAAAGCCCTACCGACAGAGCCAGCCTCGGGTAGTGCTGGCTGAGTGGCTGGTAAGACAGCAAGGGCACGTTGCCATCAGAGGGCTGGTATACGCCTGAGGGACTATACTGTCTCAGCGCGGACAAAAGCCCGATATGAGAAGGCAGTGAGCCGTATCCTACCTTTCTTGGAAGCTCAGGATTCACTCGCTGACTTGGATGGAGTCGTTTGCGACTGGATCGAGCTTCAATGGGCCCGAGGGGAGTCCATTGGCATCCATTGGCTGGATTGCAGATGCGTTGAGCGGATTGCATTTTTTCTGGCCTGCGCTTCGCGGAACCCTCAGGAATGCATGGAAGATGTTCAAATCTTGGTGCCGTATAGAGGCCCCACAGAGGGCTCCTCCAATGACCCTTGTGATAGCCCAGGCGGTGGTAGAGGTAGGAGATTTGGCATTTGCTACGGTTTTGCTCTCGGGTTCCATTGCTTGCTTCGCACAGGTGAGTTCCTAGCCCTTCAGTACAAAGATATTGAGGTAGCAGAAACCTGTGGTATCGTCACACTCCTCAGCAGCAAGAGTGGCCTCCGCACAGGATCAGAAGAAGCGGTCAGTATTAGGGATCCGCTGGTTCTAAACCTTGTGCGGACCCTGATCACAACAGAGCGCTTTGCACGGGGTCAAAGACTTTGGCCACATTCTTTGCAATTCTTTCGTACATGCTTTGAGAGATATATGAGATTTTTTAGGATTTCTTATTTGAAAATGAAGCCGTACAGTTTGAGAAGAGGAGGAGCAACGTTTTTACTGGCAAGATTGTACCTTGAGGACGGAATGGCACAGATTCCACAGTTGAGGGTTCCCTCGCTGGATATGTGTCGCCTCCGTCAATATGCCTCGCAATGTCCCCACGCCCTTTTGGCCATGATAGGGTCCGTGAAGAGGGGATAAAATTTCTCGTTTGTTTGATTTGAAAGTTGAGCCGTCCCTGACAAAGCTCATGCCACTTGGGTGATTGCAGGGCGGTGCCATTTGGGTGTTGACTTTATCATGATAAATACAAATGGCCATGCCACTTGGCCTGGAGATGTTTTATTTGAAGGAATTCAGATAACATACTGAGTGGCAAAGCCAGAAGGTTACAGAAAACCTACGGGTCAGCACGACAAAAAGTGCACTTGAGTCCTAAGAAGTCGCGTCGACAACTAGGACGAAATGACTGCATGTCTTGTTGTTTGGGCTTGTAGGCTCAAGCCAGCCCGAACCACACCCGCCCGATAGGGGACCAATTTCTTGTTCGATTTGAAAGTTGAGCCGTCTCTGACAAAGCTCATGCCACTTGGGTGGCTGCAGGGCGGTCTCTGATAGAGCTCACTCATGCCATTTGGGTGTTGACTTTATCATGATAAATACAAATGGCCATGCCCCTTGGCCTGGAGATGTTTTATTTGAAGGAATTCAGATAGCATACTGGCAAAGCCAGCAGGTTACAGAAAACCTACGGGTCAGCACGACAGAAAGTTTACTTGAATCCTAATCATTGGAAAAACACAGTGTTTCGCGACTTTCCTACCTTTTCTCGCACCTGCATCTTCTTTCTTCTTACTCTTTCTCTTCTACTCTTCTTTCTTCTAATCTTTCTCTTCTCTCTTCCTCTTCCCTGCTCTGCTTTTCATCTGTCCATATTGTCGGAAGTTTGACGTCTAAACTTCCTTCGATGATTTGATATATATATATATAAAAAACACTAAAACAAAATCGTAGAACAAATCATCGGAGCAGCCACCGTGCCATGAAGGGATACAGCATGATAGAGTTAGTTTCAGACCTTCGGGGAACGACACACACACAAACAGCTGCTGATGCAACTGGGCATCTGCAAAATAGCAAAGGACACATGCCCTTAGAATATGTCTCGCCCTCCAACGCCATATCTCAATGCATCCATATGCTATGGCGGGCAACGGTGTTGCCGCACTTCAAACACAAAAAGAGGAATAAAACAACAGTTGTCCATAGATGCAAATAGCTGCTAGCTAGGGGAATGACACCAAAACAGTCTCCGATGCAACTGCACATGTGGCACATAGCAAGGGAAAAATGCGAACGAAAATAGGGGTGGTCAAGCCAGCCTCAGCATTGCAACAATTCCATTACGCACCTGGGCTCGTATCAACTTCGTGTCAGACTCACAATCTAAGATCAATTTTTGTATTCTGTTTGCTGGTCTGATGCTGCCTTTTGCATTCTATCTCCATCCGTTTTACTTTCATACAATCTGCTCATATTCAAGCTTACTTGAAAAACAACGTATTTTGAGTGTGGGTTGGTTACAGTATGCGCCCTCAGGAGGCATTGATGAGTTGCACTATTTTGATATCCAGGCCACGCTTTTTGAGACTAGCTCAGTTCTCTGTGCCAGCGAGTCTTGTGATTTTCTTTGTCACTTCTTGATTTGTTCATTCCCTGAGGGTTGTTAGATTTTATCAGAGCTGTTCTCCTCATCCTTCTTCTCTTCCTCCTCCGCCTCCTCCTCCAGTTTCTCCTCGACCATGTCTGCATCAACTTCCACCTCAACTTCCGCCTTGCCGACTCTTCGCCAAGCTCTTCGCCAACTTCCCAGCTCAGTGCGCACTGCTGGACCTCAACCTGAGACAATCCCAGCTCAGTGCGCACCGCTGGACCTCAACCTGGGACCTTCCCAGCTCAGTGCGCACCGCTGGACCTCAACCTGGGACCCTCCCAGCTCAGTGCGCACCGCTGGACCTCAACCTGGGACCTTCCCAGCTCAGTGCGCACCGCTGGACCTCAACGGCCAAATAGAATGACAGAAGATATGCCAGATAGAATGCCAGAAGATATGCCAGATAGAATGCCAGAAGGTATGCCAGATAGTGCCAGAAGGTATGCCAGATGGAATGTTAGAAGATATGCCAGACAGAATGCCAGAAGGGACATAATGCCCGAAGGTATGCCAGATAGAATGCCAGATAAAAAATGTCAAATAGAATGCCAGAAGATATGCCAGATAACATGCCAGAATGGTGCCAGAAGATTTGCCAGATAATATGCCAGATAGAATGCCAGATGGAATGCCAGAAGATATGCCAGAACATATGCCAGAAGATATGCCAGGTAGAATGCCAGAAGATATGCCAGATAGAATGCTAGAAGATATGCCAGATAGAATGCCAGATCGAATGCCAGAAGATATGTCAGATAGAATGCCAGAAGATTTGCCAGTAACAAATTGATATATAAAAATGTCATGGTGGGGATCACACGAAGTAAAGTAATTTTTTCCTCAGTTTTTGTGCCCTGTACAGTGTAGGCATGTCAATTCTGATTCAAGACGTTTTTTCTGAAAGTCTGAAACTATCTGAAAATGCTTGACCCGAGTGAGACTTTATTACTGCGATTCGTTGCTTTCACATCAAGTTTCGTGAGTTGAGTGAGTTTTTTTGT
This sequence comes from Cladocopium goreaui, assembly GCA_947184155.2. Lineage (NCBI taxonomy): Eukaryota > Dinophyceae > Suessiales > Symbiodiniaceae > Cladocopium > Cladocopium goreaui. The sequence continues at coordinate 31,434 of CAMXCT020003063.1, read as the reverse complement.
GACACATGCTGTTTTATTTCCTTGTTGGGTTTTGGTAGGGCAAGCTTGTCAGGCCAAGACATGGCAACAAGTGAACGCCAGCAACCCCTTCGAGCGGTACAACCACGGTGCTGTCATGGACGTGCAGCAGCGGATGTGGATATTTGGTGGTTTTGCTGATGACTATGGTCACGGCCCTACAGTCAAACCAGCTTGTGTGTTGTGAAGACTCTTGTGGGTGCGACCTGTGGGACAAAGAACCAGTAAGAGAAGCGTTACCTTCGTGATTGCTGCGACGTGATCATGAGGTACTCGAAGCTGGAATGATTTGCGTTACTTTGACACCCAGGCGATGCTTTTTGGGGAGAGTTGCTTTTCAAAGATAGTGGTCTGCTGGGTTAGTTTTAAATGCCACAACTTCTTGCTTGTTGTCGTTGGTTTGAGTCCAAATCGGATGCTAATCCTGGGTTTGATGCGTGCAAATGGGGAGCAGAGTTGATGCTCTTTGCGGTGTTGTCTAGAACAATGCGGGAAAAACCACTCGACACGACGCCCGGATTGAATTCACATGTGCATGTTGCTTCCGAGTTTAAAATGCGGAGAAATTACTGGTTCAACCCCATGTGCTAAGCACATAAGTGCATATCGTAAGTATTTGATATTTTGATATATTTTGAGATTTTGCATGACAGTCCTCTGACTCTCCGTCAAGATACGTTTGGAGGTAGAATCTGTGGGATCAGAATAGGACGGGACATGTGGGCAATGGCGTCATTTTTGTCTGGGCGAAGGCCGTTTCACAGAATTCCTTGGCGAAGGTTGCAACTCGTTACATTTGCCGATGTATGGTTCGTTGAGAAGTGCCATAGTTGCACTTGACCTGATTTGAACAATGCTCAGTTGGATCAAAACTTCTTGATTTCTCCACGTCGTGACAGCCAAGCTCCCCTACATTCTACATATAGATTTGGTTGTCTCTGTGAGACCATTTCCAGCATCCCAGTCGTACCCGCTGTCGGCTCACCCACCGGTGATTTCCCGTACCGCCTACCTGATTCTTCTGTGCTGATCATCAGTGGTTGTGTCTGCAACTGGTTATATACCCTCCCGCTGGCAATTTCCCCATTTAGTTGCATGATTTTCCCATGTATAGATGCCCATTTAGTTCGGAAATTTCCAAGCCATGCTTGATGACACTGGAGGGTACTAGCCAATATTCCATCACCATGAGTATTCCATTTTGGGACATGCCATATTCCTGGAAACATCCCATGACAAACTGCAGGGTATCCTCATTCCCACTTTGTCCAACAATTTTTGATGAAGTCACGAAACCCTGGGCCCTGGCCAGGGGGGTGCAGTTGGCACGACCACTCCGTCGGCAAACGGCTCAATTGCAGAGATCATTCATGATGAGATGGCGACCATGAATTGGGCCCCTGGGAAGATTACCAGCTTTTGGAGAGTCCAAATCATCAAACTATTTTTTGTATGTATGTGAGGTCAAAAACCCATTCGCTTTCTTGTTGGTATTGGGTTTCTACTAGCCTATTGAAAAGGGATATCATCTCTCTCTCTCTCTCTCCCTAGGAGCTCAACAGAAGCTGAGGCGAGCAAAAGTCTTATCGTATACATCGTACCAATTATGATATAGCTATAAACAAACCAGTAGTAGAACCAGTTTGCAACCAGGATATACATAAGCTACATATTACATATGCAAATAATAAAGAAGCAAATGACTAACTAAATAAGAAAACTTACCATCATACATTTACAGCCCACCAATGTTTTTCGTTTGACCAAATCCGTGCTTTCAAGTAGATATCACGGCGAGATATAGTTGGGGTGATGGGAATGAAGACTCCCTGAACTTCTGCCCTCTCGCTTTGTCCACCGCACTTGTGTGTGTGTGTGTATACATCTATTCAACATTTGCATATGGTTGATATAGTATATATAGATAATGTTTGAAATCTAAATTGCCTACATGCCACATATGTTCACATGTATACACCCGTACACACATACCAAAGTTACTGGTCGTGTACATGAATAGACTCCACGACCAGTTGCATGGGCAGTTGAGGATGCTTTGGAATCCGACCTTTCAATGATATCCCCATTGTTGTCACTATTATGTCCTTGAAAAACCCCAGTATATCAGAATGTATCCCCAGGATGCTTTGGAATTCTCCCCGATCTACCGATGCTTCGTGAAACAGACGCTCTTTGATCACTTCACTGCCTCCTGCGCCGACAAATGCGACTCTCCCGCCGTGGTGGCTCGTGGCCAATGTGACTTGGCAAAACTCATGCCCCGATAGAACAGGTTAAAACCGTTTCGGCAAAATCCATTGTTGTTTGGAGGGGGGGAATTGAATTTGCTCCTGTATTTATTTACTTATTGAATCTTAGTGATTTATAATTCGATTCTCTTCTTACATTTTTTCTGAAGGGCGATGAAACATTACATTGCATTGCATTACATTACATTACATTAATTACACACACACATTATATTACACAGACATTTTATATATACATGCATAATATGCATACATATGATGACTAATATGTTTTTTTATCCTCATTTTTTCTACCAGAACAGTTTCTGGTTCACATTTTCTCAGGCCATTGAAATTGTTCAGGTGTGCGCCCCGAGCGTGGCGTCACCTTCACCGTGGAAACCGTGGCCAGTTGGAGCTTGTCGGTGCAGTGCAACGAGGTGGAGCCGTCGGAGCGGTCGGAGCGGTGGGAGCGGGGGGAGCGGGATGAGGACGGTGAACGGTGGAGACTTCATCAACAGATGGAGTTATAAAACTTGGCAAATTATAACGACCTCATTGCGACCGAGCCCTGGAATGATGGTTAGTAAGGAAAATTATCCCAATATAGCCTTATTTCAGGTTTGTGAAATATTGTAATTTGCCCAGATACAACCAACCATAAACCAGTCATATTCAATAGCATCCCAACATGCAGTAGCTGGTGATGCATCCCAATTTTCATTTGGCATAAATGGGAGTATCATGGGATATAATTAATGAACATTGAATACTGAAAATGAGTGCTATCAAGTGGTGAATGAAGGGAGCGGCTCGGAGCTATGGTTGTATCCATATTCATCACGAACAATGGGGAGCTAAGCGGCCGCTAAGAGTTTCCCAGCCACATGATAGTTTAACCAGGACATATTGATATATCAACATCAATCAACATATATATCCATTCTGGATTGATTCGACGGGGGTAGAACAATAATATGAAATGGGCCGTGGGCTTCGAATTTTTCAATTTACCACCTAATTTACGGCTATGAAGTATTGGGGATGTTAAGCAACAACAATAGGGATGATATTGAAAATCATTCTTTGGAAACCTATCATATCCCAGGTACACTCCGGTGAAAATCTACCATTTTATAGATGATTTTCCCACTGTACCTCCAACCTGTCACGGGGGATACATGAGGATGGGTCAATACCTGTCCCAGCGATTATTTGATCCACGTGATTGATAGTGGTGATTCGTTGTTCGCTATGGAAGCCATGGCTCAAAAGTGATCAGATCATGGGTCCCAGCCCCTTACAATTGGTTTACCCTCTGGTAATCTGGTTGACATCCGTGGAAAATAACGTAACTTTTAGTAGGTATAAGCTACATATTTTAGTAGGTATAAGCTACATCTGGTAATCTAAAACATCCATATCAGAGCATATTGTATGAGGGGTGTACTCTACACCACTTACGAACCATTTTCCAATTTCCAGGATCATGCCAGGCTTGCTGGAACGAATGGCAGAACAAGACTCTTCACTACACGAGGCCATCCATCGCATCGATTTTCCAGTGCTTGTGACACAGGTGATACCCTCTGGTTATGTCAAGCATAGCTATTGAAAATGGTGATTTAGTTCGTGGATTTACCCATAAAGAATCGTGATTTTCCATAGACCAGAGGGTACTGCTCAAACTCTCAAGTGTTGATCAGGACTCACCTGCTTTTCACAAAAATACGCAGAATATGCAGAATCAGCACAAGGACACAGGCTGAAGTATCCCAAGTGCTGAAACTGACTCTGGCGACAGGCTGGCAGTCGCCAATGTGTTTGACATCCCCTTCCAGGTGCAAAGATCCACCGTGTTGCAGTTGGCTTCAATTGAATTTGATAAATTGGCTGCAACGACACTTTTTTCCTCCATCTTTAACAACTTGATGTCCAAATCTTTCGCGACGGCTGTTCATTTAGGATTTAATATACTAAATTACTAAATACTAATAAATGGGCTAATGCCCTGGTGCCGCCGACCCCCTCATAAAGGGGGGGCTAGGCACCGCTCGGCGGAGATACACACACACACATTCAGCTTGTAAAACTTTCCTTTTTATGGTCGTGGCAGAAAAACCATGTTTTTTCTGGAATAAACTAGCTTCAAACCAACAATTCAAATTGAACTCAATTCAAACTTTGTTTTGCTTTCCTTCCTGCACTGCTGGCTGCCAGCTAGCTTGCTTGTTCTTGCAGCTGGCCTTGTTCTTGCCGTCCTGCCTAGAACTAGCTTTAAACCTTCAAAAGCTAGCTTCAAACCTTCAATTTGCTTGCCTTCCTGCACTGCTGGCTGCCAGCTTGCTTGCTTTCATCTGGCACAGCTCGGGTCTCTTGTCCCCTCTTCTCTGACTCGCTCCCCCTGCTGTCGGCAGGGGTCGGCGGATATATGTCAAGCCTTGTGGGCCTTTGTGCCGTGTGTCTCTCTGACGCGCCTTGAGAAAAAAACCAACAGCCGTACCAGACCATAAACCCATTCCTTGTGTGTTGCGATCCTTCGACTTACAAGCATGGCTTGAAACACAAGAGCGAGGTTTAATTCTACATGGATTTGTTTTTCATTTGCGAAATCTTTCATGCAAGGGGTCTTTTGCTGGGATAATTATGTGAAACCGAGCTCTCGCCACAGTCGCGCGTGCATTTTGCCGACCCCATCTTCCAAAAGTGCTTCCGCGCTGTCAATTTTTGCGATTTTTGTGTGAATCGAGCTCTCGCTATACAGTCCTGTGCATTTATTGTCGACCACTTTTGCAGATCGAGGCCCACCTCGGCGACCACGGAAAACAATTTTACCTGAAAAAACATAGGGTTTCGCGCCCGAGAGTGCTCTCAAACCTGAATTCACGCGTTCCCGGCCTGTTACACTTCCCCTACTTGATGATGATGATGATGTCGTTGACATGATAATGTGGTTCACATGACGGTGAGAATGCTGCCCATGACAATCGTCCGTAACTCGGAAGTCAACTAATTTTCCTTTGGTTGACCCTCATTTTTGTTGTTTCGCTGCAGAGGAAGTGGAGCGAGTCGGCGTGGCGTTCCACAGTGCGCGGCGCCTGCAGAGCGGCCTTTCGACGCGCTCCGCCACGGTGCAGGTGAGGTACAATAGATTCAATAAAGAGAGATGCTATGTACATACAACCGAACCAGCAAATAGTATAATTACTTCATGGTTAAACATGTAACACACACATATATATATATATATATATATTATATTATATATAAAACTTATATATTATATATATACACACTAATTATGCGATGTGTTAATTAATCATTTCATTTAGTTAATGATAAATTTTATATACCAAACTATGCCATTTGTTCCTTATTTGGTATATGGATTTCATTATATTTGCTGTGGGAATAATATGATATAACGGAGGTACAACCCCACGATATAGATACACTAATCAATCGACAATTACTGACATATGAAAATCAGTTACTAAAGTAGACTAACACTTAGTTACAAATGGAAATACTCAAATCATCTCATATCAATAGTTACTATATCTATTAGAGAGTAACTTCATCTCCAAACATCATGCACTAATAGTCAAAACATTGAGATATCATTTGGTATTTACCATCTATGTACTAATATACTGTCCTATACTGATAATGATCAAATGGTAATACTCGTCAAACAGTTAGTATATTACTAGCACAATAGAGAACAACAATAATAATAACCATAGTATACATAGTAACACTATTAACACCAATAGCAATAATGATAAGGTTTGGCACTGAGCAAAGCAATCAACAGCAACCATGATCAATAAGAATGATAAAACCACTGAACAACAACACACAACAACAAGTACAAACAATGAACAACTGATAAGAACTGCTCATTGCTAGCGATAATGATCACCATGAGAAAGTCACAATCTTTTTGAATTCTATATCTCCATCGTCTGTCCAAATCACCAGGCCTACATCAACACCAAGCGTTTAGAGGTTGCAGAGATCAACGCCTTTATGCCCTATGTCTTCGAAAATGCCGCGGCAGCCACAGCTCTTTGGCTGATGGGTGTAGTGGCAGGGAGGCTGTTGCCACTGGGTACTGTGTTTTAATAAAAGGGAAGATCCTGAGATCTCTCTGGAATTCCCATCAAAACAATTCTTGTCCCAGATGTTTTCGAGTGTTTCATGCTATACAAACCACGTCCCCACACCAAGGACATCATGAAGTTCCCGGTGTCGGCAGCAAGAAACTCAGAAGGATCAGACCCAGTGGTGGCCAATTCCTTCCAGGGCTGGATCATTGAAGGAAAAATTCCATCACTTCATCACTTCATCGCAGAACTTGGGATTTTTACCGCCCTAAAATTTAAAACGTGGGGACCTCAAAGAATGACTAGTGACGGTTGCTGCCGTGTTACAAGCAGCGCTTATGCATCACCAAGGTGATGGTGGGTTGGATAATCTGGTGATTTTGCGATGTGGGAGTTTGAAGAACCTTCAAACACATTTCATGATTTCATGATAGGCTTTAACCAGATCAATTTTCCGGAACATGCAGATAGGTCGGGGGGTCGCATGTACACGCGAAACCATGGTCGCATGTACACGCGGACGACTTGTGGGAGATAGTCGCATGTACACGCGGGCAAGTTCACAACTACACGCGAATAGCAGATGTGCATTTTTTGCTTGTGAAATACAATGAAAATCGAAACTTGTGGTATATGTGCTGTTGCTATCTGTAAAAGCACCTCACATAAAACACACATGTATCATAGTAATGTACGACAGCTATGCGGCTCAGGCTAAAAAGGGTTGAGTTGCTGCGCTTAACGGTTTTGCCCATTGTTGTTTAGGTTTATCAGTCTACTTGGGATTATAAGATAACCCCAGCTGAAACCTGAAAATACAGGTTATCAGCCGTAGTCTCTAAAGCCATGGACAAAACACACGATGCTACAGGTGGTGGTGCTCTTGTGCCTTCAACAGGAACAGTGGCGACTGCATCAACTGGATCTCAGCCCGGGACGGCTGGGGCAACTCCCACGCCCATGTCGGTAGATGAAGGATTCTTCACACAGCCCGTCCAGGCATATTTTCAGTTCGTGCAGAACAATCTTACCTACATCAACGAAGGTAACATTGACGCTTTCAGGCAAGAGGCAGAAGAGAGACACACACATCTCATGGAACAAAAGGTCCAGCAACTGTACCAAGAGTTTGAGGGAATTTGCCTTAGTGAAATTGCCCATCAACGTGCAGAAGCTGATCGTAGACCTGAACACCTAGTATCGGAGTATTCTATGTCCCAAACGGCAACTGAGCATGAGGTCACAAAACTGAGACAGGAAGTTAGCGATGCAAACGCAAAGCTGAAGAACGTTGCAAATGCAGTTGCACTGGAAGCTAAGCAAAGAGCAAACCAAAAGGTAGCCCATGTTACAGCCCAGTACGAACAAAGATTTTCTGAACTCAGAGGTAGCCTCGAGGCAGACTGTAAACGAATCGTGGACGAAACAGTAGAGTATGCAAAGAATGGCATGGAAGGTTTCAAGAAGGAGGAACAAGCTGTAATCCAGGAGATTAGAAAGAATGCAGTAGGCAGGAAAACCAAGCTGCTGAACTCAACTATCAACTGCAGGGACAAGTGGAGGATTTGATGGAGAAGCTCAACAAGTACAGCGCCCCTGAAATCAAGATCGACAGAGCCGTCGAAGTCGATGATGCACAAGGCGGGAACAACGTCGATCTGTACATGACCCCAAAATCAGCGGTCGGTACCAAGGCTGGAGCAGAACCCATGCCAAACGCTGGTATGAGCAATCTAGCCATGGACGCTAAAGAAAGATTGAGCAACCTATTCTCAACAACCCCTGCCGGATCAGCAGCACCTCCAAAACTACCACCATTGCCAGTTCAAAGACAAAATGATGATGATGCAAATCAAGAACAGAGTGTGCCCAGTCCTACAGTAATAGCAAGCGACGCAGGCAAGAAAGCTGCTGAGGCAGGCTTAGGTCTTTCAGGTCAACAATTGCTAGATCTCATCACTAGACTGACTTCAAAGGATTCAGATGGTGAAAAGCCCCGAACAAAAGAGGCAGAGACTATCAAACTGAACGACATGCCTGCCCCAGAAGCATATCGTCACTGGCGTAATCATGTCAGGGACGAAGTCAAGTCGTGCTCCGACAAACCCGATGAGGCTTGGCTTTGGCTCAATGAAGTCTTTGACAACAAAACTCCTAGGGAAAAGTTGGAGGAAAAGTTGCAGGAACCTGGGAAATTCATCACACTCGATACCAAGTTGTCGGCAGCGTTAACTCGCTCAGCCAAAGGCGATCTAGCAACAAAGATCCACAACTTCAAAGATGAAAAGTCAAAGAATGGGATCCAAGTCAGAGGTAGGAGAGTCCTTTTGATGTTTGAAGATTACTTCAGGACGTCTGAGGAAGCTGGCAGTCTCTATCGCGTGGAGGACCTACTTGGAGTCGTTCGCACTGGAGAATCTGTGGAGGACCTTAGAAGGTTTCTGAACCGATGGGACGCCACAATTGCCGGCATGGAAACCCCACCAGATGACTTGGTTCTCAGAGACATCTTACTCAGACAAATCCGAAAATGCCAATTGATGAAGTATGACATTGAAGCATTCGACAGAGCTCCTGAAAAGTCGGAACAGAAGTCTTATGCATTTTTGTTGAGAAATATTCGTGACCTTTTGGATAGAGAAAGACTCCGTTCAAACAGAAACAGAATCGTTGAAAAGAACAAACAGACCGAAAAGCCTCAGCCCGCTGCACCCGCTCAGGGGGGCAAAGATCGCGGCAAAGGAAAGGGCGATCGAGGTCGATCCCGTGGCCGAAGCCAGAGTGGAAAAGGGGATAAGATATGTTACAAGTTCAGGGATGGCAAGTGCGAAAAGGGTAAAGACTGTCCCTACAAGCATGTCAAGGATTCCTCAAGATCTGGCACCCCCAAAAAGAAGGGTAAGGGCAAAGGCGGTAGCAGAAGTGGTTCCCCTAACAGAAAGTCAAGGGAAGAGATGGCCAAGATCCCATGCACTTACTTCCAACAGGGCAAATGTCGTCGTGGTGACAAATGTTTCTACAAACACGAAGTTGCAGCTGCACCCACAAAGGATCCAAAACGCACCAATAGCCCTGCACCAAAGAAGAAGGCCAGTGCAAAAGCTGCGCCATGCATTACTCAAAGGTATGCATGCATAGCAAAGGGAAAAGGGTTGCCAAAGGCTACAAAGGCCATGAAAGAACAATGCCATAGAGCTGTTGTGTTTTCATCAAAGGTGGAATACATCAAAGTACCAGCAACAGGTGAACAGAGAAAGGTAGTGCACAAACCCCGAATCTATGAGAAGACGTTCCCTGATTCAGAGTCAGTGCCAAAGCCAGAAAAGCTCACTGCTCACCGTGCTCAGGTTTCGGCCAGGCAGTTGCAGGAACTTGTGAAGCTCTTCGGCAACAACGTGCAGCCCAAGTGCCGTTTTCGATGCAATGACCCCGAAGGTGGAGTCTCATGTAACCACTGCAGAGCTTTGATCGGTCCAAAGAACAAACTCAGTAACACTCATTTGCCAACTGTTGCCACTCCTGCTTCAAAAGATGGATGTGTTTGGTTGGTTGATACCGGTAGTGAACAGGACCTGATCAGTGAAGGCATGTTGAAGACTGCAAAGGCAACAAATCGCCGTGTGAGTGACACTCCAATCAGTCTTGCAACAGCCAACGGTTCGACACGTGCGGATGAGGTGGCCGACGTAAAGGTCGATGCCCTGCACCAGCCGTTCTCACCATACATTCTTGAGGAAACTCCTGCTGTTCTTTCGGTTGGGGTGAGGTGTATGGAACAGGGATACAGTTTTGTTTGGCCGGCTGATGGTAGGCCTTACTTCATTCGTCCGGATATGGGAGTCATTGAGCTGAATGTAGACGGCCGTGTGCCGGTTATTGATAGCTCTTGTCGTGTTTTAAACAGTGGACAGTTCAAGAAAGATTGTGATTTGTTGCGTCTTTTTGCAATGGTTGCTGCAAAAGCAGAAGGTGCCGATGAAGAAGGCGTGGATGAGGGAGTAGCTCATGATAGTGAAACCGAGTACATCAGGTCTAGAAAGGCATCCGACCTTGAGCAAGAGGCATGCAGCAAATCTCACCAATTTTGCCATTACCCCAAGAATCCATTTTGCAAGATCTGTCAGAAGGCGCGCATGATGGCGCCACCCGCAAAGAAAAAGGGGGGACAGAAAAGATTGGAAACCAAAAGTTTTGGGGATCACATTGTCGCGGACCACACTGTAATCAAATCCAATGTGGAAGAAGGCGTCAAAGGTGAGACAGTGGCATTGGTGATGAAGGACATCCACACTCAGTTCAGGCACGTCTATCCAAGTCAGACCAAATCAAGTGAGTCATGTGTCAACGCTTTCAATCACTTCTTATCTCACAAGGATGAAGTTGGGGCAGTTTACACTGACAATTCAAGAGAACTTATTGCTACAATTTCAGAGTTGGGGTACAGACATCAAACATCAACAGAGTATGTGGATAGTTCGAAGTCGTTTGTGGAGAGGGAGATCAGGCACATGCTTGAAGGCACACGCACAAACCTTGTGCAGTCCGGTCTTCCATTGCAGTATTGGCCAATGGCTATGCAGCATTTCTCCATGGCAGTGAATGCCACGCCACAGCTCAACGGTGATGATGCCCCATGGAAACTCTGATTCGAAGAAGATTTTCCAGGTCAGTTGATTCCTTTCGGTGCAAAGATACTGTTTTGGAACAATCCAAAAAGGGTTGACAACACATCTGGAAAAACATCACCAACTGCAAATGATGGAATCTTTTTGGGATACCATATTCAACCTGGTTTTGCATGGAAGGGTGAGTATCTTGTTGCCAAGTTAGAAGCATTGGACTACCATGCAGAAACGGGCAGCATCACAGTGCAGCGAGCACGACGTGTTGAGCTCATCGCGGGAGGTTTTGTCTTCCCACTCCGTGCATTGAAAGAGGCCAAAGAGCCCAAGCCGGACCGTCTTGCTGACAATGTCATTGCTGATCCTCGTCCGATTCCGTTTCAATCTGAACTGCAAACCGAGGAACATGCAGAAGCAAGTGAAGAAGCAATTGACAAGTCAACGGAGGCAGTGCTTGACGCACTTGCCAGTGATGAAAGGCCGGCTGAGGAACCAGTTTTTCCTGATATCAAGTACACCCCAACTGGAACACCAATCCCGGATGGTTATCATTGGGACGGTACACGCCTTGTGAAAACGTACAAAGGGTCAAAGCGCCCTGAGTCGATCCCATCAGATTTTTGGAAAATGCTTAGTCCAAAGGATAGGCAAAAGCTCGTTGAGGAGGAGGCTGAAAAGATGGCTGTTGGCAGCGGCGGTGCTGCATCAAGCTCAGCATCAAAGGGTCCGAAGAAAAAGAAAGGTGCAGTTGCAACTGCAAGAAAGCTTCGGGTAAACCCTAGCCCCTCAGGTGAGCCTACTGTGTCAAGATGGGAGGTCATTCCAAAGGATAGACCGAAGTTTTGCGTCCCTGCAATGCCAAAAGCGGTTCCAGCAAAAGCTGAACTGCATCGCCCGGAATTGAGAGAGATGATCAAGAACAAGATCGCAGAGTTGGAATTCAAAGTTGCACTTGAATTGTTTTCTGCTGTTGCACGTTTGGTTCCCAAAGATGAGGTTAGGAGAAACCCCAAAGCAAAAGCTGCCTTAGATAAGGAGTGGGAGAACCTCAGGACAAAAGGAGTATGGGACGAATCCAGGGTCAAGGAATGTAAAAGCATTGTTGAAGAAGCCCGCAAGAAAGGGGAAACTGTACATCTTGGTCGTATTTTTGAAGCCTGCTACGAAAAGGGGTCGGAACTTCCAGCTGATGATCCTCGTAGGAAATTCAAGGGCCGTACAGTTTTCCAGGGTAACAATGTCCGCGACCAGGATTCTGACCACGCGTTGTTTGCCGAGTTAGGTAGCAGTCCTGCTTCGATGGAAGCTGCAAAGCTTCTTGACGCTTTTGGTTCCCAGCCTGGATTTTCAAAAGCTCAGGCAGACGCCATTCAAGCTTACATCCAGGCCCTCTTCACTGGGGTGCCCACATGGCTATCTTTGCCACGGAACAGATGGCCAGAACACTGGGAAAAGCAATTTTGGCAACCCATGGTTCCATTGGTATTAGCTTTGTACGGGCATCCAGACAGTGGTGGTATTTGGGAAAACCATCTCAACAGCAGAATCGGAAAAGAAGGTTGGAAACAAATTCTCCCTGATGTATGGCAAAGTATTTTCTATCATGCTGAATACAATTGCATGTTGGTTGTTTACGTGGATGATTTCAAACTCGCAGGTCCCACTGAGAACATGGACAAAGCATGGGCAAGTATCAAACGAGCAGTCAATATTGGTGACCCCGAACCCTATGATCGATATTTCGGTTGTCAACATGTGGAGTTTAACAATGTTACACTACCACGAAAAGCTCATCCTTTTGCACATGTTTTTGACTCTCAGGCGGCTGCTGCGGCACGTACACAACATCGAACAAATGATTTTTGGCAACATGACCCCTTCAACAAAACTTGGACAAGGTATCATCTCCAGCCACGGAAGAAGTTGTTCGAGCCTGGCGATGAGGGGGGGGAGTTTGTCAAGTCTTTACATTCAGAACGGGTTACAATGTTCGACAAAAATGTTGAATTTAAAGGTCTCCCAGTTCTCAACATGCACATGTCAGATGAAAGTTCAGCTATTGTTGAAGATGACATGACAGTGGATCAAAAGATTCAGACAAAGGACTTCTGGACAGGAAGAACAATCTTCAGATATGGTGACGAGTACGGCAACACTAATCAGTTTGCCCTCCCATCAAAGAACAGACCCGGTCCGCACAGAGACAAAAGGGAAGCCAAGAATGAGAAGAAATCTCAACGGTTCAAAAGCATTGAGAATGTCGTCACAAACAAATCTGGTTGCATGAACAAACCTGTAAACCTGGTTAGGTACGACATGTCTTCTTTCATGGAATCATGTGTAGATGCATACTGTGAACTGGCAAAGGTTCAGAAAGATGATTTGCCAGTGGTTGCAACGCTTTTTACAGAAGCGGGAATAGCCCGGCCAACTCTCGATGAGAAGGAGAAGCCAGGGAGGTTGCAGCCGATTGCATCGAAGGTCCTGATGAAGATTCTCTTTGCGGCCCGTATGGCACGCCCAGATCTCTTAAGAGCTACTCAAAGCTTGGCATCTAGGGTGACGAAATGGTCCATTGAGTGCGACATTGCTTTGCACAGATTGGTATCATACATCAAGTCAACTACAGATGTTTTTATGGAGGGTTTTGTGGGAGACTCGTTTGAGGATTGTCAACTGTGGCTATTTGCAGACGCTGATCATGCGGGGGAACATGATTCAAAATCAACTTCAGGTTGTGCTATGTTTCTTGTGGGGCCAAACACCTACTTCCCTTTGAACGCATTCAGCAAGAAGCAGACAGTTGTAGCAAACTCGTCCACTGAAGCCGAAGTCGTGTCAGCTAATCACGCACTCAGAGCAGAAGGGATTCCAATGTTAGCGTTGTTGGAGCAATTGGGCATTTTCAAGAAATTGTCGCAGAAGGCTGGGTCAAACCCCAAGCCAAACATTCCCGAACCATGTGATCCTGTTTTTACTCGTATCGACAAAGAGATCGATGAAATCAGGTATGGTAACGTTGAGGGGGGCCTTTCTGCGGCAAATATCAATGGATTGAAGGCCCATTTTCCGGAGTTCTATCAAGTGAAGTTCATGGAAGATAATCAGGCTTCTATAACTGTGATGAGCACCGGTAATTCCTCCACCATGCGGTACGCCAACAAAACTCAGAACATCTGTTTTAAATGGATGAAACAGCAGTTTGAGGAGGAACAATTTGACCTCATTAATGTTGGCACCAATTGGCAAACAGCTGACATTCTTACAAAACCTTTTACTTCCCCAGCTAAATGGGAACATGCTTTGAGGTTGATGGCCATTGGAAAGACTTGGATCGACGCCGACAAGCCGAAGGTGCGCCAAGTAGACTCCAAGCCTGCGTGTCCAGCTAATGCCAACGATCAGGGGGGACGTGATGGTTCAAATTCTTTCCAAAGGATGTTGATTGAGTTTTGCTGTTCAAGTGATTCGAAGCTATGTACACCGCGGGAAGCCAGCAAGGGGTGCAGATTGATCAGAGTTACAGAAACTGAAGATGGCACCACCCAAGGCTGCCGCAAATGGCTAGCCCAAGAAGTTCAGTCATTCAGGGAAAGTAACCCAGAGGGAGAAATTTTGCTTTATGCATCATTGCCATGTGTCGGCGGCAGCCCATGGGGTTACATCAACAGTTTGACTGTTACTGGGGCTGAACGGATCGAACAGCAACAAAAGGAATTTACAAAACTTTTCAAATCACTTCAAAAAGTTATCAGTGAAATCGATGGGCCACATTTTTCAATTGCATTTGAACTCTCAAAGAACTGCAAGTATTGGAAATGGCCAATGGTCCAATCGTTTTTGAAGAGACAAGAGTTGAAATTGTATCCATTCCACGGTTGCCAGTTTGGGGTTATTGACTTGGACGGGAATCCCATGAAAAAGGGTTGGATGATTGCAACAAACATGGATGAGTTGTCGGGTCTTACAGAATACATTTGTGACGGTTCTCACACTCATGGTCAAAGCCGGGGTACCGCATTGAAACTTGCAGAGAACTACACATTCAAGTTGACAGACTTCATCCATGATTGTTTTCGTTCCAGAGCTAACCAGGCACAAACCGCCAAGAACAGGAAAAGGTTAGCTCTGCCCGCCATGAGCCGCCGTTCTGATGATTCAAATCTGTCAATCACTGAAAAGATGAACGTGCGGGCTCTCAAGTCGGCCGGTTTAAAGACCGTGCCCCAACAAAGCAACATGTCGGAGTGGCTTGCTTTTCGGAAGTGCCTTGATGTTCAGGGGGACAGGCATGCAGGATGGGAGGACATCTTTTCAACAGTCCTCGCTTCGTCGACGATCCTGGCGCAAGGAAACAGGACGGAAGACCTCGAGATTGCCGCAGGATTAATGCAATGCTTCACTGCGCAATCCATGTCAACTGACGCCCTGACAAATGTGCCGTGGGCAAAGGAGATCCGCCATCTGTCCGAGCTCGAGCACGACTCGCTGTGGGATCTGAACTTGCCTACTGAGTATGTTCCTGGGACATCAAGGCCGGCGGTAGACGTCGTGCCCACCATCTATGTGGTGACTTCCGATTCAACTTTGGCTCTGAGCACTGGAAAGGGTAAGACTTTGAAGAAGTACACCTTGAAGGAGGATCTGGGATTGCGAAAGTCAGACATGGTTCTCGAAATCGGTCATGACATGCTCTGGGGAAAGGATTTGCAACAGCTCTGCAAAGCAAATATTTCCATGATCAAGGAGCTGATGGCGAAATATGCATCTCATGGATCAGCCATCAGAGTTATTTCGGTAATCTTTGGGTCTGGGAATGAAATTTGCGGGGAATATGGTGTTGAACCCCTTCCCATTTGGGGGCAGAGGGAACCACAGGGCGACTGGAATGCCATCATGGACAGGGTCAAGGGCAACATTGTGTGGTGGAACAATCAGCTCAAGGAATTGGGAGTGGATCAGGCCGCCCTAATCGGCGAGCCCGACCCGCTCACTTATGGATTGAGTCTCATCTTTACCACCTTTGTTGAGCGCCTGAAGGAATGGTTCCACAAGGAGATTGCCAGTGACAACGATCGGATCAGGTGGATACAGAATGATAAGCTTCCACCGAGGCTTGAGCTCAGGGACTACTTTCACGCATTCGAGACCGAGCTCAACCGAAGTGAAATGATCGGATATGTCATGGCAACTCTCCACATGCTGCACATGACAGACATCTTGGTGCCACAGTACAACCTGTCTTTGTACAAGCGCAGGCGTCCTGCAGGGGAAGCTACTATGCGTGATGTCGCACCAAAGATGGAGCACCTCCCAGTCAGGTTTGTGCAGGTCCTCACCGCTCTCCGGGAGAAGACGAACAAGTCTGCACCGAGCGTCTCGACCCCAGAAAGCTTCACAGCAGAGGAGTTGAGAGATCGCCCGACTGACGCTGGTGTCGCTGAAGATGATGATGAGGAAGGCGACCCATGGGATGCTCTGGATCCCAATGAGTATGAGGGCCCATCGGTGGGAAAGGCAAAGGCCAGCCATGCAGCACCTGCTGACCCCAAGGCGAAACCTCAGACGACACAGGAGGATTCAACTCAGGCCACCTCAACTGGTGAGCCCCTGCAAGAAAACGAGATCAAGGGTACAATCATTCCGAAACATGCACTTGGACACCTTGACAAATATCGTATCACTTTGGACGAAAACATCAATGCAGAAGTAGTTGAACATTGTGTCGTTGATGCCCATCCCTACGAATTGATTGTCAAAACATGTTGGGAGATGGATGGGGCGAAGGAGCTGAGGTACCCAGATCGCATGGACCGACACAAGACCAAGGTCAATGCTGTGACGCGTGGACAGCCAGGTCAGGACACCTCTGGGTTTGATGAAAACATGTGGCTTGACCTTGATGACTTCTTTCGAATGTTCAATCAAATGCTGCCAGCCAAGTTGCCTCGGATGACGGTTGAAGAGCTCATCTCCCTTCTTTACTGGGACAGCAAGTGCCGTTTTGAGTTCCAGTGCATTGCCGGATACCAGAAGGCAACCCGTAAAGGGTTAGCCTACTGGCCCATCAGGATCCGTGCAGTGCAGGGGCACACGAAACGTGCCATGGAGGCTGCCTCGGCCGAGGACACGTTCAATGCTGTGGAAATCTATGCGCTGTCTGGAGCGGCAGCCATCCAGAAAATGAACGCCAAAGGTAAAAAGATTACCACACCACAGATGTGCCCTGGCGTAGTTTATCACAGGACTACAAAAGGCAATTGGAAGGGCATCATCGAGAATGGCTTCGTGGCTGGAGGAGGAGAACGAAATTCATCAGGCAGAGCACACTCCTATTTTAGCGAAGTG
This sequence comes from Cladocopium goreaui, assembly GCA_947184155.2. Taxonomy (NCBI): domain Eukaryota; class Dinophyceae; order Suessiales; family Symbiodiniaceae; genus Cladocopium; species Cladocopium goreaui. Next base: position 14,088 of record CAMXCT020003063.1, on the reverse strand, counting down.
CGCGTCGACGAAAAAGAGTATGTCAGTGGCCTGCCTGCTGAACGACCCATTGAAATCAGGGTAGCAATGGCTGAAGCTGTCAAAGCTGGCATTGTGTTTTTCAGGACAGCCTCTGACGGCATTTTGACAAGTGACGTCGTGCCGCCTCAATACATTATCTCTGTCGATGACACTGCCAAGAAGGTGAATTTGTATCGCCGCCATCAGGAGATCGCACACTCTGCAGCGAGCAGTGGGGGAGAAGTTGGAGTCCAACAGCTTGTCGAGACCTTTGAGGCCAAGGCATCAAAACGGGCTGGCTCCAAATCTCCGGCCGCCTCAACTGGCGCGCCCACTGCAACGGCATTTTTCCCAGGAAAGGTGAAGCCTCCGCCACCAAATATGGCTCAACTTGCCGGTATGCCTCTGCACCTCATGCACCAGAAGTTCCAAAAGCTGTGACCTCAGAAGTTGATGCATCAGCAAAGGACGAACCTGCAAAGAAGAAGGCAGCCCTGACAAGCGTGCCCGCAGCTGTGCCTGCGGCATCATCAGCTGCGGCCTTCTTGGAGCCTGTTTCAAAAGTTGCACCGCCAAAGGCAGTACAGAAAGATCCAAAAGCTCCAGTTGCAGGGTCACCTTCAAAAACGCCGGCATCAACATCAAAGTCACTGGTGCCAAAGCAGAAGTCTCGCCCTAAGGGCGATGACCAACCTTCGACAAAAGAGGTGAAGAAGGAGGACAAAAAGCCGGTGCCAATCAAGATTGAAGTCACACAGTGCTCAAGATGTTTTGCACAGACTTTCAAGAGACAGATTGAATGTGATGTGTGTGGCTTGATGCTCGAAGGGGTGAACAAGGCTGACCGCACCAAGATTGCAGAGCGCAGGAAGGCCGCCCTTCACAAGCTGGGCTTGTTCTACGATTTCCGTGGCGAGTACCTGCAGAGCATCACACACAGTCAGCTGGAATCTTTGGGTTTGTTGGACGACCAGGCAAGAGGAAGCTCTAGCCCTGAAGCTGGTTTATTGGCAAGGGCAAAGAGCCGATTCGGTCGTGCCTTGAGTTTGGGCTTTGTGTCCGTGGCAGACAGGTTTGCACAGGACGCCACATTCGCAGAGAGCGTGCTGAACGAGGGGGAGAACGAGTACGATTGTGAAAGGTACGATCTTCTCAAGTCAGCACATCTGCCAAAGCCAGGTCGTACCAAGGCTCAGGTCAAGATGGGTGTTTCCGAGCAATCTCAGTTGGAGCACAATGCAATGAGGTTGGTGTACTTGGATCTTGCCAGCCGTCTTGACGTCCCGAAGTCTTTCAGGTACATTGATCAGCCGTGGTTCTACATGTACCGGACTGAAATTTACTCTGAGGAAGAATACATCGATTATTTGAACCGAAATCCTCAGCACAATCTTTTGTTGTCTTGCACTGGTGTTGACAACATCGCTGTTCATGATGCTGAACGGCATTTGAGGTGGATTAAGGGACAAAATGAAGAGCTGTACAAGCAGAACGCTGCGGAGAAGAAGAAACAGTCTGACAGGGCTCGCGAGCAGAACGGGGCCAAGCGCAAAGCTGAGCAGACTGGTGCGTACGGCCAGGGTCCCTCCAAGAAAGGCACCGCCAAACCGGTTGCCCGAACATCCACCGTAGAGGTAGCTTCATCATCAACGTCTGCAAGTCAGTGGATCAACCGCCCTCAGCAAAGTCAGTCCCACGATGATCACCGTTACACTGGAGAATGGCAGAAGTGGCATGGGCGCTGGTATGAGAAAGTTATCAGGCATGGCCGAGTTGAGTGGGAAGAGGGATAAGTTGTGAAACTGCTTGCATTGACGATCGTTTTTTTTTTTGTATCATAGCCGCTGTTTGTGTTTTCCCTTGGGTCTGCGAAGAGCCAGTTCGGTGAGGCAGGTTTAAAAACCTCGCCCGGTATTGAGGCATCCTCGCCGTAACCGGCTCACCTGAGGGGGGTGTAAAAGCACCTCACATAAAACACACATGTATCATAGTAATGTACGACAGCTATGCGGCTCAGGCTAAAAAGGGTTGAGTTGCTGCGCTTAACGGTTTTGCCCATTGTTGTTTAGGTTTATCAGTCTACTTGGGATTATAAGATAACCCCAGCTGAAACCTGAAAATACACTATCTGCAGCCATGCGTGGGAGTTGGTTTAAGCAGGCTATCTGTGCGGCCATGGTCGCAACTACGCGCGAATAGGAAACGTCTTAAATTTTCGTTATTTATTTATCTATCTATCTATCTATCTATCTATCTATCTATCTATCTAGGGGGGTAAGTTTAAATAAAGAAGTACAATGGCGACAATAGTTCAGTGGAACTCAGGGGGGGGAAGTTTCAATAAAGAAGTAGAATGGAGATAATAGTTTAGTGGAACGCAGGGGGGATTAAGTTTAAATAAAGAAGTAGAATGGAGACAATAGTTCAGTGGAACGCAGGGGGGGGAAGTTTAAATAAAGAAGTAAAATGGAGACAATAGTTCAGTGGCACGCAGGGGGGAGTAAGTTTAAATAAAGAAGTAGAATGGAGACAATAGTTCAGTGGAACGCAGGGGGGGAAGTTTAAATAAAGAAGTAAAATGGAGACAATAGTTAGTGGAACGCAGGGGGAGGGGAAGTTTAAATAAAGAAGTAGAATGGAGACAATGGGGTTAAGTGGAACGGGCAGGGGGGGGGAAAAGCTTTAAATAAAGAAGAGTAGAACAAGAAGAGAAGGAAAGAGAAGAAAGAGAGAAAAGAAAGAAGAAAAGGAACAATAGAGAAAGAAGGAAGAAAGCAATGGGGACCATGGTTTGGTTGGGGGTGGAAAGGCGGGGGGGGAAGTTTTAAATTAAGAAGAGAATGGAGGGACAATGGGTATAGTTGGAAACGCACAGGAGGGGGGAAAAGTTTGGGAAGTTTAAAGTACAGAAGTCGAATGGAGACAATGGGTTAGTGGAACGAAGGGGGGGAAGTTTAACATAAAAAAGGTAAGAATGAGTTTAGTTTAAAAATAAAAAGAAGTTGAAAATGTAGGGACAATAGTTATTGGTATAGTGGAACGCAGGGGGGGGGGGAAGTTTAAATAAAGAAGTGGAATGGAGACAATGGTTTAAATAGTGGAACGCAGGCGGGGGAAGTTTAAATAAAGAAGTAGAATAGAGACCATGGTTTAGTGAAACGCAGGGCGGGAAGTTTAAATAAAGAAGTAGAATGGAGACAATGGTTTAGTGGAACGCAGGGGGGGGAAGTTTAAACAAAGAAGTAGAATGGAGACAATGGTTTAGTGGAACACAGGGGGGGGAAGTTTAAATAAAGAAG
>CAMXCT020003063.1:0-10689 GCA_947184155.2 Cladocopium goreaui | reverse complement strand
GGGGGGCCCAGACGAAACTGGAGAAGTGGCTGAGAGTTTGAGAATGCAGATGGAACATGCAGGGAACTGGCAGGGTCAGCGTCCAGAAATGGGTTATACCCATTCTAATCTCAATTTGGTATCAGAACCTTTGAACCAGACATGGTAAAAAGATGTAAAAAGATTGGTCTTATTTATGTTAAGTTATGACGTATTTTCAAGGTGAATGGCATACGTTCAGAAATACTGGGCCAAGCCCGGACCCCAAACCGGTTCATTTGGGACTGGAGCTTTGCTCGTCTTCTTATGATCGGTTGCCACAGGCAGCTCAGTTGTTGTTACCCGAGCAATATCACCAATGACTGGGCACAGTACCAGTGCATCAAAATGGAAACAGTTGTACAGCTTCTTCGGTAACTGATTTAATTGGACATAAAAAGTCTGCTGTACTTCTCGGTCCTTGATCAGTCTTGATCCAATGATCCTTAAAATCGGCTCTGGTTCTGATGGGGGTTCGTCTCAGGCAATGGGAAGATGATCGACATAGATATCTTGAGCGGATCCACATCCATTCAAGGTGGTGCCCCCCTAGTTATAAATTGGTTTATAAAAAATACAAACCCCATTAACTATAGATATTTTACCTATAAACCTAGTTATTGGAGTTATGGCCCCAATGGCCATTGGCTGTTTGGTTGTTTGTTTTTCCGTCAGGTTAGTCCATGTATCCCAGGGCATTCTCCAAACGATCTCATCGCTAACCATCCCTGACGGGCTGTGACTGCGCGATGATAATCCAAAAAAATAAATGTAAACATGACATAAGAACTGTCAATATGTAATGATTATTGTTGGATATTAACCAACCAGTGGATATATTAAAACATCTTATAACCACCATCTTTTCCGGGTCACTGGTTGGAAAAGGCCAACTTTCACCCCGATGGATGATATGCTGAGGTGAGCCTGACAGCGCAGATTATGAGGCCTGGAGGACACGACCTTTGTTGGATCATGAAGAGATGATGAAACTGGATTTCCATTACATGTTCAGGTTTGGTACCTTAATGGTGGATTTACATCTAAGTTACTGCAGTTCGAATCGAAACATCATGACAATCTAATATCATAAAATCGGAAAGTCGGCGATGCGTCCTTCAAACTGTTTTGCTGTCTTCCAAATTGTTTCCCTAGAAACTATTTTTGCGAGCTGGGGTTAACGTTTAATTATGTTGAATTGATAGGTATTGATATTGATCATATGTGTTTGTCGTGCACAGATGACGATTGTGTGCATTGTGCGTTTGCCGCATTGATTTCTGCTTGCTACTTGCTACGGGCCATCAGGATGCAAGGGATTTGTCAGGTGCCTGTACCATGGACCTGGATTTGCACCAGGATGAACGAAAATATGGTCCCTTTGGTTGAACAGTTTCACAGATGAGGGGAGTATGAGTCCAGTATGAGCAACAATGGGTCACAAACCTGCCACATGCTGGAAATCTCTTGATTGTGAGGCATCCGTTTTGTCCCAAATGTATCCAAATGTTGATGGTGAAGTAGATGAAGAATGAACTCATTCCCCCATTCATAGCGCCCAGCCTGGCCCGTTTCCCTTGGCCTGTGGCCTTATAGCGGACAGGTCACAACACCCAGCACTACGGTCACTACCTCCAAAACAACGTCCGGCAGTACTTCCACCACCTCCAAAACAACATCCACCAGTACACCCGCCAGTACAACCACCAGTACAACCACCAGTACAACCACCAGTACAACCACCAGTACATCCACTACTTCCGAAGACATGACATCTAGCAGTACGTCCACAAGCTCCAAAAAAGTAGCCTTGGCAGATTCGATGCAGTTTCTAGGCTCGAGAGGGACCCGGGTTGCGAGGGAGATCTGAGAGTTGTGACACGGATGTTTGGAGCCGGTGTCATGATGACATACTTGAAGATGTGGAGCGCTTGTTAAAATCTTTCAGAGTTGCCCAATCAGTGCAAGTCCCACTATAAATCCTAGGGTTTGCATAGTTCCGGAATTGCAATCTGCAACAAGGATTATACGCTACTGCAAAGCAAACATGGAATCATCAGCGCATAGCAGGGCTGCATTCAAACTAGGTGGAGATGTTCCTGATCTAAACAGGTTCTGCTACCAGTTGTTTTCCAGCCGATACTTTGAAGCTCTAACCTGACCATCCGGGACTGAGGCCACAATCAAAAGAAGACGCTTGGTTATGCTTGTGGCCGGCGAGTCACCTCGGGCAACTTCGGATTGAGAGCAAGAGAGATGCCATCCATCGTCCAGCAAAATTGTCAACGATTCCTAGACAGTCTGGTAGGTCTGTTCCTCTTGGCAGAGGGGTCTCAGGTCATGCAGTTCCAAGTTTGAGCCATGCAGTTCCACAACAATGTCAAGCCTTTCGTACACGCTGTGTCCTGCGCCGAGGACACACAGATACCGACCACCACAACCCGCAAGTCGGAGCATTTCCTCGTTGGCGATCTCCCGGAGTTGGTTAATCTAAACGTGGTAGAAGATCCATTGGCTGGGGCAGAACCACCACGACCAGATGACGATGACTCAATGACATTGCCACTTGCCATTTCTTGCCATTTCCACAGTGTTTTGAAAAGTGCAAGGGTAAGGCTCTCAGGCGGTAGGTGCAGTATGTTGTGCTAATGAAGTCGCACTTGTTGAAGGGAAAGTAATTGTAGAGCTTCGCACACCGGCGATGCCTGTAGGGGTCGGGGGAGGGAAAGAGAGAGGGAGATTTCATCTGAACTTGCGGACATGACATGCTGCGAGCTGCATCTTGCTGCAGAGCTGGCATTGTGGCTTGAGAGTTGCCGAAGCGGCAAGCAGAGCGATGGCGGCAAGCAGAGTACTGTTTGCAAACCCCCGAAAATTGTCAAAGAGGCGGTTTTTGCAGACCCCCAAAAAGCGTCAAATAGGCGGTGTGTGCGCGATTTTTCACGTTCTCGGAATAAACAAACACCGTAAATACCGATGTTTTTGGCTCCGCACCAGCGCAAAACCACGGTATTTACGAGGTCTTGAGCCTCTGCTAGCAAAAATCACAGTATTTACAACGTTTTGTGGCCCGGGCCTAGCAAAAACACTGGTATTTACACAGTTTCCAGCATGTTGTCACAAGCTTTTTTTGGATGCCAAAGGCACAATATCATTGTAAATTACACGATTTTTACGCGTGGACAGCACCAAAAAAATATGAAAAATCCACCAAAAATCGACCAAAAAACGCTCAACAAGGACCTCCAAAACGCATCTTCAAATTTTACCCTCTTTTTTCCCACCCCAGACCCCGAAAAACGTGTAAACCCCAGCAGGCTGAAGGATTTTTCGGAAGAGTCGGCGGCAGGGACGCACCGAAACAGCACGGCACGGAAGGACGAACAGACCCCAGAATCGCCCAGAATCGCATCGAAAAAGTGCCTAACGTGACTTCTGAGACCCTACTAGAACTGAAGACCTAAGGGAACTGATGAGAGATACTAGAGGGCTGCTGCCGTTGCTGCTGCTGCTGCTGCTGACAGAACATACCAAAAGCACCTCCTGGCACCAAAACGGCAAGGCACAGAAGGACGAACAGGCCACAGAATCGCACCGACAAACTGCCTAACGTGACTTACTAGAACTGAAGACTTCAAAAAAAATGATGAGAGAGACTAGATGGCTGCTGCCGTTGTTGCTGCTGCCCCTGACAGAAGAGTACCAAAAGCACCTCCCGGCACCAAAACAGCGAGGCACAGAAGGACGAATGGGCCACAGAATCGTACCGGAAAAGTGCCTAACGTGACTTCTGAACCCCTTACTAGAATTGAAGATCTGAGGGAACTGATGAGAGCTACTAGACGGCTGCTGCCGTTGCTGCCGGCGCCAAAACAGCAAGGCACGAACATACCCCAGAATGGCACCGAAAAAGTGCTTAACGTGACGTCTGAAACCCTACTAGAACTGAAGACCTGAGAGACCTGATGAGAGGTACTAGACTGCTGCTGCCGTTGGTGCTGCTGCTGCTGCTGCTGCTGACAGAACAGTACCAAAAGCACTTCCCGGCACCAAAACAGCAAGGCACAGAAGGACGAACAGGCCCCAGAATCGCACCGAAAAAGTGCCTATCGTGACTTCTGAAACCCTACTAGACCTGAAGATTAAGACCTGAGAGACCTGATGAGAGATACTAGACCGCTCCTGCCGTTGCTGCTGCTGCTGCTGACAGAACAGTACCAAAAGCACCTCACGGCACCAAAACAGCAAGGCACGGAAGGACAAACAGCCCCCAGAATCGCACCGAAAAAGTGCCTAACGTGACTTCTGAAACCCTACTAGAACTGAAGATTAAGACCTGAGGGACCTGATGAGAGATACTAGACCGCTGCTGCCGTCTGCTTCTGCTGCTGATGCTGCTGCTGCTGACAGAAAGTACCAAAAGCACCTCCCGGCACCAAAACAGAAAGGCACGGAAGGACGAACAGGCCACAGAATCGCACCGAAAAAGTGCCTAACATGACTTCTGAAACCCTACTAGAAGTGAAGATTAAGACCTGAGGGACCTGATGAGAGATACTAGACCGCTGCTGCCGTCTGCTGCTGCTGCTGCTGCTGACAGAACAGTACCAAAAGCACCTCCCGGCACCAAAACAGCAAGGCACAGAAGGACGAACAGGCCCCAGAATCGCACCGAAAAACTGCCTAACGTGACTTCTGAAACTGAAACCCTACTAGAACTGAAGACCTGAGGGACCTGATGAGAGATACTAGACGGCTGCTGCCGTTGCTGCTGTTGCTGCTGCTGCTGACAGCACAGTAGCAAAAGCACCTCCCGGCACCAAAACAGAAAGGCACGGAAGGACGGACAGGCCACAGAATCGCATCGAAAAAGTGCCTAACGTGACTTCTGAAACCCTACTAGAACTGAAGACCTGAGTCAGCTGATGAGAGATACTGCCGTTGTTGCTGCTGCTGGCTATCATAGTAGATGCTATAGGAGCTAGTATTCTTCCCTGGCGTGCTGAAACGTATCGTCTGAAACTGCTCTAACAAGGCTACACCTTAGTAGTACCTTAGTAGCATTATAGTAGTAGTCGTGGCAAACTCTTATTCCCTGGCGCGCTCCCCCTTGCGCAGCCGGGGTCGGCGGATACCGAAACACTTGTCCGATAGTGTTTATCTTGCTGCTGTTGCTCCTTGCTGCTGTTGCTGTATTTCTTGTTGTCCACAACCTCTCTTCCCTGACGTGCTCCCCCTTGCCGTCGGCCGGGGTCGGCGGATTTTACTGCCAGGATGACACCATGAAGCATCAAGTTGCTGTCCAACAGAGGCTTTTCAGAGAGATTGAGTGTGGTCGTTTACTCCATCCTGTTCATCCTTCGGGTTTTAAAGGTGTGTTCCAGTTTTGTAAGATTTTTGTACCAATATTTTGTTATCCATATGTATTTTGTATCCATATTAGTCACCTTTCCACAGCTTCGCAAACGACGGAAGGTTCGTGGTGGGCATCGTGCTGTCCGTGCTGCTGACGTGTCTCTTCGTCTTCCTCAGCTTCGGCATCTATCGATGCTATCGAGCCAGGAAGCTTCGTCAAGGTCAAGCTGCTCAAGCTGCAGGCCCCAATGGGTAGTGCTTTAAAATAATTTGGGATTAATAATGGTGTTTAATTGTGTTTAATAGGGATTAATGGCGGTTACATTCCGATTAATGGTGACTAATGTGGGATTCACCCAATGTCATAGACAACTCCGCTGACAACTCCCATTTGGGGATGGTTTAGTTCATAAAAATGATGACGTGGGGATGTTTTATAGCATGGGGTGAATCCCAAATTTAATTTGAGGAATCATTGCATCATGGCATTTCTAGACACCAAGACTACATTTTCTTGTTGAACATGGAAGCATTTTCTGTCACATTGATCATTGATCATACTAGACTCCTAGACATGTCGTTGCATGTCTTGACATGGACTTACCATGAGTTACCCTTTTCTGGCTTTCCAATGTTTACAAATATTGATGCATTTGTGCATTCTCCTGGAAAATCTTTGAGTGACTTCAATATACTTCGACTAAATGTGACGGGTGCAACATGATCCGACCAGGTGCACCACCAGAGCTGCAATCTTCACCTGTTTGGCCGGTGCTCCCTGCGATCGCATCCATCACATCTATCACATCTATCACAGCGAAGCCTCTACTGTTTGGGTGGGATAGCAGGACCACATGGCTGGGTCATCCACTACAAGTTGGGATGGGGGATGACTATTTAAGCTGAATGCTTCGCTGGCACAGGGTTTGACTCAGAACTTCGTTTTTTGTCAGGTCGTTCTTTGGTCTTCCTTTGGGGGGCTTTGGTCAATATTGGTATCTCTTTTCAGTACATATCAGCAGGTGATTGATTGTCAGTTTCTGAAAGTTCCTGACAGCATTCGATACCTTTCCGTCAGAACACGATAAATCATACGGTCAATGCGGATCTGGTCTAACTTGATGCCACGACCAAAACGACGGGCTTCTTCCAGAAACTTCAAGGGTGTCCAACAACCAACCATTCTTTGAGACTGAAGGGGTGCCGATCGACCACAGTTACTGCTTCCAGGATGACTGCTGAGTGGCCTCGTGGCAAAGTCTTGAAGCTCACAGTATCCTGGCAGTATCGGGAAGGTCGTTGGGCCCCATTGTCTCAAGCGGTTTGATGACCCCAGAAGATCCACAGATGCACAGTGAATCCCGAAGTGAGTGAAGTGATTGAATCGAGTGAAGCGAGTAGATGCACAGAATAACAGGCTCAAGCAGAGCCATGTTGCAACTACTCGTAGCAACTGCTACGAACAGTTCGGAATGTCAGACAGCCCCAGAACGCGGTTTTTGTGCCTTTGGAGGTTGGAGAAGCTGGCTTCGAAGGAAAGGGTCAGCGATTCCCTTTTCGACAAGCTGATGGCCGGGAGTTCTGCTGGGAAGATGGAACGGTCCAAAGAGTGGAGAAGATTCAAAAGATGCTCTTCCAAGTCAGATGAAAATGTAGTGTGCTTCTTTTTCCCATGGCAGTTTTAGGTGGGGATGTGTGTCCTTCAATGGCAGACTACAACGTGTGTAATATATATATATATACATATCATTCAGGCTGGATGACCCTTGCCGACAGAACACACGCGCACACACACACACATAATTATATATAATTATATATATATATAAATAAATATTTTGTATACAGTATACATGTGCATATTGTATACAGTATACAAGTTAATTGATATCCAACTCATCTAGATTTCGTTCTTTTCCAACCGCATCCTCACAACCATCGTCCAATGTCTTGAGGGTCTGGCTTTATAGCGGGCCAATCAAGGAACGTTGTGTGGTGGCGCACGAAGCATGAGCGTTCAGAGTGGCAGCACTTCAGGCAGGGCCTGTCAAGTCCTACTCCCACAAGAAAACCCAATTGTGTGGGAAGATTATGGGACTGGGGGTATCATCGTAGGGGGCCCCTATAAATTCTATGGATCATTTGCTGTCCCTGGTCGGGTGCCGAGGTGGATTTGCACTCCCAAATGCAGCGTGGGTGGTCATCATGACATGGAGCTCACAGAGGTTGATCCCTACAGATGCTCTGCAGAGCAAGTCGCTGGTAGTTTGGAAACGTGCAAACTGCTTCTGTTTGCCTTCTGTGATGTTTCAGTTGGCTGCACGAGGAAAACACAGTTTCGACTGAATCAGTGCTACTCACGTGTTCAATTTAGTCTGAACTGTAATTATTATACATATATTATGTTATTTGGTATATTATGGTATTTTTGTGGTCTAAAAAAATATATATACATATATGATTATATATATATATATGTGATTATATTTATGGTATATCTAACCAATCCTTTTGCTGAATCACAGAGCAAAATTGCCCAGTCGTCAGACAATATTATCCAACCGAGGATGCAGCTCATGCTCGAGCTCTCGAGTTGCGGAGAAGCACTGGCATTGCCCATCACATAAGGTGCGCCACCATGTCTGGAACATGGTAAAACATGGTAAAATGAGAATTACCCAGCAAAGTTTGGGGAAAGAAGGCAAAAACTCAAGACTTGCAAGATGTCCAAAGAAAACAAACGACTGTGCTGGGACAATCAGGACTATCATGACCTTGCTATCCTTGCTTTTTGCATTGGATAGGTGCATCTTTGCCCAAGTTGTGCGGAACTTCCACCAGAAACACCCACCTTGGGCGTCGCAGCCAACTATGTCGTGAACGTCTTTCCAACTTTAGCCTCCAGCATCTCGATGTCTCATAGTGTGTGAGATATTTCTGGTTGCTCTTTGCTTTCTGGGGGCGCTGCGGACCCACATAGTTGATGCCCAATGATGGTAATCTTTTTGTTCGCAGCTGCCTGGGTCACCTCTGGTTTGAATCAGATGTTTTGCCATTTGCCAGGGTTTTGGGAAGTTCCTGAACATATGGAGGTTTCGGAAAATGGGGGTACCCCCAAATGCTTGGTTTATAATTAATAGAAAAACAATCTATAAATGGATGATTTGGGGGTACCCCTATGGTTTGGGGAACCCGTATGATTTTCAGTCATGTTTGCGGATGTTTGTGCCAGGTAGCTGCATCTCCTGATATGTTGAGGTGCAACCGGGCAAGAGAATCCGGACTTCTATGCCATCTGCCCGCTCTTCGCGCACGGGAGCAACGGTCTCTTGCCTTACGATTTGGACAAATCTCAGCAAAGTGTATCATGTCTTGAAAATCACTTGGTAGACAAGGCAATGTCATATGTGTCTGAGTCTTAGGTTTAGTTGTTTTATATTTGAAGGTAAACTTTTGGAGCCACTACCAGTAGTACCGCACAAGGCGATGGCGGAAGTTTCAAAAATAGAAAACCTATAGGAGAGGTTGGTTGTTGCGAATCAGGGATGGCAGAGCGAAGCCACTGATGGACCAAAAGGTGCTTGAGGTCTCCTCTCTTTCTCTCTCTTTCTCTGACTCTCTACCTACCTACCTACCTACCTATCTATCTATCCATCCATCTATCTATCTATCCATCCATCTATCTATCTATCCATCCATCTATCTATCCATCCATCCATCTATCTATCTATCTATCTCTCTCTATCTCTCTCTCTATCTCTCTCTCTATCTCTCTCTATCTCTCTCTCTCTCTCTCTCTCTGTCTCTCTTCCATCTAATTACTATACCTACCTATCTATCTATCTGTCTGTCTGTCTGTTTGTCTGTCTATCTATCTCTCTCTCTCTCTCTCTTTCATCTGTCTATCTGTCTAGCTGTCTACCTGCCTATCTGTCTTTCTGCCTGTCTATCTATCTATCTGTCTATCTGTCTACCTGTCTATCTGTGGTGCAGTGTCATTCAGTGTAATGTAATGTAGTGTAATGTAGTGCAGTGTAGTGGAGTGTAGTGGAATGTAGTGTAGTGTAATGTAGTGTACTCTAATTTAGCGTAGTGGAGTGTAGTTGTGCAGTTGTAGTTGTAGTTGTAGTTGTAGTGTAGTGGAGAGTAGTGTAGTGTAATGTAGTGAAGTGTAGTGGAAGGTAGTGTATTGTAGTGTAATGTACTGTAGTGTAGTGTAGTGTAATTTAGTGTAGTGGAGTGTAGTTGTGTAGTTGTAGTTGTAGTTGTAGTGTTGTGGAGTGTAGTGTAGTGTAATGTAATGTAGTGAAGTGTAGTGGAAGGTTGTGTAGTGTAGTGTAGTGTAGTGGAGTGTAGTGTAGTGTAATGTAGTGTAGTGTAATGTAGTGTAGTGTAATTTACTGTAGTGGAGTGTAGTGGAGTGTAGTGGAGTGTAGTGGAGTGTAGCTGTGTAGTTGTGTAGTTGTGTAGTTGTAGTTGTAGTTGTAGTTGTAGTTGTAGTGTAGTTGTGTAGTTGTGTAGTTGTGTAGTTGTAGTGTTGTGGAGTGTAGTGTAGTGTAATGTAGTGTAGTGTAGTGAAGCGAAGCCACATCTGAACCTCCAAAAGTGGTCCGAACCCCTGGTGTTTTTAATGTTTCGACTTCGAAACGTGCTTCGCGCCACAACGGCATGCACTTTTTCGACATCTGAACCTCCAAAAGTGGTCCGAACCCCTAGTGTTTTTAACATTTTGACTTCAAAATGTGCTTCGCGCCACAACGGCGTGCACTTTTTTTGACATCTGAACCTCCAAAAGTGGTCCGAACCCCTAGTGTTTTTAACATTTTGACTTCCAAATGTGCTTCGCGCGACAACGGCGTGCACTTTTTCGACATCGCAACTTCCAAAAGTGGTCCGAACGTGGTGTCTTTTTAACATTTTGACTTCGAAATGTGCTTTGCGCCATAACGGCGTGCACTTTTTCGACATCTCAACTTCCAATAGTGGTCCGACCATGGTGTGCTTTGTACATTTTGACTTGGAAATGTGCTTCGCGCCACAACGGCGTGCACTTTATCAACATCTCAACTGCCAAAAGTGGTCCGAACGTGGTGTGTTTTGTGCATTTTGACTTGGAAATGTGCTTCGCGCCACAACGGCGTGCACTTTTTCGACATCTCAACTTCCAAAAGTGGTCCGAGACCGCCAGTTTTTAACACTTTTGACTTGGAAATGTGCTTCGCGCCACAAAGGCGTGCACTTTTTTCATCTCATCAATCTGGCCAGCTGGCTCCGCACCCGCCGCTTTAGCGAGCTACTTTCGACACCTCGGATCCC
>CAMXCT020003062.1:0-77358 GCA_947184155.2 Cladocopium goreaui | reverse complement strand
CTCCGCAGCTAAAGACATCAAAACTGGCACAAAACTGTGGTAAAACGGAAGTTTTGCATCTCCAGCTTTCTTACGGAATCTGCTGGAGTCATGAAATCGAAACTCTTCCCCAATGTAAACAAAGGATTCATCCGGTTTTAAACATATACTATTATTCTTTAACCGGATGATACTGAACTCCAGGCGACATACACAACCCGACCCGCAAAGTTGCCGCGTTAGGAGTCTAGGGGGGCGAAGGGGAGGAGCCCAAAAACAAACAACGCATCAAGAGACCAAAACAAAACTGAGCAGTGCGACGCCCAATCGTGACAAAACGATCCACTGCCAACGCAGACACAGAAAGAAGCATCCCGCAAGCAATGTGCAGCGGAATCAGCACCTCACCGACGCCATGTTGCGAAAGCCTGCGACAACAACACCCAAACAATCCCAAACAACATGGTGCTTTGGCAAAGATTGGCAACATGCAGGCGGGGCTAGAGACCTTCAATCAGCAACCGTGTTCCCCGGAATCCTGCCATTCCGTTACACTTGCCAGAGTATTGCTTTTTGTTAAAGCTGCGCCATTTTTCGCAAAAAAGGTCACTGCAGCAATCTCATTTTCGGGGCCGTAAACACATTGGCTTTTTGGACTCCAAAAGTGGTCCTCCCCAGTTTGCGTTGAAGCTTGCGCTTGAAAAACAAAAACCCAACTTTGATTTACTTTGGCGTAATGTACGACTTCGTGTTTTCGATGCAGGTCGCAAGTTCCACACGTGCCGAAAAATGGGAATTGGGCCAGCGCCTAAACCCAGCGTTTCGCTTTGGAACGGCCATTTCGAAGCTTGTTGTCAATTTCTATTTTAATAGCAGGGCGAGAATAAAAAACGGGCGCCCAATCCCGCGTTGAGCGTGTGGGGGCATCCTGTTTTTGGGGTTGCGACATGAACCTCCGGAACGCACCCATCTGCTTCAAATTTCGCCAGAAACCTGAAACCACCAGAGCAGAAGGATGACAACAACATCCACGTACTGACTGGGGAGGACCCCACCTTTGGGAGTCCAAATTCTATATACCTTTCCAACCCCAAAAATGGGCATCAAACAAATTCGAACAGTTCAGTGACATCATCTTGCGCATCTTGCGGTTTCTTGCGGAGTCGTCTGGAGTCACAAAGTTGGAACTCTTTCAACCCTTTCCCCATTGTAAATAGGGTTTCAGCAGGTGTACCGCCTCCGCCCGACTCCGGCAAGACTCCGCAGCTAACGACATCAAAACTGGCACAAAACTGTGGTAAAACGGAAGTTTTGCATCTCCAGCCTTCTTACGGAATCTGCTGGAGTCATGAAATCGAAACTCTTTCCCCAATGTAAACAAAGGATTCATCCGGTTTTAAATATATACTATTATTCTTTAACCGGATGATACTGAACTCCGGGCGACATACACAACCCGACCCGCAAAGTTGCCGTGTTTGGAGTCTAGGGAGGCGAAGGGGGGGAGCCCAAAAACAAACAACGGCTCAAGAGACCAAAACAAACGGAGCAGTGTGCAAACGGCAAACACAGAAAAAGCATCCCCGCCAGCATGTCGCAGCGGATCAGGCACTCACCCACGGCCATGTTGCGAAAGCCTGCTAGCAACAACACCCAAAACGCAATTCAAACAACATGGTGCTTTGGCAAAGACTGGCGACATGCAGGCGGGGCTAGAGACCTTCAATCAGCAACCGTGTTCCCCGGAATCCTGCCATTCCGTTACACTTGCAAAAAGTATTGCTTTTTGGTAAAGCTGCGCCATTTTTCGCAAAAAAAGGTCACTGCAGCAATCTCATTTTCGGGGCCGTAAACACATTGGCTTTTTGGACTCCAAAAGTGGTCCTCCCCAGTTGCGTTGAAGCTTGCTGCTTGAACAAAACCCAACTTTGATTTACTTGCGTAATGTAAGAGCTTCGTGTTTCGAGCAGGTCGCAAGGTTCCACACTGCCAAAAATGGGATTGCCACCCGCTACCGCTTTTCGCTTTGGACAGGGCCATTTCGAGGCTGTTTTCAATTCTATTTTAATAGCAGGCGAGACCAAAAACGGGCGCGCCAAATCCACGCGTTGGAGCGTGTGGCAATCCTGTTTTTGGGGTTGCGACATGACGCTCGGAACGCACCCAGCTGCTGCAAAAGTTCGCCAGAAAACATGAAACCACAGAAGGCAGGAAGGATGACACAAACATCCACGTGCTGAACAGTTGCGTTGAAGCTTGCTGCTTGAACAAAACCCAACTTTCATTTTTTTAATTTATTTGCGTAATGTAAGAGCTTCGTGTTTCGAGCAGGTCGCAAGGTTCCACACTGCCAAAAATGGGATTGCCACGCGCTACCGCTTTTCGCTTTGGACAGGGCCATTTCGATGCTGTTTTCAATTTCTATTTTAATAGCAGGCGAAACCAAAAACGGGCGCGCCAAATCCACGCATTGGAGCGTGTGGCAATCCTGTTTTTGGGGTTGCGACATGACGCTCGGAACGCACCCAGCTGCTTCAAAAGTTCGCCAGAAAACATGAAACCACAAAAGGCAGGAAGGATGACAAAAACATCCACGTGCTGAAACTGTTGCGTTGAAAGCTTGCTGCTTAAACAAAACCCAACTTTGATTTATTTGCGTAATGTAAAGAGCTTCGTGTTTCGAGCAGGTCGCAAGGTTTCACACTGCCAAAAATGGGATTGCCACGCGCAACCGCTTTTCGCTTTGGACAGGGCCATTTCGAGGCTGTTTTCAATTTCTATTTTAATAGCAGGCGAGACCAAAACGGGCGCGCCAAATCCACGAGTTGGAGCGTGTGGCAATCCTGTTTTTGGGGTTGCGACATGACGCTCGGAACGCACCCAGCTGCTTCAAAAGTTCGCCAGAAACCATGCAACCACAAAAGGCAGGAAGGATGACACAAACATCCACGTGCTGAACAGTTGCCGTTGAAGCTTGCTGCTTGACAAAACGCACTGTTTGATTTACGCTTGCGTAATGTAGAGCTTCGGGTGTTTCGAGTAGGTCGCAGGTTTCACACACTGCAAAAATGGGATTGCCGACGCGGCTACGCTTTTTTTCGCTTTGGACAGGGCCATTTCGAGGCTGTTTTCAATTTCTATTTTAATAGCAAGGCGAGACCAAAAACGGGCGCGCCAAATCCAGCGTTTGGAGCGTGTGGCATCCTGTTTTTTGGGTTGCGACATGAACGCTCGGAACGCAACCCAGCTGCTTCAAAAGTCTCGCCCAGAAAAACATGAAACACAGAAGGCAGGAAGGATGACACAAACATCACGTGCTGAATACAGTTGCGTTGAAAGCTTGCTGCTTAAACAAAACTCAACTTTGATTTATTTGCGCAATGTAAAGAGCTTCGTGTTTTGAGCAGGTCGCAAGGTTCCACACTGCCAAAAATGGGATTGCCACGCGCTACCGCTTTTTGCTTTGGACAGAGCCATTTCGAGGCTGTTTTTAATTTCTATTTTAATAGCAGGCGAGACCAAAAACGGGCGCGCCAAATCCACGCGTTGGAGCGTGTGGCAATCCTGTTTTTGGGGTTGCGACATGACGCTCGGAACGCACCCAGCTGCTTCAAAAGTTCGCCAGAACACATGAAACCACAGAAGGCAGCAAGGATGACACAAACATCCACGTGCTGAACTGTTGCGTTGAAGCTTGCTGCTTGAACAAAACCCAACTTTGATTTACTTGCGTAATGTAAGAGCTTCGTGTTTCGAGCAGGTCGCCAGGTTCCACACTGCCAAAAATGGGATTGCCACGCGCTACCGCCTTTCGCTTTGGACAGGGCCATTTCGAGGCTGTTTTCAATTTCTATTTTAATAGCAGGCGAGACCAAAAACGGGCGCGCCAAATCCACGCGTTGGAGCGTGTGGCAATCCTGTTTTTGGGGTTGCGACATGACGCTCGGAACGCACCCAGCTGCTTCAAAAGTTCGCCAGAAAACATGAAACCACAGAAGGCAGGAAGGATGACACAAACATCCACGTGCTGAACTGGGGAGGACCACCTTTGGGAGTCCAAATTCTATATACCTTTCCAACCCCAAAAATGGGCATCAAACAAATCGAACAGTTCAGTGACATCATCTTGCGCATGTTGCGGTTTCTTGCGGAGTCGTCTGGAGTCACAAAGTTGGAACTCTTTCAACCCTTTCCCCATTGTAAATAGGGTTTCAGCAGGTGTACCGACTCCGCCCGACTCCGGCAAGACTCCGCAGCTAAAGACATCAAAACTGGCACAAAACTGTGGTAAAACGGAAGTTTTGCATCTCCAGCCTTCTTACGGAATCTGCTGGAGTCATGAAATCGAAACTCTTCCCCCAATGTAAACAAAGGATTCATCCGGTTTTAAATATATACTATTATTCTTTAACCGGATGATACTGAACTCCGGGCGACATACACAACCCGACCCGCAAAGTTGCCGCGTTAGGAGTCTAAGGGGCGAAGGGGGGGGAGCCCAAAAACAA
Source organism: Cladocopium goreaui (assembly GCA_947184155.2). Lineage (NCBI taxonomy): Eukaryota > Dinophyceae > Suessiales > Symbiodiniaceae > Cladocopium > Cladocopium goreaui. Next base: position 72,871 of record CAMXCT020003062.1, on the reverse strand, counting down.
ACAACGCATCAAGAGACCCAAAACAAAACTGAGCAGTGCAAACGCAAACACAGAAAAAGCATCCCGCCAGCAATGTCGCAGCGGAATCAGCACCTCACCCACGCCATGTTGCGAAAGCCTGCGACAACAACACCCAAACAATTCCAAACAACATGGTGCTTTGGCAAAGACTGGCGACATGCAGGCGGGGCTAGAGACCTTCAATCAGCAACCGTGTTCCCCGGAATCCTGCCATTCCGTTACACTTGCAAAAGTATTGCTTTTTGGTAAAGCTGCGCCATTTTTCGCAAAAAAAGGTCACTGCAGCAATCTCATTTTCGGGGCCGTAAACACATTGGCTTTTTGGACTCCAAAAAGTGGTCCTCCCCAGTTGCGTTGAAGCTTGCTGCTTGAACAAAACCCAACTTTGATTTACTTGCGTAATGTAAGAGCTTCGTGTTTCGAGCAGGTCGCAAGGTTCCACACTGCCAAAAATGGGATTGCCACGCGCTACCGCTTTTCGCTTTGGACAGGGCCATTTCGAGGCTGTTTTCAATTTCTATTTTAATAGCAGGCGAGACCAAAAACGGGCGCGCCAAATCCACGCGTTGGAGCGTGTGGCAATCCTGTTTTTGGGGTTGCGACATGACGCTCGGAACGCACCCAGCTGCTTCAAAAGTTCGCCAGAAACCATGAAACCACAAAAGGCAGGAAGGATGACACAAACATCCACGTGCTGAACTGGGGAGGACCGCCTTTGGGAGTCCAAATTCTATATACCTTTCCAACCCCAAAAATGGGCATCAAACAAATCGAACAGTTCAGTGACATCATCTTGCGCATGTTGCGGTTTCTTGCGGAGTCGTCTGGAGTCACAAAGTTGGAACTCTTTCAACCTTTTCCCCATTGTAAATGGGGTTTCAGCAGGTGTACCGACTCCGCCCGACTCCGGCAAGACTCCGGCAAGACTCCGCAGCTAAAGACATCAAAACTGGCACAAAACTGTGGTAAAATCGAAGTTTTGCATCTCCAGCCTTCTTACGGAATCTGCTGGAGTCATGAAATCGAAACTCTTCCCCCAATGTAAACAAAGGAATCATCCGGTTTTAAATATATACTATTATTCTTTAACCGGATGACATGGAACTCCGGGCGACATACACAACCCGACCCGCAAAGTTGCCGCGTTAGGAGTCTAGGGGGGCGAAGGGGGGGGAGCCCAAAAACAAACAACGCATCAAGAGACCAAAACAAAACTGAGCAGTGCAAACGCAAACACAGAAAAAGCATCCCGCCAGCAATGTCGCAGCGGAATCAGCACCTCACCCACGCCATGTTGCGAAAGCCTGCGACAACAACACCCAAACAATTCCAAACAACATGATGCTTTGGCAAAGACTGGCGACATGCAGGCGGGGCTGGAGACCTTCAATCAGCAACCGTGTTCCCCGGAATCCTGCCATTCCGTCACACTTGCAAAAGTATTGCTTTTTGGTAAAGCTGCGCCATTTTTCGCAAAAAAAGGTCACTGCAGCATTATTTTCCCTAACCCAAAAACCGTGGACATCCATCCCAACGCGTGCTAAAAGCAAGATGAAACACACAAACGAAACATCGTCTCTGCAGTGCTCATCACGGTTCGAACCATACACAAAAACGAAACGCACACATATATACATATATATAAATACATCTCTGTAGATGTATAAATATATATAAACCACGCTCTCGCCAAAGCTCCGCAAATAAACCTTCCGTCGCAAAACCCTTTCAGCTGATGAAAAACAGATGGATCAAACACAGTCATGCAATTTCGGTCAAGGAGTTCAGCGCACACTTTTTACTTCTTAGATGATGGGGAATTCACGCCGCCCGCTTTCGGGGGTAAGACGAAAATAGAATACGTAAAGTAAGTGGCTGTCCTTACGTATTCGTGAAACAAGAAAGGTATAGATCATGTCAACCAAAGAGAAGTGGTGCTCTCACCACAAATGTGCAGGGTGGGTGGGGGGCACAAAAAGATAAAACACGCCACTAAAGAAGTGGACCCACCCTCCCTCCCTTTGGAGGCGCAACTTGAAACGGATATGCCACACGCATATAGAATTGAATGTATGGTTGACAGAACACTTTATGTTTCAGATTTCAGATTGTGTGTGTCATCCTTGCGCACTGTGCAACAAAGAACACCCAAGTATGGTTCACAATGTAAAGACATCAGAGTGACATGTTGTAGCTGCAGATTGAAGGTTTCACTTTTGAAACAAAAAACTCACAAGACAAGCAACCACTTTTGGTTGAACCCGCAGCTACCACATAATCACCACAACCCAAATGCACAGCGTAGGAACGCGAGGAACGCACGCAGACGCGAGAGGGAGTCCGACTAGAAGCTGCTCTCAGCTTCTTTTTAGGGAGGGGGAAATAAGGTTTCATCAGCGCGCTGAGTCGCAACTTATTTTCCCTAACCCAAAAACCGTGGACATCCATCCCAACGCGTGCTAAAAGCAAGATGAAACACACAAACGAAACATCGTCTCTGCAGTGCTCATCACGGTTCGAACCATACACAAAAACGAAACGCACACATATATACATATATATAAATACATCTCTGTAGATGTATAAATATATATAAACCACGCTCTCGCCAAAGCTCCGCAAATAAACCTTCCGTCGCAAAACCCTTTCAGCTGATGAAAAACAGATGGATCAAACACAGTCATGCAATTTCGGTCAAGGAGTTCAGCGCACACTTTTTACTTCTTAGATGATGGGGAATTCACGCCGCCCGCTTTCGGGGGTAAGACGAAAATAGAATACGTAAAGTAAGTGGCTGTCCTTACGTATTCGTGAAACAAGAAAGGTATAGATCATGTCAACCAAAGAGAAGTGGTGCTCTCACCACAAATGTGCAGGGTGGGTGGGGGGCACAAAAAGATAAAACACGCCACTAAAGAAGTGGACCCACCCTCCCTCCCTTTGGAGGCGCAACTTGAAACGGATATGCCACACGCATATAGAATTGAATGTATGGTTGACAGAACACTTTATGTTTCAGATTTCAGATTGTGTGTGTCATCCTTGCGCACTGTGCAACAAAGAACACCCAAGTATGGTTCACAATGTAAAGACATCAGAGTGACATGTTGTAGCTGCAGATTGAAGGTTTCACTTTTGAAACAAAAAACTCACAAGACAAGCAACCACTTTTGGTTGAACCCGCAGCTACCACATAATCACCACAACCCAAATGCACAGCGTAGGAACGCGAGGAACGCACGCAGACGCGAGAGGGAGTCCGACTAGAAGCTGCTCTCAGCTTCTTTTTAGGGAGGGGGAAAATAAGGTTTCATCAGCGCGCTGAGTCGCAACTTATTTTCCCTAACCCAAAAACCGTGGACATCCATCCCAACGCGTGCTAAAAGCAAGATGAAACACACAAACGAAACATCGTCTCTGCAGTGCTCATCACGGTTCGAACCATACACAAAAACGAAACGCACACATATATACATATATATAAATACATCTCTGTAGATGTATAAATATATATAAACCACGCTCTCGCCAAAGCTCCGCAAATAAACCTTCCGTCGCAAAACCCTTTCAGCTGATGAAAAACAGATGGATCAAACACAGTCATGCAATTTCGGTCAAGGAGTTCAGCGCACACTTTTTACTTCTTAGATGATGGGGAATTCACGCCGCCCGCTTTCGCCACGGCCCCCACCCATGTTAATTGTGGCGTCTTTGCCATCCTTACGAAACTCACGCTTCCTTTGAAGCCATCTCCCGCATCCCTCTCAGGGATTCTCAAGTCTCTTCTTAAAAGAGGACGATCCATCAACCTTGAAGGGAAGTCAGCCAAATTTGACGGAGAAGGACCTCTGCTAAACCATGGTAAGACACAGTAGGTGTCAAGGTAAGTGGCAGCAAGTGCGCATATAGCAGTTATGGACAGTGAGCCTGAGTAGCCCCTGATCAAAGAAAATTTCGAACCCTCATTGTCGCTATACACCAAAAGCGGTGCCTATTTGAGCAGCTGGCACCAAACCATAAGTGACATGGAAACTACCAGGGTCTTCCGTTCTCAATTGCATTCTGTCTTCCACCTGTCAAAAAGGCGGCCAGGTCTGACACCTCAGCCCAAATTCCAAACCAAGAAAAGCCATGACCATCTCCTGAAATCGAGGCTGCTCCAAGTCCAGCTCCTTCAACCGGATCAAAATTGGCGTCTGTGAATAGGAACATAGGTTGCAAAAGCTCGCATTGTAATTGCCTGGGTGTTCCCAGGGGTACTCTCTCCTTCAGCCGCGCAAGTGAATCCACCAACGTGTCCGCCAACTCAGCCCTGAAGGGTGAGGTGTAAACATGCTTTGTGATATTCTGTAGTGCAACTTTTCCCAACCTTCCAAAGATGAATGAATTGCAGAAGGGCAGGCGGCCCCTTAAGGTCAATGCACTCTTTTTATCCAAGGCACAAACAGCAATAACTTGATCAAGTAATTCGATGGTTTCCTTGACACGCTTTTCGGTGAGGGATACCCTGAGCAAGCCATCAGCACATCCAGAAAGGTCAAATTGAACACCTATGGCCATAACCAGTCTTGAAAATTCGTCACTCTTGGGCCCTTCTCTATCGATGTCCCAACCAGTATGTCCATCATGAATCACAAGGCAGCTTGAGTGTTGTTGGCCAAGCCAGGTGTGGAAAAAAACCACAAAGTCATCGAAATCAATCGGGCCAGTCAGCCACCCTTTGCTAACCTCCACTGTGTCCTTTCCCAAAGCTTCTGATCCAGGTCATCCGACCCGCTGCTCCTCGTCATGTATCTCAAGGCCCGGTTTGCCTTCTTTGCATTCCGAGCCAGGTCCTTTGTTGTCATTGTGGCAGGCGGCAACTTCTCAGGCAAAACATTTGAACGCGGGGCTTCTCCCACCAGTGAGAACCCCTTATCCAGGTCCAACGCAAAATCTTAGCCTTCGTACTGCTCTCCCTGTATGATATGTTTCACCAAACACAAACGATTGCTCTCCAAAATTTTTCTGCAGTCAGCCGGCATCGCTGATTTCAATGCCCATTCGTCCTCTTTTTTTTTTGAAAAACTTTGGACAACCTCAGCCACTCACCCAACTTGCTGCACCTGTCGTCTATCAACACAAATTCTCACTTTCCGCAACATGTACGCAAGCGTCTTTGACTTCTGTTGGCAGCCCTGAAAAAAACCATAAATGGATACCCCACTGCAACCGCATAAGATATAAATTCCTCTGGCGTCCACCTAATACCAAAGCCCCAGTCACAGCAATCCCCAGTTATGCTCTCGACATCCAAAACGACTGAAAAAGGGGATACAGCTATCACCAACTTTCACACACTTTCTCAACCGCAGTTCCGCGTCACTTGAACTGTTCTGGCCCTGGCCAGTGTCTGACAGTGCGCAGTTCCGCGTCACTTGAACTGTTCTGGCCCTGGCCAGTGTCTGACAGTGATCTCAATGTCTGCGTATGTTCCACTGAAAGCTTAAAGCGACGGATCTCACCCCGTCTGATCTCAAAGCTTAAAGCGACGGATCTCACCCCCTTTTCTGTTGGTCGCTCACAGTATTCTACTCTGACAGGGAATAGTGCAGGACTGCTGACACCATGTAACACTCACGCACTGTAGTAACTGAATTGGAAATGTTGAAAGTAACATGACATGGCAAATTGGAAAGGACAACAGTAGGCAAAAACTCAGGAGCAGTGGGAAGCTGAAGCGCTCTGGTAAGTTGTTTGGCAGCTGCGATGGCAAGAAGATGTGAAAGCCTGAGTTTCTTTGCATATTGCGTAATATGAGGGAGCTTGTATTGACCGCTGTAGCCAAAGCTTTGGCTAGGCATGGTGTGTATTCGGCCTCCAGTGAGGTATCGAAAACACCATTGTTGATGTACCGCGGTGCATGCTCATGTTGTCCATCACATAAAATTCAATGATATCACAGCACTGCTATTAGAAGCCAAAAATGTACGCTTCAAACGTTTCCACCTAACATGCAATTATGCAACTCACAGTACAATGGGTCTGTGCATTTCGCAATGTCCTTCCAATACGATGTTTCCCAAAGCAAACTCGTCAAGGGTTCGCAACCGTCCAAATAATGTCCATGCATGTAGCTGTTTTATGAGCCCGCGCCTGTAGCTATACCGGCGATTGGCGGCCCTCAGTTTCACCGCATGCACCCGTAGAGACCAGGTTTCCCTTCAGGGAATTGTGGTGTACGTAAAGGTGGAGGCCCATGTATCTTCCCGCCAACACGTCAGAATCTTGCGCGAGAAGCCGTGCCACAGGGACCCCAAAAAGGACCCAGAAGCACTTTCCAGACAAATCCCACTGCTCCACCAGGTCTTGGTGGTCCTCTTCCGTCACACCTAGGCAAACAACTTTGACTTTTTGTTTGTTCACTTTGTGATCAACTCCAAGCTGTCAGGAAAGAAATGCTCCATTGCAAAGGTCAGGTTACCTGTACCGCGAAAAATTCCAAGCAGAAAATCCCTGATTCTCCGATCTGTGGTTTCAAACCGGCATCATAATTCCACAAGTGGATCCAAAGGTTTCCCAGCGCCAGCATAAGATTTCATGTTGTTTTCCAGCATTCCTTTTGTCTGTCTTTTCACCGCATCATCCACGATGTGGCCATTCGGAACTGGTACACGTTGTGTACCAGGTTCAAATGGTCACGCCCCTCATCAGGGAGGGACATACAACTATATGTCCTTTCCTGATGAGACTGCCCACAAGCGAAGTCTTTGTAGCATCAAGTTGAATCTCCTTTTCCGGCTTCGAGCCCATGAGCTCCTGCTGACGTGACAAGCATCTGTTGGAGTTGATATAGGGCACCTCATTGCGCTTGATCGTGGCCGCACAAACTGTAAATTGTTCACTTTCGCGCACAAATGCTTGACGGTCTGCGCGCACAACTGAGCTTGTGTCACCTTTTGGAACCCAGGTGCTGGAGCTTGGGCATAGAGCGAAAGAAGTCGATCAATCCACTTTCTCATAACTTGATAGGAAGCTAAACCCGTCAGATCCATTGCCAAGGTGCGCCTTTGCAGCGCCTGATACAGTATCAGGTCCGTGCTGATGTTAATCTCTGAGTGGCTCTGCTGCTCCTTCACAACGAGTGATGTCCTTGTAGCATCAAGTTGAATCTCTTAAACCAAACGTTCCAGTCGCCACGCGAACAGAAGTGTGTTCAATACTTCCAAGAAACGGAGAACGCAAAAACACGCGTTCAAACTAAAAACAAGTAAAAACAACAAGCACCAAAAACTGACATGCGGAAAGTGACATGACACTGGCTTCGCGGTCACACACTTTTTTCCAGCGGGACAACAATGGGCGATGTCAGGTCGCTCCATGAGTGGCACATGTTGCCAAGAGCTGAATCACATAGTCACAAGGCTCCTCGGTTTGAGGACCATCCCATACAACTCTTTGCAACTGCCATCCAACTGTATCTGCTGAAAAACCAAAAAGCTTCACATCGAAACTGTGCCAGGTCAGCCACGTGATTCCCCATTCAAGTGTCATCATGCCATGGGTCAGAAAAGGCGGGAGCTTGTTCAGGAGTGGCTGTTGGTGCCACAGCAGCTCCACCAGTGGAATCGGGTACTTCGGCACGGGCTGGTCCGGCAGGAGCTGGTTGAAGTTGAATGAAATGTTCAATCGATTGAAGCAAGAGAATGGAATCATCCAGCATGTGGAGCGTTTCATGGTGTAAATAAATATCGTACGCATTGCTGAACCACTCGCGGAACTGTTCCAGGTGCCGAAGTGCACGTTGGATGAGAGCATGATGGCCTACAAAGGCGGGCTCACAAACCGCTGAGAGTGGTCTCCAAGCGGGTGGTGCTGCTAGGTGTGTCGGTGTCTGCACCCGGTCGTTGGGAAAGAGCATTCTTTCCAATTGTGCGAGGGCGGCCGTTGTAGTGACCCATAGGTCGAATAGGCTCTTCAAAAATGGTGGGCGTCCCAAAAATTCCAGTAAGCGTAAGCATGCTTCTGCTATTTCCTCGAAATGGCGGACCCTGATGTCGGTCTCTGTGCCCTGGAAAAACATCACGCAGATGGACGTGGCCACGGCGAAGTTTACTATATTTGGGGCTTGCATCACGGAAGCCCGGTGGCAAATATGGAAGGTTCCAAGTTGCTTGAAGTGTAAAAGGCAACTATGTATACACGGATTGGAAAAACGGATGTTTTCCAAGAGCCGGGCAAAAGGGTGGGAGTAACACGGGGTGGGACAAAACCATCTTGAGTGGGGAAAACAACTTGAAACCAAAAAGTCCACACCGATCCAACATGAAAGAACATGCAAAACATCGACAAGTGCAGCATTGTGCAGATTTCATTTCTGAATTTATTTGGAAGCGATGTTTACACGGTTTGAAACTGGTTAGTTTCAAGGCCGGGCAGGTAGTAACTTATTTTGAACAACAAGTCAGAAAGGTTTGGTTTCAAGCAGGTTATAAATTTTCCTGAGTTCCATCGCTGCGCGGTTTGGCAGGATAGGTGTTCGCGAGGCTTAGAAATTTTTTTGGGCATAAAATTTTCTGCTTTCACTTTTTGGTTTAAAGCACTATCAACGCGTTGACAGTTTGCTTAAACCAAACGTTCCAGTCGCCACGCGAACAGAAGTGTGTTCAATACTTCCAAGAAACGGAGAACGCAAAAACACGCGTTCAAACTAAAAACAAGTAAAAACAACAAGCACCAAAAACTGACATGCGGAAAGTGACATGACACTGGCTTCGCGGTCACACACTTTTTTCCAGCGGGACAACAATGGGCGATGTCAGGTCGCTCCATGAGTGGCACATGTTGCCAAGAGCTGAATCACATAGTCACAAGGCTCCTCGGTTTGAGGACCATCCCATACAACTCTTTGCAACTGCCATCCAACTGTATCTGCTGAAAAACCAAAAAGCTTCACATCGAAACTGTGCCAGGTCAGCCACGTGATTCCCCATTTTAACCGGTTTGGTTTGCTTTTGAAAGACATTTGTTAACAATTAAACGCACAAATTCTGCAGGCATGAATTTGGTGGTGATTCCATCTTCCTTGCCCCGCGATGGAGCATCGGCGATGTTACTGCTGGAGGGGACCCTGGTGTACCACGCAAGTATACTACCCACGTCTTCAGCTTCAAGCAATTGTGCAACTAAGGATTTACCGGGTTGGGTTCTCGCAGTGCCACTGATGCTAACATCACGGGTGGAGTTGTTATCTATGTAGGCAACACAAGGACGGTGGCGCAGGAACTTCCGCCAGACAATGAGCGCTACAATCAGCGCCAGCAGTTCGGCTTCAAAGATGACGGTGCTTTTTTCAGGAAATCCCAGTAACAAGAGGTCAGAGTGCAGGAGCGTCAAGGAAAATGCAGAAAGCTGTCGGCCACAACTGTCAACCAAAACACCACCAAGGCCACATGGCCAATCTTTATCCTCCGGGTTGAAGGAAGCATCTGTGAATACATAGAAAGGAACATCCCACAGGGGGGTGATTTCTCTGGGCCTTGCGCTCTTCAGGCAATCGCGGAAGGCCACCAGGCAATCAACTGTGTGTTCACTCAATGCAATGCCTGACCCATGGTAAGCATGCGAGGTAACAGCGTTGAGACACAATTTGGAGGCTCTTCCCCAAATCTGTGCTTTCGCAAATTGCATCCTGCCACGTAGAACCAGCGCTTCATGGGTACTCATAGACCCAGCACTCAATATTTCTTCAATCGCAGCCACCAGTTCAGCAACTCGTTTGCTGGTGTTTGCAAAGGAGACAATTCCACTTGCCCATTTGGTGCAATCAATCTCAACCCCAAGTGCCTTGAAAGTCTGAGCAAAGGGCTGATCCTTATCTCCCAAGGACACCGCCCACCCCAAAAGTTTGAAAAACTGCTGGGCTGCTATGGACACGAGCTCTGTCTCTTGCAACCTGGCGAGCGTGATAAAGTCATCAAAGAAATTGCTCCAAATTAATCGCAGGGCTTTGCAACCTAGCCACCACAGGGAGTGTGCCACCCTTAAAAAGCTGTAAACTGAGTTGCTAGCTCCAAATGGCAGCGCCTTCATGGCAAACACAGCGGGTCTCCGGGCCTTTGGATCAAATACTGCAACATATGACACCCACTTGGAGTCTGGAGAGATACCGAGTTGCCTATAGGCGGCTGATAGGTCGATGGTCTTTCCCAACCACTGCTGGTCTGCAGAGGTCTTTAGCAGCTCCATGCAAAGTGCCGCCGCAATGTCAAGGGTGTGTAATTTTGCCGCACTTTCAACTTGAACTGTATCATTCACCCCAGATGCTGAGAAATCATCAATAAGCCTAACTTTGATGGTGTCCCCTGAAGTCTGGCGTATCCCGAAGCGTCGGCTGACTATGGCATCACCAGGAAGGTCTTCAACAGGGATTGGTCCTTCCAGCCACCCACAATCAAGTTCCTCTAGGGTCTTCTGAAAAACAGTTTCATCAATTTCAACATCGCCAGAGGAACGAACTGTTGCAAGGAGCGCAGCACGGGAAGTCTCAGCTGAAGCTCCGAGTTCCTTAAGGGTAAGCTTTGCAGGCTTGAAGCAGGGGTCAAACGATGGGACAATTGGGGCTGCACCAGCTAATCGAGTGCCATGGCAAACTTCTTCAAAAACCTCCAGGTCTGGGTAACCATAAAACTGGAGCATCTCTTTCCACAGCAACAAGCGCTTCGGTTTTAGGATATCCTTGAGTGATTCATGAAGGTTCGCATGCAGCTCGGTTTCTTGTGCTGCCAACGACTTCGCCCTTTCAAGCCAGAAAGCAAGGGTGTCATGCCTATGTTTTGCAACCTCATAGATTGACTTTGAAGTTACAAAGTCAAGGGCTTCTTGCAAGGCGGAAGGCAGTCGGTTTTGTTTTCCAATGGGGTGTCCAGCTCTTACCGCATCTTTCACAAACTCATCACAAGAGCGGTATACGCCAAAGTAGAAGGTAGTGGGTTTACTTTGATCGGCATTATTGTCACCAGGACTATTATCACCAGGACTATTAAGGACAGGCAGCTTATCTGAATCATTATTATCCCCAGAGCTATTACCCCAGTTATCACCCCAGTTATCACCCCTCTTTAACCGTAAAGGAGGTCTGGCCAGCAAGCGGGAGCCAACAGGTGCTCCATTCCAGGCAGATTGCAACTGCTGGCCTGGCAATACAGGCGGGCATTGGCTCGAACACACGGGGAGAACATATGCAAATTCAGAAAGCAAAGGAGGAATTTTGCTAGCTTTGGGCTGCTGTCCCACAATGGAACGGAGATATTGGTATGTCATGGTTTCCGGCGTAGCAAACTCAAGAGCAGGGGGCTGCCAGCCCATAGAAATAAGTTCTTGTGCAATGAAAAATGCGATGGTGTACGCCAACGGCATTGGGTAGGCCGTCTCTTCTGCTGTCGAAAATTTCCTTTTAGAATCGGCGCCGTAAACCATGCCCCAAGGTTTGTGCTTGTGAGTTTTGGAAACTCCTGGACAACACTTACTCAGGTGGAGCAGAGCTTTGGTGTTATGAGCCAAGGCTGTCCATTTTGGTCTCTCCGACCCGTAAGCGCATGCTTGGTGGGCCGTAAACTTAAGCAGTCTCTTCAACGGTCTGAAAAAGGAAGTTTTCCAGTAGAGTGAGGACCTAAGGTTTTCAATGACAACAATCATACCCATCTGGATGCAAAAGAGCGCCACGGCAGTGACAAACTTGTACAACGAGTTTGCTTGTGACACTCTTAGTCTATTGACATAGCTCATGTGCCTGACACCATCCGGATGCTGATCAGTGCGCAAGGGTTGCGGTCCAGCAATCTTCAAACCATTGTGCAGCTGAATTGGTATACCTCGTGCGCGGCTACATGTACCGCATGGGGGCGCACAGAATACGCCCATGCAGCTTGGTGAATTTATCCAAGACCAACAAAGGTCTTGACCTGTTTTTGTAGTCAGGTCTGCTACCAAAATTTTTCCTGCATGCTTTTGGCGTTTATGGTCAACGCCAAAGGAGGAGCGCAAACCAAGGCTTTGTAGGCAAGTGGTAACACGGGCCGAACCAGCACAAATTTCAAGGAAGAAGGGGTCTTCCGGCATTGGCTTTTGCTGCTTGGCAGGTGAGCCATCTTTTGTTTCAGGTGGACCACTAATAGGTCGAGAGCTGGAATCATCACGAACAAATTCATGGCGACTAGCCCCACCGTCTGGTAAAGGTTGTCCCTGGTCTTTTGAAGAGGAAGGACTCTGCAAAACGTGCATAGCTGGAGCAGTTAGTTCTGCTTCTTCTGTACATTCCGCAAATTTCCGTTTTCCATGGCTGCTGGTCAGGCCAGCTAGTCACGATTTCTTGTGGTCCATCATGCAGTGGGGGCCATAGCACAAACAGCAAACATGAAATCCTTTGCGACAGCGTCCATCTGTCACTTGCTCCTTGCAGCGTTTCAACGAATAGTCAAAGCAAATTGGGTCACCGTCAGGTGTAGATGCCGTGCCACCGGCTTCTCTGATCTGTTGTGGGACCCTTGGTTCAAACTTGCTTTTATTTTTCCCTTTGCCCTTTGTCCCATATGGTTTGGAGCGGAGACCTCCCTTTCTTTGCCCCTTTGTATTTTGGTACACAGGATTCGCCGCAATCTTGCTTCCTTGTGATGGCTGCGCAGCTTTGGGCTGTGACTTCGAAATCATGGGGAGGAGTGTGAAGCTGACTTCATAGGACTTCAAAGCATCTTCCAAACCAGTATTTAGGGGCATCACACCTGCGGCATCGGGTCGTGGCTTCAAGTTCTTCTCAATGAGGAAGCACCAAGCCGCTTTGTCAGCTGAAAGAAGCTGCGACACACTGACTCGATTGTATCCCACCGGTGGCTCTCTGTTGAGGTGGGAGAATAACATCTGGACATAGCGGTCATGTGCTGTATATGACATAACACCGGCAAACTCAAGTGCAAGGCCACGACGTTTGAAAGCCTCAAGGGCTTGATAGGATGATGGCACTGTCGATTCAAATTCGGCATCTTTGTCTTTCAAAACCACTTTAGAAGCTTCCACCTCCAGCAACTTCGTTTGGTTCTTGTTTGCAAAGGAGAGCTCTGTCAACCTGCTAAAGCACTTTTCGAGGGGAATGAAGCGAAGGACATTCTGATCAAATAGCTGCGTCGCCAAATCAAGCAACGAGTGGCTCGGTTCGCTATGCCCCTCGATGAGCACACCTGACAATCGGGCTTTGAGATTTGTGAGGCGAGCGTCCCTCTCTGCTTGGGGCACCTTACGTGCAGCTGTCGGCTCAGGATTGGTAATCTGCTCCTTCAGAATTGCTAACAACTGGGTCTGGCTTTCAAAAAGCAAGCGCTTAAGGGCCGCGACCCCACCTATGGTGGCACCTGGGTCCAGCTGTCTCACCCAAGCTTGAAAATCGTCGATTGCAATCTGTTGTCCAGGCTGCCCATAAGCATATGCTAAAGCTGAGATCGTGCAAACCCCTGAGTTCTTCAGTGCAAGCCTGAGTGCGGTTGGAAGCCTGACTTGCTCCATTCGTAGTTCAAACTGTGCTTCGGAATCAACTATGGAAGCCATTGCGAACAAAGGAGTGTTGGATCACCGGCGGGTAATTTCAAGGCAGGAAATGGAAATTGAAAAATGAAGCATCATGACATTAACGTGATTCAAGTATTGAAGAAAAATCATATGGACAAATCGACCTAATAGATTTTTCTTTCACAAGACCATGCAAGCAACCAGGACATCATATCACCTGATCTTGAACCGTAAAAGCGTATTGGGGCGGTTTGCCAAGCACTGATCGCTCTTGGAGTTCACCCTCCACTGGCATAAACAAACTGTTGATATTCATGGTGACGGCTTGTCAACATGACACTCTTTCTTTTTCAAAAAGCCATCGGTCCACAAATTGGCAGCGGGTGTTTTACCGCCTATTGCATGATCTGCACAGTGTGTTCCATGCAGTCGCTTCCGTACAGAGTGCATACGCATCAGTCAAAACCTTGCCACAAACAAGGAACCTCATGGTGTTGTGCCGTGTCCCATCGAACCGATGGATGAGGTGTGACTTTGAGTGCACATACCAGCTTTCTTCTTTCGGAATCTTGGCACGGAACCTCTTCACTCTTGCTGGTGGCTCCGCAACATCTGAGTGATCCGACGACAGAGCATCGCTTCCACTTGAGGACGAGTCTGAGTCCTCTCCACCAGTAGGCACAACGTCTGAGCCAGGGATGCCAGCACCATTGTCATGGTTGTCAGCACCTTTGGAGCTGATGTTGTCAGGGCCACATTCACCACGAGCATGAGGGCCAGGGTCATTTGACTCGGCTTGGGCATCAACATCCGCATCACTTGGCTCGTACTGAGAGCTGCAAACTGAAACAACTCCATCACAAACCGATGGTTCAATTTTGACATCACTGGGTGGCATTGCATTGGAATCATGCGGCCTGAAAAAGCCAGACCTTTGATCATCTGGAAAAAAGGACCCGTTGTGAATGGCGTCAACCACACCTTGAAGTTCAGCCACAGGTGCACAAACAAGATCCCTGGAATAGATCGCAAAAGTCTCTGCTAGGCATGAGCTGTGTCTGCCAAGCATGGAGCGTGTCTGGGGCGACAACCCATACCTTGCGCACCACGCAAGCAAGGTTGCCTTGAGGCTGTGACTGGACACCACCTCAACGTCGGATCCTTTGACAGGTTCCTCAAGATTCAAAGTCTTTCTCAAAAATGCTGACACTTCAGATGAGCGCAAGCCACGCTTCATGAAGTCACCAAAACCATTTGAAGGAGCATGAAAAAGTGGTCCATCAATAGGATTCTGAAAGACGTGTCCAGCCTCTTGCATTGCATCCAGGGCCTCCTGGGGCCATATTGAACCGTCGACCCCTCTGGCGGGGATGACGATCGGCAGTAGCTTCGTCTTGAGGGCAGCCATCCTGCCAGATTTGTGATTGCATGTCGTAATTACCACAAAACCGCCAGCATCACTGAAGTCAAGCTCAATCTTATGGATGGCTTGCAAGTCACCGTTCCGGCATCGTCCATACAAGCAAAACAGAACATATCCAATGAGTGCACGGTCAGTGGCATGTCTGTGTCTGTCACGCAACGCCATGTGGAGACATTTCACCTGGTGCACGGTGAGCACAAGTGCCTGTTTTAGGAGTCGTTTTCCTGAGAGCATAATCTCGGCCAGTCCTACAAGGCGTCTACTGCAAGTGACACCTTCAAGACTTTCAAATCCCAAAATGAAAAATGCAAACCGGAATGCTGACATGCAAGAATCTGCTTTCGAGGCAGCCGCATCGGTGCTTCTCAAATGCTGAAAGTAACTCCAGACAACAGGTTCAATAAAAGGGTTGACTTCATCAATGCCAGCTTTTGCAACCCAACGCAAAAATGAGAGCAATGCATTTGCACGTTTCACCACAGTGTTTGGTGACCTAACTCCAATCACTGAGTCCACAATGTCAAAGGCACCAGCTTGCTGTTGCGCGTCAGTCCCAAGGTTGATGATGTGTCTACCAGTCTTACTTGCAAGAAGGCAATGACGAAGGACGATCAACAGTTTCCCGATTGCAGCATCTCTGAGTTGGCGACGCATGTCATGGTAGTGGGCGTCATCCCCACTGGAAATGCACTTGGAAAAGACTGGGTCAGAGACATCCTTTGAAGCAACACTTGCAATAACAGATGCCACTTGCTGTGGGTCATCTCCAATTGAAAGCTGACACATGTTGCTGATTGGCATCTTGGGAACCAGCGGGACCGGGTCGTCACTAAGCAAATCACGGAAAATACCAGTTTCCCATGGCAAAACAATACCAGTAACATCACAGTTTGTCAAAAGGTTTCTTGCAAAAAGTGAGTCATGAACATCTTGCGGAATAACAGGCTGAAGTGAAGGAACATCAAGTGCGGCACTGTTGGAAATCGTTGACTCACCATGCGCAGCTTTCGCAGAGTCGTTGACCGGCTCATCATCACCTGAACAATGCACGGACAGGGGGCTCCAATCATCGGGAAATAGGGATTCGTTCATAGACTCACCATAAAGGTTTGAAGTTTCCAGTCGAAAAACATCATCTGCAAAACTGGGTCCATGAGGTTCATCACAGGGCTCCAGGGGCGCATTCTGTAGACGATCCACTGTAAGGTCCATCTCCCCCTTCTTGTCCGAAAATAAGCCAGGAAAAACAGAGTAACCAACCCGAAGTAAAACAGAGCAGGCCACACAAGCAAAAATGAAAGGCAGCAAATCTAAAAGTCTGCGAATGTCCCAGGCAAATCTGAGAGCTGACTGCGATGCGCCCCCGTTGCGCGGGCCCTTTCATTAAACTGCAGCTAGATGGCACAAAACCATCTTGAGTGGGGAAAACAACTTGAAACCAAAAAGTCCACACCGGAATCTCTTTCTCTGGCTTCGACCCCATAAGCTCTTGCTGCCTTGATAGGCATCTATTGGGGTTGATGTAGGAGACCTCATCGCGCTCTATCATTGCAGCGCAAAGATCATAAAGACCATGGGCCGGTTCCAAAGGGCCCTTGATCTCAAGCTCTCTCAATTGTTCCCTCTGCCTTTCCAGCCGCGCATCCCATTCTGGCTGTGCCATGCGCTTTGGTGCAGAATCATCGCCCTTTGCAGTCGCTTTGAAGCTATGCATCATCAAAGTCTGACTCTCGAACAAAATCCTTTTGAACGCCGAAAGTTTAGCTATGGTAGCTGGAGCTCCTGGACGCAAAGCATTCAGGAATCTGTTCACCTGCTCATCCGTCGCCACCGTCCCTGGGCTAGTCACTGCGAAAGCCTGCTTTGCAAATGTAGCCAAGGAACCTGCTTTTAGGGCGTCTACCCATAATTGAGTAAGCCCTGCGTCCTCAGCCTGCTGAACAAAAGTTGCTTCAGAGTCCAGTATTGACGAGGTGGCCATTGCGCAAGAGTGGGATTACCCCGCCGCTCCTTTAAAAAAATCTTTTTATAAATAAAGCACAGCTGACTGCTATGAACACTGCAATAGAAAGTTCTAAACAAAACACTCATGTCATGTTGCCTGGCGTTTCAGAAAAACACTTCCCAGCTCAAACGCTGGGCACTACTGAACCAAAAACATGCAGCTGCTCTCAACTCATGTCGCAGTCCCATGCCGCTTTCGGCATTACCAAATCAAAAAACTGATTGCACTCAATCAGATGGCCTTTGCCTTAAGATGCTGACATCTATGTGCTCAAGTTGGCACTGTTGCCACTTCAATCTCATTAAAAATAAATGTCACCGTTGACAAAGTTATGCGTGATGACTCAAATCAGAAATGTGCAGTGAGAATGAAATGTTCTGCAAAAATGACATGCTGGAGGGACGAAAAACAAGGAAAAGTCACTCGAGCACACCTTTTGCTTCCAGGCGGTGTCGCTCACTTTGCTCTAGGGCAATTAGCCCTCTGCCGGTCCAAGGCTTCTATAAGCCCCCCCCCCATAGTGGTGATCACCTCACCTTTGAAGCACCAGCCATACCCTGCATTCAAGGCGGAGCACCCTGTTCCAACAACTCAAAGTTCTCTTGAACCATGAGCCTGCCACGTGCAGTCTGCTGCTCGATCTCCGAGCACTGTGCACCACATGACTTCTCCTGTTCCTCCAGCCAGGACCAGGGATATCAACCTTTACTGGTGGTCCAGCCTCATCGCTATCACTGTCCGACTCACCTGACTGGAGTCCGACAAAGGCAGTTCACTAGAGTCATCCTCCACCTGCTCGTCGCCCATCTTTGACTTGCATTCCATTTCCATCGGTGTAGGAAGGTCATATGCATCATCATCATCTGCTGTCTGGCCATGGTCAAAAGCAGCCTGCGCAGACGCTGCCGTGGTCCTGTCAACCGTTCCAGCAACATTTTCTGAAATCTTCATCAAGTCCATCAGCCTGCTCATGTGAGACTCATCAGGGCGGGCACGGACCTCCCTGATGTTTGACAACATGCTGCAATAAAGTTGCAACGGCCGTGCCAACATATCTCGCGAGTAAACTGCCATCGATCCTGAGCCCTGAAGTTCATGATATCCCAGCAGTGCGTGGGATGGTTCATCCAGGCCATAAGCACCGCCCCAAACCAGCGTGGTATGCTTGAAACTGTTTGAAGCGATTGAATTGACCGAGCCGTTTTTGAGGAGCCTGTTGATGAGGGCCCCAATCTCCTCCGAAGTGCGTAAGCGGGTACACAGCTCACCACCCTGTGACGGGGCCCTGCAGATTTCCCCAAAAGGTACATAGTTGATATCCGCAATCAACTCCAGCATAGATTCAATCCGAAATTTTGACCAGTCCATTCCTGTGCTCCCTTGTAATAGCGCCACAAGGGGCATATACCTCTGCTTCTCTGCAAGACTCGTGGCCGTCTTGTGAAACATTGCCTTGGCCTCCACAAGGCCAAAAAGCTCGCCATTGCACCCTGCATGTTCGACCCAGAACTGATCCACATACCTGGTGTCCGACCACCTTGATATGGACCACGCTGCATAGATCACAGCACGTAAAAGGTAAACATCTCTCGTGTCCAGTACGGCTTCCATGGCCTTTTCAAGCAAAGCCAATTCCGATGCCTTGAGAGGCCTAGCAGGGTGATAGATGTCCTTTGCAATCATCAACTTCTGTGCTCTGCATCTCAGTTGGGGGTCCGACAACAGCACCTCTGGAATTGGCCGATCCATCCAGTGTTTACTGAATATGAGCGCCTCCAATAAAGTGATGTCTTTATACGCAGCTTGCACTTGGTTTCCAGTCTGTCCCATGTACTGTATGCACATCAATCTGATCCATGGATCCCAGTCTCGACCGCTTGATCGTAGCCATGAAAAATTGAGCAACAATGTCTGAGCCCGTTCGACCGCAGTCCTTGGGGACTTGACTCCAAGCGCACCATGTAGAACCACACTCTGGGCTCCAATCGAAGCATCTACCTGTTCGGAAAGCACCGCATGATCCAACATGCCAGGGAATCCAAGAATGTCGAAAACCTGCGCCCACTTGTTAATCGCCTTTTCCCACAATGCAGCTTCATCCAAAAACATGTCTCTGTCAGGCACAACTCTGATTGCAAAAGAATACAACGGCATGGACACTTCCGCATGTACCAGGCTCCCAGCTGTGGGCTTCCTGACATACCCAAAGGCTCTGAAGACTCTGCACCGCTTGTCGCAAAAGGCATCAAGTGATCTGGTGGCACTGCAGGTACTATTATTTGAAAAATGATCTCACCATCCCTGTCCAAAAGCTGTTTCATGATTCCTGTCTCCCAAGGCACTCTCAACTCAACGTCACTCATAGATGACATGCGGGCTTCAAACAATGCTCTATTGGAATCTGATCTGGAAACCGGTTCATCTGAGGTCTCAGCCGCAATCTCACCCTGAAAGTGTTGTGGGAGACTGCAACCCTCCAAGTCATGGAAACTGAAGTCACGCTGAGAACCCTCCATGCCATGCAAACCAGGTTCATGTTGAAAAGAAACATCTGGATAACCTTGTTCCAAGGTTGAAGGTGCAAAAGAAAATTCAGTGTAAACAGGGTTTTGCAAATCATGCCCCGCAGTTTCGTCCGAGGCTCGCGCAACAGAATCCGGGACCATTGACAATAAACTGTCACTTTCAATTTGCCCTCTCTGATTGTCGGTACTCATCCAATCTTTCCAAAATGTCACCGCAGTCCAAATAAATACCGTAGCAAGTCCAGCACAAAAACTGCAATGAACCAAGATCCAGAAATGCAAAACACCTAACTTCGACATATGCACCTCTTTCAGTAAGATCCCAAATTGACCATGTTGCACACCATAGTTGATGCTCGCTAACGTAGTCGTATCTCTCGGGGTCCCACTGCAATCTCAACATATCACCCCCATGGCACAAAAAGATAAAACACGCCACTAAAGAAGTGGACCCACCCTCCCTCCCTTTGGAGGCGCAACTTGAAACGGATATGCCACACGCATATAGAATTGAATGTATGGTTGACAGAACACTTTATGTTTCAGATTTCAGATTGTGTGTGTCATCCTTGCGCACTGTGCAACAAAGAACACCCAAGTATGGTTCACAATGTAAAGACATCAGAGTGACATGTTGTAGCTGCAGATTGAAGGTTTCACTTTTGAAACAAAAAACTCACAAGACAAGCAACCACTTTTGGTTGAACCCGCAGCTACCACATAATCACCACAACCCAAATGCACAGCGTAGGAACGCGAGGAACGCACGCAGACGCGAGAGGGAGTCCGACTAGAAGCTGCTCTCAGCTTCTTTTTAGGGAGGGGGAAAATAAGGTTTCATCAGCGCGCTGAGTCGCAACATCTCATTTTCGGGGCCGTAAACACATTGGCTTTTTGGACTCCAAAAAGTGGTCCTCCCCAGTTGCGTTGAAGCTTGCTGCTTGAACAAAACCCAACTTTGATTTACTTGCGTAATGTAAGAGCTTCGTGTTTCGAGCAGGTCGCAAGGTTCCACACTGCCAAAATGGGATTGCCACGCGCTACCGCTTTTCGCTTTGGACAGGGCCATTTCGAGGCTGTTTTCAATTTCTATTTTAATAGCAGGCGAGACCAAAAACGGGCGCGCCAAATCCACGCGTTGGAGCGTGTGGCAATCTGTTTTTGGGGTTGCGACATGACGCTCGGAACGCACCCAGCTGCTTCAAAAGTTCGCCAGAAAACATGAAACCACAGAAGGCAGGAAGGATGACACAAACATCCACGTGCTGAACAGTTGCGTTGAAGCTTGCTGCTTGAACAAAACCCAACTTTGATTTACTTGCGTAATGTAAGAGCTTCGTGTTTCGAGCAGGTCGCAAGGTTCCACACTGCCAAAAATGGGATTGCCACGCGCTACCGCTTTTCGCTTTGGACAGGGCCATTTCGAGGCTGTTTTCAATTTCTATTTTAATAGCAGGCGAGACCAAAAACGGGCGCGCCAAATCCACGAGTTGGAGCGTGTGGCAATCCTGTTTTTGGGGTTGCGACATGACGCTCGGAACGCACCCAGCTGCTTCAAAAGTTCGCCAGAAACCATGAAACCACAAAAGGCAGGAAGGATGACACAAACATCCACGTGCTGAACAGTTACGTTGAAAGCTTGCTGCTGAAACAAAACCCAACTTTGATTTATTTGCGTAATGTAAAGAGCTTCGTGTTTCGAGCAGGTCGCAAGGTTCCACACTGCCAAAAATGGGATTGCCACGCGCAACAGCTTTTCGCTTTGGACAGGGCCATTTCGAGGCTGTTTTCAATTTCTATTTTAATAGCAGGCGAGACCAAAAACGGGCGCGCCAAATCCACGAGTTGGAGCGTGTGGAAATCCTGTTTTTGGGGTTGCGACATGACGCTCGGAACGCACCCAGCTGCTTCAAAAGTTCGCCAGAAACCATGAAACCACAAAAGGCAGGAAGGATGACACAAACATCCACTTGCTGAACTGGGGAGGACCGCCTTTGGAGTCCAAATTCTATATACCTTTCCAACCCCAAAAATGGGCATCAAACAAATCGAACAGTTCAGTGACATCATCTTGCGCATCTTGCGGTTTCTTGCGGTTTCTTGCGGAGTCGTCTGGAGTCGCAAAGTTGGAACTCTTTCAACGCTTTCCCCATTGTAAATAGGGTTTCAGCAGGTGTACCGACTCCGCCCGACTCCGGCAAGACTCCGCAGCTAAAGACATCAACACTGGCACAAAACTGTGGTAAAACCGAAGTTTTGCATCTCTAGCCTTCTTACGGAATCTGCTGGAGTCATGAAATCGAAAGTCACAAAGTTGGAACTCTTTCAACCCTTTGCCCATTGTAAATGGGGTTTCAGCAGGTGTACCGACTCCGCCCGACTCCGGCAAGACTCCGCAGCTAAAGACATCAAAACTTGCACAAAACTGTGAAGTTTTGCATCTCCAGCCTTCTCACGGAATCTGCTGGAGTCATGAAATCGAAACTCTTCCCCCAATGTAAACAAAGGATTCATCCGGTTTTAAATATATACTATTATTCTTTAACCGGATGATATTGAACTCCGGGCGGCATGCACAACACGACCCGCAAAGTTGCCGCGTTAGGAGTCTAGGGGGGCGAAGGGGGGGAGCCCAAAAACGAACAACGCATCAAGAGATCCAAACAAAACTGAGCAGTGCGACGCCCAATCGTGACAAAACGATTCACTGCCAACACCAACACAGAAAAAAGCATCCCGCCAGCAATGACGCAGCGGAATCAGCACCTCACACACGCCATGTTGCGAAAGCCTGCGACAACAACACCCAAACAATTCCAAACAACATGGCGCTTTGGCAAAGATTGGCAAAATGAAGGCGGGGCTAGAGACCTTCAATCAGCAACCGTGTTCCCCGGAATCCTGCCATTCTGTTACACTTGCAAAAGTATTGCTTTTTGTTAAAGCTGCGCCATTTTTCGCAAAAAAGGTCACTGCAGCAATCTCATTTTCGGGGCCGTAAACACATTGGCTTTTTGGACTCCAAAAAGTGGTCCTCCCCAGTTGCGTTGAAGCTTGCTGCTTGAACAAAACCCAACTTTGATTTACTTGCGTAATGTAAGAGCTTCGTGTTTCGAGCAGGTCGCAAGGTTCCACACTACCAAAAATGGGATTGCCACGCGCTACCGCTTTTCGCTTTGGACAGGGCCATTTCGAGGCTGTTTTCAATTTCTATTTTAATAGCAGGCGAGACCAAAAACGGGCGCGCCAAATCCACCCGTTGGAGCGTGTGGCAATCCTGTTTTGGGGTTGCGACATGACGCTCGGAACGCACCCAGCTGCTTCAAAAGTTCGCCAGAAACCATGAAACCACAAAAGGCAAGAAGGATGACACAAACATCCACGTGCTGAACTGGGGAGGACCACTTTTTGGAGTCCAATTCTATATCCCTTTCAAACCCAAAAATGGGCCATCAAACAAAATCCGAACAGTTCAGGACATCATCTGCGCATGTTGCGGTTTCTTGCGCGAGGTCTGGAGTCACAAAGTTGGAACTCTTTCAACCCTTTTCCCCATTGTAAATGGGGTTTCAGCAGGTGTACCGACTCCGCCCGACTCCGGCAAGACTCCGCAGCTAAAGACATCAAAACTGGCACAAAACTGTGGTAAAATCGAAGTTTTGCATCTCCAGCTTTCTTACGGAATCTGCTGGAGTCATGAAATCGAAACTCTTCCCCCAATGTAAACAAAGGAATCATCCGGTTTTAAATATATACTATTATTCTTTAACCGGATGACATGGAACTCCGGGCGACATACACAACCCGCCCCGCAAAGTTGCCGCGTTAGGAGTCTAGGGGGGCGAAGGGGGGGGAGCCCAAAAACAAACAACGCATCAAGGACCAAAACCAAACTTTTGAGCAGTGCGAAACGCAAACACAGAAAAAGCATCCGCCAGAAATTGTCGCAGCGGGAATTCAAGCACATCACCCACGCCTGTTGCGGAAAGCCTGCGGAACACCAAGACACGCCACAACAACTTGTACACGCCAACAACATGATGACTTTGACAAAAGGTATCTGGGCGACATGCCAGGCGGGGTTAGAGACCTTCATATCAAACCGTGTTCCCCGGAATACCGCCATTCGTTACAAAAACTTGCCCAAAAAGTATGCTTTTGGTAAAGCTGCGCCATTTTTGCAAAAAAAGTACTGCAGCAATCTCATTTTCGGGGCCGTAAACACATTGGCTTTTTGGCCTCAAAAAGTGGTCCTCCCCAGTTGCGTTCAAAGCTTGCTTGAACAAAACCCAACTTTGATTTACTTGCGTAATGTAAAGAGCTTCGTGTTTCGAGCAGGTCGCAAGGTTCCACACTGCCAAAAATGGGATTGCCACGCGCTACCGCTTTTCGCTTTGGACAGGGCCATTTCGAGGCTGTTTTCAATGTCTTTTTTCATAGCAGGCGAGACCAAAAACGGGCGCGCCAAATCCACGCGTTGGAGCGTGTGGCAATCCTGTTTTTGGGGTTGCGACATGACGCTAGGAACGCACCCAGCTGCTTCAAAAGTTCGCCAGAAACCATGAAACCACAAAAGGCAGGAAGGATGACACAAACATCCACTTGCTGAACTGGGGAGAACCGCCTTTGGAGTCCAAATTCTATACAGTATACCTTTCCAACCCCAAAAATGGGCATCAAACAAATCGAACAGTTCAGTGACATCATCTTGCGCATCTTGCGGTTTCTTGCGGAGTCGTCTGGAGTCACAAAGTTGGAACTCTTTCAACCCTTTCCCCATTGTAAATAGGGTTTCAGCAGGTGTACCGACTCCGCCCGACTCCGGCAAGACTCCGCAGCTAAAGACATCAAAACTGGCACAAAACTGTGGTAAAACGGAAGTTTTGCATCTCCAGCCTTCTTACGGAATCTGCTGGAGTCATGAAATCGAAACTCTTCCCCCAATGTAAACAAAGGATTCATCCGGTTTTAAATATATACTATTATTCTTTAACCGGATGATACTGAACTCCGGGCGACATACACAACACGACCCGCAAAGTTGCCGCGTTAGGAGTCTAGGGGAACGGGGGGGGAGCTCAAAAAACAAACAACGCATCAAGAGACCAAAACAAAACTGAGCAGTGCAAACGCAAACACAGAAAAAGCATCCCGCCAGCAATGTCGCAGCGGAATCAGCACCTCACCCACGCCATGTTGCGAAAGCCTGCAACAACAACACCCAAACAATTCCAAACAACATGATGCTTTGGCAAAGACTGGCGACATGCAGGCGGGGGCTAGAGACCTTCAATCAGCAACCGTGTTCCCCGGAATCCTGCCATTCCGTTACACTTGCAAAAGTATTGCTTTTTGGTAAAGCTGCGCCATTTTTGGCAAAAAAAGGTCACTGCAGCAATCTCATTTTCGGGGCCGTAAACACATTGGCTTTTTGGACTCCAAAAAGTGGTCCTCCCCAGTTGCGTTGAAGCTTGCTGCTTGAACAAAATCCAACTTTCATTTATTTAATTTATTTGCGTAATGTAAGAGCTTCGTGTTTCGAGCAGGTCGCAAGGTTCCACACTGCCAAAAATGGGATTGCCACGCGCTACCGCTTTTCGCTTTGGACAGGGCCATTTCGAGGCTGTTTTCAATTTCTATTTTAAAAGCAGGCGAAACCAAAAACGGGCGCGCAAAATCCACGCGTTGGAGCGTGTGGCAATCCTGTTTTTGGGGTTGCGACATGACGCTCGGAACGCACCCAGCTGCTTCAAAAGTTCGCCAGAAACCATTGAAAACCACAAAAGGCCCACGAAGGATACAAAAACATCAGTGAACTGGGGAGGAAACCAGCCTTTGGGAGTCCCAATTCTAATTACCTTTCCAACGCCAAAATGGGCATAACAAATCGAACAGTCAGTGACATCAACCTTGCCGTCTTGCGGTTTCTTGCCGGAGATCGTCTGGCGTCGCAAGTGGGAACTCGTTCAACCCCGTTTTTGTTTTTTTGTTCCACATTGTCCAATGGTGTTTTTCAGCAGGTGTACCGACTCCGCCCGACTCCGGCAAGACTCCGCAGCTAAAGACATCAAAACTGGCACAAAACTGTGGTAAAACGGAAGTTTTGCATCTCCAGCCTTCTTACGGAATCTGCTGGAGTCATGAAATCGAAACTCTTCCCCCAATGTAAACAAAGGATTCATCCGGTTTTTAATATATACTATTATTCTTTAACCGGATGATACTGAACTCCGGGCGACATACACAACCCGACCCGCAAAGTTGCCGCGTTAGGAGTCTATAAGGGGCGAAGGGGGGGGAGCCCAAAAACAAACAACGCATCAAGAGACCAAAACAAAACTGAGCAGTGCGACGCCCAATCGTGACAAAACGATTCACTGCCAACGCAAACACAGAAAAAAGCATCCCGCCAGCAATGTCGCAGCGGAATCAGCACCTCACCCAAGCCATGTTGCGAAAGCCTGCGACAACAACACCCAAACAATTCCAAACAACATGGCGCTTTGGCAAAGATTGGCAACATGCAGGCGGGGCGGCTGGAGACCTTCAATCAGCAACCGTGTTCCCCGGAATCCTGCCATTCCGTTACACTTGCAAAAGTTTTGCTTTTTGTTAAAGCTGCGCCATTTTTCGCAAAAAAGGTCACTGCAGCAATCTCATTTTCGGGGCCGTAAACACATTGGCTTTTTGGACTCCAAGAAGTGGTCCTCCCCAGTTGCGTTGAAAGCTTGCTGCTTAAACAAAACCCAACTTTGATTTACTTGCGTAATGTATAGAGCTTCGTGTTTCGAGCAGGTCGCAAGGTTCCACACTGCCAAAAATGGGATTGCCACGCGCTACCGCTTTTCGCTTTGGACAGGGCCATTTCGAGGCTGTTTTCAATTTCTATTTTAATAGCAGGCGAGACCAAAAACGGGCGCGCCAAATCCACGCGTTGGAGCGTGTGGCAATCCTGTTTTTGGGGTTGCGACATGACGCTCGGAACGCACCCAGCTGCTTCAAAAGTTCGCCAGAAAACATGAAACCACAAAAGGCACGAAGGATGACACAAACATCCACGTGGTGAACTGGGGAGGACCGCCTTTGGGAGTCCAAATTCTATATCCCTTTCCAACCCCAAAAATGGGCATGAAACAAATCGAACAGTTCAGTGACATCATCTTGCACTTCTTGCGGTTTCTTGCGGAGTCGTCTGGAGTCGCAAAGTTGGAACTCTTTCAACCCTTTTCCCATTGTAATGGGGTTTTCAGCCTGTGTTTACCACCCGCCCTACTCCGGCAAGACTCCGCAGCTAAGAATCAGAACTGGCACAAAACTGTGGTAAAGCGAAGTTTTGGCATCTCCGCCTTCTACTGATCTGCTGGAGTCATGAAATCGAAACTCTTCCCCCAATGTGAACAAAGGATTCATCCGGTTTTAAATATATACTATTATTCTTTAACCGGATGATACTGAACTCCCCGCAACATACACAACCCGACCCGCAAAGTTGCCGCGTTAGGAGTCTAGGGGGGCGAAGGGGGGGGAGCCCAAAAACAAACAACGCATCAAGAGACCAAACAAAACTGAGCAGTGCAAACGCAAACACAGAAAAAGCATCCCGCCAGCACTGTCGCAGCGGAATCAGCACCTCACCCACGCCATGTTGCGAAAGCCTGCGACAACAACACCCAAACAATTCCAAACAACATGGTGCTTTGGCAAAGATGGCGACATGCAGGCGGGGCTAGAGACCTTCAATCAGCAACCGTGTTCCCCGGAATCCTGCCATTCCGTTACACTTGCAAAAGTATTGCTTTTTGGTAAAGCTGCGCCATTTTTCGCAAAAAAGGTCACTGCAGCAATCTCATTTTCGAGGCCGTAAACCCATTGGCTTTTTGGACTCCAAAAAGTGGTCCTCCCCAGTTGCGTTGAAGCTTGCTGCTTGAACAAAACCCAACTTTCATTTATTTAATTTATTTGCGTAATGTAATAGCTTCGTGTTTCGAGCAGGTCGCAAGGTTCCACACTGCCAAAAATGGGATTGCCACGCGCTACCGCTTTTCGCTTTGGACAGGGCCATTTCGAGGCTGTTTTCAATTTCTATTTTAATAGCAGGCGAGACCAAAACGGGCGCGCCAAATCCACGCGTTGGAGCGTGTGGCAATCCTGTTTTTGGGGTTGCGACTACCGCGCGGAACGCAACCCAGCTGCTTCAAAAGTTCGCCAGAAACAGGAAACCACAGAAGGCATGAAATGACACAAACATCCACGGGCTGAACTGGGAGGACCACCTTTTGGAGTCCCAAATTCTATATACCTTGCACCCCAAAAATGGGCACAAACAAATCGACAGTTTCAGTGACATCAAGCTTGCCATGTTGCGGTTTTTTCTTGCGGAGTCGTCTGGGGCAACAAAGTTGGAACTTTTCAAAAAACACCCTTTCCCCATTGTAAATGGTTTCAGAATGTGGACCGATCCGCCCGACTCCTGCCAGACTTCCGCAGCTAAAGACATCAAAACTGGCACAAAACTGTGGTAAAACCGAAGTTTTGCATCTCTAGCCTTCTTACGGAATCTGCTGGAGTCATGAAATCTAAACTCTTCCCCCAATGTAAACAAAGGATTCATCCGGTTTTAAATATATACTATTATTCTTTAACCGGATGATACTGAACTCCGGGCGACATACATAACCCGACCCGCAAAGTTGCCGCGTTAGGAGTCTAGGGGGGCGAAGGGGGGGATCCCAAAAACAAACAACGCATCAAGAGACCAAAACAAAACTGAGCAGTGCGACGCCCAATCGTGACAAAACGATCCACTGCCAACGCAAACACAGAAAAAGCATCCCGCCAGCAATGTCGCAGCGGAATCAGCACCTCACCCACGCCATGTTGCGAAAGCATGCGACAACAACACCCAAACAATTCCAAACAACATGGTGCTTTGGCAAAGACTGGCGACATGCAGGCGGGGCTAGAGACCTTAATCAGCAAACCTGTTCCCCGGAATCCGCCATGCCGTTACAACTTGCAAAGTCTTTAAAGCTGCGCCATTTTCGCAAAAAGGTCACTGCAGCAATCTCATTTTCGGGGCCGTAACACATTGGCTTTTTGGACTCCAAAAAGTGGTCCTCCCCAGTTGCGTTGAAGCTTGCTGCTTGAACAAAACCCAACTTTGATTTACTTGCGTAATGTAAGAGCTTCGTGTTTCGAGCAGGTCGCAAGGTTCCACACTGCCAAAAATGGGATTGCCAAGCGCTACCGCTTTTCGCTTTGGACAGGGCCATTTCGAGGCTGTTTTCAATTTCTATTTTAATAGCAGGCGAGACCAAAAACGGGCGCGCCAAATCCACGCGTTGGAGCGTGTGGCAATCCTGTTTTTGGGGTTGCGACATGACGCTCGGAACGCAACCAGCTGCTTCAAAAGTTCGCCAGAAACCATGAAACCACAAAAGGCAGGAAGGATGACACAAACATCCACGTGCTGAACTGGGGAGGACCACCTTTGGGAGTCCAAATTCTATATACCTTTCCAACCCCAAAAATGGGCATGAAACAAATCGAACAGTTCAGTGACATCATCTTGCACTTCTTGCGGTTTCTTGCGGAGTCGTCTGGAGTCGCAAAGTTGGAACTCTTTCAACCCTTTCCACATTGTAAATGGGGTTTCAGCAGGTGTACCGACTCCGCCCGACTCCGGCAAGACTCCGCAGCTAAAGACATCAAAACTGGCACAAAACTGTGGTAAAATCGAAGTTTTGCATCTCCAGCCTTCTTACGGAATCTGCTGGAGTCATGAAATCGAAACTCTTCCCCCAATGCAAACAAAGGATTCATCCGGTTTTAAATATATACTATTATTCTTTAACCGGATGATACTGAACTCCGGGCGACATACACAACCCGACCCGCAAAGTTGCCGCGTTAGGAGTCTATAAGGGGCGAAGGGGGGGGAGCCCAAAAACAAACAACGCATCAAGAGACCAAAACAAAACTGAGCAGTGCAAACGCAAACACAGAAAAAGCATCCCGCCAGCAATGTCGCAGCGGAATCAGCACCTCACCCACGCCATGTTGCGAAAGCCTGCGACAACAACACCCAAACAATTCCAAACAACATGGTGCTTTGGCAAAGACTGGCGACATGCAGGCGGGGCTAGAGACCTTCAATCAGCAACCGTGTTCCCCGGAATCCTGCCATTCCGTTACACTTGCAAAAGTATTGCGTTTGTGCTCGTCCCTTTGCAAGGATAGGACTTCATAAATCAAGTAAACTCGTATTGCAACAAACAAATATAAAAATCATCATATATATAAAAACATATATATATAAACATATAAATCAAAACGAAACGACGTTCGCAATCCTGATGTAACCAAAAGTTTGCAATCCGCTGCGGTCATTGATATTTCTTTTTGTTCGGCTCAAATTATTTGAGTCGGGGGTGAAACAGCACAAACACAAGTCAGGTGTTTGGAAATTCTCATATGGGTCAACAAGTCATGTCGCCCGTCACCCCCCCAAGACAAGGGAGGGAAAACGAAGTTTGGGAGGGGAAGGAAAAATTCAAACGGGTCAACGTGCAACCCACCCTCCTCACCCTAGCCAAAATAACACGGAACAAAAATCAAGATGTATCCAAATGAGACCAAGGTGAAAATCAGCATCTGAAAATTAAACAGATGAGAAAACTCGTAAACATCAAACAAGTGACAAGTACAGGTTAACGAGAAACAGAACACAAAACTGAAACGTTGTAAATACAAGTTGTCTCAAGTAAAGTTTGTGTTCATTCTTTTTTTTGCATGCGGTTCGTTCGCGCGCTCACTACTCGCAACAAACAAAGGCAACAACAAGTTGAAGCCAACCGTTTGTGCTCGTCCCTTTGCAAGGATAGGACTTCATAAATCAAGTAAACTCGTATTGCAACAAACAAATATAAAAATCATCATATATATAAAAACATATATATAAAAACATATAAATCAAAACGAAACGACGTTCGCAATCCTGATGTAACCAAAAGTTTGCAATCCGCTGCGGTCATTGATATTTCTTTTTGTTCGGCTCAAATTATTTGAGTCGGGGGTGAAACAGCACAAACACAAGGCAGGTGTTTGGAAATTCTCATATGGGTCAACAAGTCATGTCGCCCGTCACCCCCGTGTTTTCGACATGCTAGGATCTTCTTTGTTGGTAATTTCTGCTATTGTTTCCTGAGGTAAGAGAATGTCACCGGCCAGGCTGCCTCTTGTGATATGCTGACATTCTTTCAGTTTGAACCTTGATGGCAAGTCGGCAATGTTGGATTCCGATGCCACCCTTTCGTACCATGAAGCTGATGGGTATTCGGCTTCAATATGCGACACTGCTCTGCACAAGTTATACATTGTCAAAGACGGGCTTGACCCTTTGATAAGGCAGTATCGGGCAGCCTCGTTGTCAACGAAAAATAAAGCTGATGCATTGGCAAGTTCACGACGGTAGTAATACTTCACGAGCAAAACTGCGAGAAGTTCAATTTGACATATCTTCTGTTGAAGACCCAGTGATGTCCAGTGTTGCATGAGGCCAGCGTCCACTACGCCCCAGTGAATAGCATTGATGCCCAGCTGCGGTATCATGACAACCGCCCCCCAAGTACCATGTTCCTTTTCAAGTGCGCCATCTGTGTATATCACCGCAGGGAAGTCATTGCTCAAGTATCGTATCTGGCGTGGTCTCATTCTGTTGATGATTTCGACAGTGTCACGGCAAAGACGTGAAATGAAAGCGGCATCTGTTGAACCACCTTGCATGCTTCCAAATTGTCTGGAGGCTGGCTTTAAACAACGTCCCACAACAAATCCACCTGCATAGTTCAGAAGTCCATGCATTGTAGCCGCCTCCGAGGTTGATACCGTCCCTTTGTTTGAATAGGACGCAAGCATCTCCAAAATCCTTTGTATCCTACTCGGACGGTTGGCGACCGTTATCTGATTTTCCCAGAAGCTTTCCAAATTAAAAGAGACACCCAACACCTGCATGGTACCCGAAAAGTCCACACTCTTCTTACCCGTCGTGGCATGCTTCCATCCAAGCAAATCTAAAAGATGTTGCACCACGTTGGTTGTCGTCGCCGCCATAGGGTCAAACTCCAGCATTGGAAAATCATCATAGAAAACAGTTGTGAGGAGGTGAAATTTGCGGACCAGTATCGTCCAAATGCCTCGTGCGATCTTGTTGAAAGCAAAGACGCTCGAAGTCGCCCCAAAAGGAAGAGACTTCGAAAAGAAGAACTGCCACACACCGGTCTCGCTTCGCACCCCCAAAATGCTATGCCTCGCTGACTGAGGAGCGACGCCCACTTGCTTGTATGCTTTGCTCAAATCAATGCCCCTACCCAGCAACAAGGGTTTGTCGTCATAGTCAGAGTGTCTCCTGCCCACAAGATGGTCGCCGCCAGAAAGCTCGATGTCAATTGCTCCATCACCGCAGAAAATCCCCAACATGAAGGCCAGGAAACAGCTTATCATATCTGTGTCATGTAAATCAAGGTGAGATGATGTCCCAAATGCCGCATTCACCCCAGAGGTCTTGTAGTTGTCAATGACACGTGGCTTGAGGTCCTCCCCCTGTAAAAGAAGGAACCGTTGGGACATCGACCAGTCCGGCCTGCCCAGCATCTCAGTTACCTCCTCCTCAAGAAATGGACCGTCCAGAAAACCAGCGTCAACCTCTTTTGTAGTTTCGTCCATCAGCTGTTTAGCATTCCTGATTTCATCCTCAGTTGGTGGCTTACCCATCAGCGCTTTCCGGCGCCACAAGGCGCTGTGATCCAGTTGCTCTGTCGTCATCGACGGTGGGTTCCAACGCTTTTTATACAGCATGCTTTCGTCTTCCCATCCAGTAAGCGTGACTCCTTCACGCATGTACCTTACAACCTCCATGTCTTCAAATCCCACCATTGTCAGCAGTTTCTCCCAAAGCTCAATACGTTTTGACTTTGTGACCTCGGCCACGTCCTTGTCCATCTTGATTTTCGCCAGCTTCTCCGCAAGGGTCAAACGTTTTGCAATGCCAACACATTCCGACAACATGTTTATACGGTGGGCAGCTACCTCAGCCAGAGAGTGCGTCGCCACAAAGAAAACAGCCTTCTTCAAATCGTCAGGCACCCCTTTTTGGGTGAAAGCCGGATGATGTAGGCGTAACGCCTTCTGCAGATGTTCTTGGTGGTTAAAATAAATACCCACCTCGTATCTTTCTTCGGATCCCTTCTCGCCATCATTCCCCCCGCGTCCCAGGCGAGCCAAGAGTTTGTGAGGGCTCTGTGGGAGTGATGTTGTGACAGTGATGAGGGCAAATTCAGGGATCAATTGGTCATGGCCTTTCGTTTGAATTGATTGGGCCATCAATGACTGCAATCGGAAAAGGTTTGATGTGTAATCCAACTCATGCTGGGTAACCAATGCACTGGCACATTCTGCATATCGCTCACAAAACAACATGGGGTACTGAGCCTCCGCAGCTGTGGAGAAGATCCATTTATCAAAGCCGTCAACAATGGTCCAAGGTTCATGACTGTGCGATTTGTCGCGCATAATTCCCAGTGGCGCAAATTTCTGCGTGGATGCCAGCAGCCTTGTTGGTTTTGCTCTACTTCCACCATGCATGCAAAAATCAAACTCAATCGGGTGAAAACGAAAATACCACTCCAAAAATTCTGGGCAATCTTTGTCACGCGCAAACTGTTTGACCAAGGTGGCCAGCACTGTCCACAACCATGATCGCAGCGGGTTCTCCAGTGTTACAAAAGCTCCGATGCGAAAAAGTGCAAACAGCAAACGCACTGCATGTCGATAAACTGTGTTGGCCGCATCAATCCTCTGCTGATTTGTAGGGCCCACATTTGGTAGGCCTAGTGGGTGCAGCGCGTCACGGAGTGGCATTGGTTGAGGTGCTCCTTGGGAGCGGAGCGCACGAGCAACAGGGACCTCACGTGCCCTGCTGCATGTGCCACACATAAGCCCAAAATGGGCCCCTTTTGGCTTCATCTGTTCGATCAAGCTTTCAAGGAGGGAAACACTATCATGCAAAGACAGGTCCAGCTCAAAAATATGCACCTTGTTTTTGAAACGATTGGCATGGTAATCAATTGGAAAAACTTGCCAGCCTTTCCGCTGCATAGCCGCTGAAAGTGCAGCTGAGCCCGCACAAATTTCCAAAAAGACTGTTGGTCTGTCTTCTGCATGGTGATACCTGCTGTCATCTGGCAACGACACGCCGAGTCAGTGCTTGCACTCAATGTAAGGCCGCTTCTCTGTGCAGCCCTTGTAGTAGCACTGGTGCAGTCCGAGGTGGCAACGTGGCTTTTTCTGGTGCTTGCAAATGCCTCTATTGAAGAACACGCACAGCCACTGTCCATTTGGAAGCTTGTTGGTGCAGCCATCCGGCATGTTTGTCAACATCTCCTTGATCGTCGGGCCATTGTTCGGGGCCGATGGCGACCCCTTTGACTGAAAACGATTCTTGCCTTTGCCCTTCCCGGACCCACTGCTGTGATCCGCTTTGCTGTATGGCTCAGCGCGGTGAGATGGGCCTGCACTCGCATTCATAGATGGCAAAGGAGTCATGAAGCAAAGAACTTCCGGTGACCTCATGTATGTCTTCAAATGCTCATCCAAAGGGGGCTTGTCGCCTATGCCGGAAGTCAGCTTGCCACGCGTCTGTTGGGAGACATGCAGCCACAGCTGCTTGTCAGCACTCAAAATTTGCTGCGTGGTCACGTACTTGTGCCCTGCTGGTGGCGGTCGCAACAACGCCGCAAACATCTGTTGATTCCACTCTTCAATCAAATCAAAGGTCACCAGATTCGTCTGATGCATTGCCAGTGAACGCCGAGTGAAGGCGGCCCTCAACCTGAGCTCTCCTGAAACATCACATTGCAAGTCTTGGGCCTTCTTGGTAAGCTTGAGGCCCCCAGCATTGTCAATGCTGAGAGTTGACTCCTTCTTTTCCTTGGTTATTTCTTCTTCACGTGACATGCACTTCTCAGGGCCTACGTAAAGCAAGCAGCCCTCTTCGATCATGCTTTGAAACTTGTCAACCAGTCCATGGCTTGGCTCAACTGTTGCATCAATGACCAAGCCTTTCAGCTCGTTCTTCTGCTTGTCAATCCTCGCAAGCCTCTCTGCAAGGGGCATTTTCCTAGGCTGATCGGCTTCTGTCCTTTCAGCCCTGCATCTAATATCTGACAGCACCATGGCGTGCGCCTCAAACCACATCCTACGAAGAGGAATCATGTCAGCAGTGGAGACTTCGGCCATGATCAAGTCTTGAATTGCTTTCTTGAACTTTTCTTCAGTGTTTGAAGTGGGCGTTGCATCGCTAGAGAAAGCCAGACTGCCAAATGTATCCAGGCCCGCACCTTTGAGCTTTTCCAACAGCTCCTCTTGCATCCCCAGCTCAGTTGCTCGCGATGTGAAAGCATGTTTGGAGTCCAGTCCGGACATGGCAGCAACGTTAAGGAGGTACACAACTACAAGTGTCACATATTATCAAAACTTAAAGAAGGGAGTTTCAACATGGATTGTGAGTTGAGAAAGTTGAAGGAATGGAAAAGTCAAAGTCATGACAAACAGTTCAAGCAATTAAAATCATATTGCACAAACTTTGAACTGCACTGAAATGAATGAAGATCATCAAACCAGGCCCCGACAAATGCCGATCGGAGTTCTGGTGGTGCGCAATTTCACGCGCAGGCTCTGAGCAGGTCAAGCATCAGATCAAACAACGAAATTCATGTTGCCGTTTTTTCAAATTCACTCATGCCCAGCATCGTCAGTAAAAATCATACTGCGACAAATGAAACAAAAACCAGCCGGACAACGATTTGAAATTCATATGTCAAAGTGTCTCAGAAAGCACGGTCCTCACCTGATTTGTTACCCCGCTGCTCCAAGTCTCGCTTCAATCGCGCAGTTGCACTCGCAGTCACGAGTGTTGTGCACACTGAACACAAAATGGGAAATCACAAGCGGTCTCAAAATCAAAGGTGGGCTTCTTATAGTTGGAAGAAACCTTCCTTGAACATGCCAGAGTTTCCGTGTCAAGTGCTACGTGTAAAATTCCTGATACAATGTGCTGCAAACAAGACTTGAAAATTTCTTCAGTCAATGGTCCACCGTGAGGTGCCTTCTTGTTCTGAGGTCCAGACAGCGATTCACATGCACCAATCTCAATGGGGTCGACTGACTCGTCTGAGTAGTTCTCCATGTCCCACTGTTCAGCCTCTTGGAGTGTCTGTGCAGCAATTCGAGCCGCACGTGACGAGTCAGGGTCAAAGTAACCCTTCCATATGGCGTCCAAAACGCGCCACAGTTTGGTCTGGATCTCTGCCAAGGCATCTCGTGAATATATCAGGGGCATTGCCAGTCTGGAGTCAAAGTGGTGGCCCATGATTCGCCTCTCATCAATTGTCATGGCACCTGATGTTGCCGCCCATGAGAGTGCAGTTGCTTTCAACGTGTGTGTGCTGTATGTGGCCGCCTGTGCAACATCCATACCAGCAAGGCAAAGCAGCTCCCTCAAAAAATATGCACCCTCGCCTGATGTCATGGGGCGGCTCAACCAAGATGATGTAGTCTCATTCCAGGCCGGCATCAAGCACTTGAAATCATCCAGCTTTTGTCTTTTTCTCGCACGGATCCACGTCCATGCCCATGAGTCTTGTTCGTACAAACCATTCCCCAATGCCAACATGGGGAGAGCAACGTTCCTTGCTTCCTTTCCAGCGGTGTGAGCCGTCTTGAATTTCATTGTTGACGTCTCCAGCAGTGAAATGTGGCCACTCATGTCCAAATGCACTGACTCCGCTCTCGCCGCATCAGCAAACCTTGCAGACGCCAGCAAACAGAAAATTAGGAAGCCTCCAATGCATGCCTCCACATCGTTGCAGTTGCAAACGTACTTCTCCAGCGCATACAATCCATCTGCAGTCAACGGAGGCGCTTGCTTCAGCTCCCGTTTCCCTGCAAGCATGGTTCTGCTCACTCCTGCAACACGGCCAGATATGATGTGGGCCACATCAACTTTTGCAAAACCAATGTGGTGTTCAAAGAAGCCAATCGCCTTTATGAAAGACTGAAGTGATGTTGCAGATCCTCCTGACATCTGCAAGTACTTTGCATAGTCATAGACCACTGTTTCTGAAATATTCATTGGATAGCACCTCCCACCGTCAACTGCCCACCTTGCAAAACGGTGATAGTCAGCGACACGCTTGGCTATTGTACCAGGCGCCTTTCCAGCCACGGCATCGATGAACGAAGTTGCAATTGCAGTCTCAGGCACCAACTTCCCAGACACATCAAGAAGTGCCCTGCCCAACCTAGAATCGTGAGGTTGGAAAAGCACAATTTCCTTCAGCTGTCGCATTGCGCAATCCACCAATTGATCGTCTGTCTTTGCAAAGGCTGTCGCCAGCAGTCGCTTCCGCTTGAAATCAGAAAGACCATGCGGTGGATCATCAGGCAAACTTGGGGCACTGTGCACTATTCCATGGACAGCTTCAAAACGTCCATAAGATGGCAGTTGAGGTTGCCTCCAAATATTATCCAGTGAATAAACCTGATCAAACTCCAATTGGTTCCAGAATGGTGCAGGTAAATTAGGTGACTCAGCAACGCTGTGCATGACCAAGCTGTTGATTGTTCGACTCACGTCCATGTCCACCACCTGCCTGGATTTCCCAGACGCATGAGCCTTGGGGGTAGGCGTCACAAAGCCACCCTGCTGAGAAACATCATCAGCAGGATCGTCCATATTCAGTAAAGGCAGAGATTCTCCATCAACATGTTCAAGAGTGAATTCATTTTCCGCATCACCAAAAAAGGTATCATCATGTACGTCGGATGCAAAACCAAAAACATTGCAGTCCAAACCATTGTCATTATTGTCATGTAATTGCTCCCAGTCCATGTCACTGTGGCCTTCGTTGTTCCCCTGTAGGTCAGGCTCACCAGCACTGTCAACTGCATGAAGCAGTTCATTTGCAGCGCCACGCGGCAATGATTGCCGAAGCACCATAAGTTCAAAGTGCAGACATGTAACTGTGGATACAAAATCTGACAGTGATAGCACGTGCCGCAGTTGTAAAATCTTCCAAAATCAAGCAGTGGAGAAATTCAAATCCATGGCAGAAGGAAAAATTCAAACGGGTCAACGTGCAACCCACCCTCCTCACCCTAGCCAAAATAACACGGAACAAAAATCAAGATGTATCCAAATGAGACCAAGGTGAAAATCAGCATCTGAAAATTAAACAGATGAGAAAACTCGTAAACATCAAACAAGTGACAAGTACAGGTTAACGAGAAACAGAACACAAAACTGAAACGTTGTAAATACAAGTTGTCTCAAGTAAAGTTGTGTTCATTCATTATTTTTTTTGCATGCGGTTCGTTCGCGCGCTCACTACTCGCAACAAACAAAGGCAACAACAAGTTGAAGCCAACCTTTTTGGTAAAGCTGCGCCATTTTTCGCGAAAAAGGTCACTGCAGCAATCTCATTTTCGAGGCCGTAAACCCATTGGCTTTTTGGACTCCAAAAAGTGGTCCTCCCCAGTAACCATCAACCACAACTTATTTGACACTAAGGAAACCAGCTGTGCACCTTGCTCAACACCGGCCAAAACTATTTTCGCATATATGATATTCACGTATAATATATATATATATACAATATCATATACGCCAATACGGATACGCAGAAATAGGAGTCAACACGTACAAACCAGTCACGTGTCCAAAAAATGTGTCCCAAACCAAATGCTCAAGAAACTTGCAATGACATCTGAATGATTCACAAGTGCCACGTCTTTTTCCCTCATTGCAGTTGGGAAAATTCACAGCCGGATCCCGTCGTCGAAAAACGGTAGGGTTAGGCCAGAGAAAAAGAACAAACAACATAGGAAACAACCCTCGCCAGAGCGTCCGTTGAATCCTATCTGTGTTTGTAAAGTTAAAAGGGTGGGAAAAAACACAGGTTTTGGGTGGGTAAATCTCACATTTGCAACTGTTTTGCAAAATGTAAGTGAGGACCCTCCTCTCCCTCCCTAAACTTGAGGCGTGCACGGAAACGCATATATGTATTCCTTGCTAACACGATGTTTTGTTGAGAGTTTCTGTTTAACAAAAACTCAACAAACCACAGTTGAACACAAACCAAGGTTCGTCAACTCTCCGTGTTTGTGACATTACCGGAAAACACATGTCAAAGGACATCCAGGTTTTACACAGTAACAGGTTTATAGTGTTGTGGGTGTTAGTCTTCCAAAGGTCACAGCTTAATTTTTGTTTCACAAAAATTTTTCCTTTCGTTTTCAAATAAAGGTGTCATCATCGCTTTGCAATGAGTAACCCCTTATTTGACACTAAGGAAACCAGCTGTGCACCTTTCTCAACACCGGCCAAAACTATTTTCGCATATATGATATTCACGTATAATATATATATATATACAATATCATATACGCCAATACGGATACGCAGAAATAGGAGTCAACACGTACAAACCAGTCACGTGTCCAAAAAATGTGTCCCAAACCAAATGCTCAAGAAACTTGCAATGACATCTGAATGATTCACAAGTGCCACGTCTTTTTCCCTCATTGCAGTTGGGAAAATTCACAGCCGGATCCCGTCGTCGAAACCCCAATGTCTCGATTCGGCTTTTTCCCAACATGTCCCAAAGCGTTGACGGTAACACCTAAGGTGTCCATTTCTCCAGTGTCCAACCTGCTGGGAGCATCGGAAATGTTTGAACTTGTCGGGACTCTTGAAAACCAAACTTTGACCTGACAAGCCATCTCCTCTTCTATGAAAGACTGTAAGATAGCCCGACCAGGGACAGTGCATGTAGTGGCCCTTATTAAAGCTCCTTTCGCCGCCTCATTGTCAAGGTAGAACACGCACTGGCAGTGGCCTACAAAGTCCCATCGAGCCTTGTTTCCGCTCTTCGCCTGCCACGCAACTTCTCTGCGTCCATCGCCTCCCTCCGGCTCAAGGTCTATCAAAACACCTAAGGTCTTCACCCTCGTGCTCCATGCTACTGCTTTCTTTCCCTCTGTCGCAAACTGAAGTCCAAGTAAAGAAAAAGGGTTTCTGCTGACACCTCTGCACTCTTGGAGAAGGATTTCTTTGACAACAATGTGAAGTCGTCAAAGAAGCTTGTCCAACAAAGACGTAACCTAACAACTCCTATGTACCATACTGCCATAGAAATTCGAAGGAAAGCCTCTACGGAGCCAACTGCTCTAAAAGGAAGGGCGTTCGGCCCCATCAGCTTCACCTGCTTAGCAACAGGGTCCCAAACAGCTATTCTCAAAAGCGCACGGTCTTGAGACCTCACACCGTATTGCTTGAATGCGTTCTTCAGGTCATACGTCTTGCCGACTACTTGACTCATGGCCCCTTTCTCAAGATGGGTCATGCACCAACAAATGTAAACTGCCATCTCATCCACTGAGTGCACCTTCATCTTCTCGTTCACTCCACAAGTCGCATTGAAACCTCCTATGGAGCAGTCATCTATCATGCGTATCTTGTCTGCTTGCCTCAACCCAAATCTCTTTGCCAGAATTGTGCCGTCAAGGGTCCCTGACTCATCAAACCAAATCCAACCCTTGTCAGCTTCCTCTACAGACTGCCGCCAAACCTCATCTGCTAGCTCGGCATCGTTCTGCTCAGTCACCTGTTTGAGGGTGCTCTTGTTGACACCTTTTGCAAGTTTGCAAGCCGACTCCAAACTGTGTGCTGGTCTTTTCAAGCAAGCTGGAAAAACGTTCGACCTAGGCAGCCATCTCGTCAAAGGAAAACCTGAACATATTGTGTCCACCAAGTCTGTATCTGGATACTGAAGCTCTTGCAACATTTCCTTGAAAAGCAATAAACGTTTGCCTTGCAAGACATGTCGAAGGTGTGGTTCAAGACCCTGATGTAAAAGCTGTTCATCAGCTGTCAGTTCTTTGTATCGTTGCGTCCACTTACGCAGGAACAACGCTCTGACTTCAACAACATGATATGGTTCCTCTGCGAAGTTCTCATGCAGCATCTTGGTGACCGTCTCATTCAAATGGATTGCAAGAGTTCGAGGATGGCCTGCATTGACCGCCCGTTCCAAAAATTCCCAAGGACTCCTTGGTATTCCAACTGTCACAATTTCTGCGTGAATTTCTTCACCAGTATCATGCTTTCCCAGCAGAGGAGAACTTTAAAAAAAAAAAATCCTAAGCTCTTGTCACCTGACAGCCACCGACATTCATGTTCATCGACCCGAATCTTACCCCACTGAAGCCGTCGTTGAACAACACGTGCACCTTTGGGCAGGTTGTCAAAAATTCCTGTCTTTTCCGGGTCAGAAACTGAGTCAATGGCGAACATTTTGTAAGTTTGGACTTCACTGACAAGTGGTTTCATGCGTTTCCCTTTCGGCAGCATATTCAGGATCCAACGGTGAGAAGTGATATTGCTGGTAGACAGCTGTTCCTGCAATGTGTGCGGTTGCTCTGCACCCATATGTTTGGCATAAGAGAGTAAAATGGCTACCAGTCGCTTGCACAAAAGCATTGGATATGCTGCCTCTTCCGCTGTAGGAAACATCAAATGCTGTCCAACTGGTTTTGGATTCCACTTCGCATGCTCATGCCGTCCATCACAGAGTGTGCTTAACTCGCCAAAAACCTTTTGTGTGGCCCAAGGTCGTGAGCTTGTTCCTGGTGCCTCCATGCATGCAGTGGTGGAAGTCCACTCTGTATCCCTTGTCCAAAAGCTCTTCGATCTCCGGGAAGAACCAGAAAAGTGAGTTGGGAGGGTTCTCAACAGAACAAAGTATATGTAGCTCCAAACAAAGTTTCACTATGACTGCAGTTGCTGAGTAAACCAAATTGGCCGCTTCAGTTCCACAAGCTGGGGCCAAGTGTATCGCCAAATTGCGATGTCTTTCTGTTCTGACGAGCTCCACAATTGCTTCCACATCGTTTGGGTCTGCAAGGTCATATTGTGCTATGAAGACTTGTGAGGCTCTTGCATTTGTCTTGTCCACTGGTAAAATTTGGACGCCAACATCTCGAGCCACTTTGGATAATCTTGCAGTGCCCGCAAAAAATTCGAGAAACAACCAATCTGACACATTCATGCCTGTGAAACGTTTTTCATCTTGGCTGCCATCACCAAGATCTGCAGTGAAAACCTCTGTAACCGACTTGTCTGTAAAGTTAGCCTCTTGAAGGCCCTCACCAGTCGTAGTTTCAGCATCTCTCGCAGCGTGGTGTTGTTCACCATTCTGCTTTTTCAAGTATGCCTTCTTGACTTTATTCAGTTTTCTCTTCAGAAATCTGAAGACCGATGTTGCAGGTTTTGCCCATCTAGTCAGTTAACTCTGCATGTAACCAGACTGTGGTTCGATCGATGGCACTTGATGCAACAATGAACCCCTTTCTTGCAACGTCCATTTGTAACTTCTGCTTTGCAACCCGACTTCAAATTGAAAGCCCAACATATGGCTTGTCCACTTGGGCCTTTTTGTGGATAGCCTTTCAACTCCTGAGGGCACATGGCTTTGGCCTTTGCTGAAACCTTGGTGCGCTTAGCTGGGCGTGCAGGCGCTGTCGGATTTGGTCTCGTTGGAGGAGCATGTGAGGAAGCCGTTTTTTCCGTATCCTTGGAAGCCGCTGCTGAGGACTTTGGCAACGGCAAAAGGTACATAGTGACCCTTGGGTCTGTCCGGAGTTCCTTAGGCTTCAGCTCCATCGGGAAGTCACCCCTTTCATTGGGCTGCAAAGAACCTTGCAACTCCTGTGCCATAATCGTGAAAAGTTCACGGTCCGCACGAAG
Organism: Cladocopium goreaui; assembly: GCA_947184155.2. NCBI lineage: Eukaryota > Dinophyceae > Suessiales > Symbiodiniaceae > Cladocopium > Cladocopium goreaui. The sequence continues at coordinate 30,500 of CAMXCT020003062.1, read as the reverse complement.
CACTTGTCCCGTTGTAACTCGGGCAAATCCGTTAGGTGGCTCTCTTGTAATCTGTCCCAAAAGCTGTTGTACCCAAATCTCATGCTCTGCATTGCTAATCAAAGAACACTGATCAAACGCCAAGCCACGCCTTTGGAGCGCCCATTGCAGATGAAGGTCGGTGGACACGTCTGTCGGCACCACTTCGTCAGCCGCTGTAACTTTGACCATCTGCTGCTCCAGTGTCAAAGTCACTGGTTTGTCTTTGACCTGATTCTGTATCTCCGTGTCACGTTTGCTGCATTTGCTAGGCGGTATCCATACCACACAATTCATTTCTTTGATCTGCGCTACCTGATCTATCAAAGCAAAAGAAGGCTGGAGCTCTCCTTTGATTCGCATGCCAGGTAGTCGTTGTTCTTGGTCTTTAAGTCGGGCTGTTTTCTCAGCAACAGGGAGTTTCCTAGTCCCATCCCCAGAAGTATCTGTTGCACGTGCTTTCAAATCTGCCATGACTATTGCTGACGCTTCGAAGTGCAATCTCCTGAGCGCAGCTTGCACTCCAAAACTCATCGGGTTGCCTCCGTTAAGTCTGGCGGCAAATTCTGCAAACTGCTCGTCTGTTGGAGGGGACTGTGGGGTCCCTGCAGAGAAAGCCAAAGCGCTCAAACTCTTGATACCATTGTCCACTAAAAGGGCCACCAGCGATCCGTCTGGAACCAGTTTGTTTCCATGTTGCTCGAATGCAGCTTCTGAGTCAGCCAAAGACATGGCTTCCAATCTAACTGCGCACTCAACTCTGAAAACTTTCACTGGTCTATGCCCATAAATTACACGTCAGAAAATCATTGAATCAATTGGTTCAATACAAAACGGTTGAGTATCTTGAAAACCCCTGCCACTCGAATGACGCATGTTTCAAGAAACTATCCACCGCATTCTCTGATTAAAAGTTTTTGCCAGTAGATTTGACCTATATCGACCTATCATCTGCAAGTTGCTTGAACCTCAAATCACAGATGATTCCTCGATGTCAAATCTCTGCAGCAGTTTCAAACCATGGGGGCCCTTGCAAGAGTCCTATAGGCTCTTTCATTCCCCCATGTTTCTCAACAACGTATTCCAGTAAAAAGTTGCCAAGCTTCCTTTCGAAGCAGTTCAACCAATACTAGAACGAAATGTTTCCACATCTCCAACATGCCTGTCGTTTCAAACGTTTGCATGCCTGAATGAGAAACCAAAGAACAAATCCCAGAATACAACTGGATTCCCTCTTCACGTCAAATGAAACAGCATCACGTCTCCAACATGTGCACCGTTTCTCAAAAACGTTTCAACATGTCTGCCACGTGAACATCATTCCATTGCTTGACATGAATGACATGAAACCCTGCGAACCGCTGCAAAAGTTTTTCAAGTCCACGTTCGGCACGCTTTCAACTGTCCTTCAACCTGAAACATGTCCTGCATTTTGCGGAGTCAAAACGGACAGCACCATCATGCCTTGCAAACGATTCTGAAATCCTCCTGCCACACAACAGTACTCTCACGTGATCTTCATGTGAAAGATGAAACATCTTTGAGTTGCAGTTTTTCCACAAACGTTTGTCTGGTGGAAGCTCCACAACATAGTGACCTACCACTGGGCTCCACTGCTGTTGTTCACCTTCTGAACAGTCGCTTGAGTCCGTGGTCACATGTCCCTCATCATCTGCTTTGTCTGAATCGGGTACATCTGCAACTACCGACGTCGGTTGCCCTGGTTGCCTATCCTGACTTCCAGACAATGGCTCACTCACAAACTCAGCTCCACACTGCTCTGAGGCTTGAGACTCTTGCGGAGGCATGGGTTCTGTTCCAACCTTGTCCAAGGATTCAGCACCTGGTTTCAACCTGCCACTCCGGGTGTTGTCCGGTTCGAAAATTCCTTCACGTATCTCCTTCAAAACATGTGACAACACTGCAAGTGGTCTGGCAACTGCATCACGACTGTATACTAGTGCCATGCGCATCTTGTTCGAATGGTATCCAAGGGTCAGACGATCTTCAATCGATGCTCCCCTCTTGGCCAAGTAAGATAGGCATGTGCATTTGCACGAGTGACTTGTCAACCTAGCCTCACTATGTGCCGTGTCCCCAAGCAAATGCCTCAGCCACAATTTCGCCTCCTGGGTCGATATAGGCCTCTTCGTAGGCTCCAGGTTTCTGTCAGGTGCAGGCATGAGTGGAAAACGGTTCAAATCAGAAATCTGCAACATGTCTCTCACTCTGATCCACTGCAACGCCCAATTGTCCAACGTAACTCCCTGAGCCGGTGCAGAGATTGGCAAAAACATGTGTCTCAAGTGAAAAGCTCTTGCAGTTTTATGAACAGCAGTTTTCAACTCCAACGACTGAAGCACTCCACCATCATCAAGGTCTGGCACCATCTCAGCAGCATGCTGGGCATCTGCCCATCTTGAACGTCCGTATATGCAAAACAATAACATACCTGCCATTGCCTTGTCCCACAGCTCATCGCTATCCCTGAGAATCTCATGTAGTCTCTTCAGTTGCAGAACTGTAAAAGGGTCAGCCTGCCTAGGGCATGTCTTAAGCTTCTGTGATGCTGCACCCAAACATCGGCGACTCACAACCACCTGTTGAAGCTCTTCCAGACCCAGTACATGCCTTGCAAACACAACTGCCTCAAAGAAAGCTTTGAGACGTGATGGAGACGCTTGCTTGTTGGGTTCAGTCTTCAGGAAATTGTAAAACTCCTCTTCAGTGCAGGGGAAACTTGAACCTACAGCTCGAAGTGCACTACAAAGACTGTTAAGGCTGTTTGCACGTTTGATAAGCGTCTGAGGAGCCTTGTTGTAAAAAACATCCACCAAAATTTGAGCCTTTTCAGTGAACGTCCGTTTGCTGTGCAAAGATTTCAGCAGTGGTGATTCACCTTCGTGCCACTGGTCAAGCAATGCAACCCAACGCCGTATGCCAGTCTCCCACAGTGCATCTCGCTCCTCTTGCCAGCTACGTTCAGGAACGTCTTTAATATGCTGCAGAAAGGAAGTGATCAAAGGAAATGTTTTCGCCGAAACCCGCCTATCAATTTCAGCTCCATCAGTGGACTTTCCAACTGTCACTGCAGGTGTAGACATCGGCCTCTTAAAACCTCTTGACATCTGTTCCATGACTGTCACTCCAGGATCAAGAAATTGGCTCCAGAATTCATTTTCCCAAGGCAATTTGTAAACATCTGAACGCAAGCTATTCCATGCAGAACTCACAATTGCATCTACGTTGTAGTTGCTAGACAAAGTTTCAGCATGCTCAACTGACGGAAATGGCAGCGTCTCTGAAAAATCTGTAGGGATATAAGACGGAGCATAACTTGCAGATAGATTGTCTACCTCCACACCTCCAAACAAGCTCTCCCCTTCAGGGATGACAGTAGATGAAGGCCCGGCAAGTTCTACTTGTTCCACATCCATGGCACCGCCTAACTACCCCAAAAGCTAAATCTCACATTTGCAACTGTTTTGCAAAATGTAAGTCAGGACCCTCCTCTCCCTCCCTAAACTTGAGGCGTGCACGGAAACACATATATGTATTCCTTGCTAACACGATGTTTTGTTGAGAGTTTCTGTTTAACAAAAACTCAACAAACCACAGTTGAACACAAACCAAGGTTCGTCAACTCTCCGTGTTTGTGACATTACCGGAAAACACATGTCAAAGGACATCCAGGTTTTACACAGTAACAGGTTTATAGTTTTGTGGGTGTTAGTCTTCCAAAGGTCACAGCTTAATTTTTGTTTCACAAAAATTTTTCCTTTCGTTTTCAAATAAAGGTGTCATCATCGCTTTGCAATGAGTAACCCCGTGACATTCAAAAGGTACACCCGTCGGTTAGTCCAACAATGACTTGGACAAACCTACCCGTCAGTCACCCATCACAACAACCAGAGATGCTTGGTAGCGGCATGGCAGTTGATTCCATTGCTGACCCAGGTCATGCCAATAATGAAGACAGCGAAATGCTGCCATGTAAGCCTGATCCTCCGTCCACACCAGAGCGTAAAGGAACGCAAGTCTCGCTGAACTCGAGAAGCAGCCAGAAGGATCCCCTCCCTATCCGAAAACTCGGTCGAGAAGAACAGATCGCTGGCTCGCCTGATAAAGTGGACCTAGGTGCCGGTACTCCCCCTCCTGGCCAGGATGGACAACCCAGCAACAACCCGCACCCTTGTCCCAACTGTCCTCCAGGAATACCCCCCTCGTCTCCAGACCCTATATCCCCTGTCTCTGCACCAGCCGAGAGCGTTTTGCGCAGGCTCCGGCCTAGCCCAGATGATCTTATGAATAGCGATCCCATTACCGCTACACCCCCGAGTCAAAGAAAATGCAATGATGACAGTGCGCCTACCAGTCCTGCTGCTCTGCAACATCAACCAGCCCTACCTGAAGGACGACCTACAAATAAAACGATTGACAAGATTACTGAACCCGTGTCAAGTGTACCATTGCGCAACACTGCAAAGCCAACACGAAGCTATAGCAAAAGCAATAAAGGCAAAGAACCGCTTATACATGCTGCACTCAAGAAGAGCTCAACACTGTCAGTCAATGACAATACAGAAATCTGTATTGATATCACGGGAGATCAAGAAGCAATTGAACAAGAAGGATCGGTTGGAGACAGTGGTTATGGAACGGAAAGTAATGATGCTGTACCCGCTCGATTTGCAACGCTTGCCCCCTTTTTGAATGCAAGTGAAAAATGGTTCTCGACTTTCGACCCTAACCTCAAACAGCTCCTTGCCACTAGAGCCCAATAACTAGCCATCCATTGCAAGCACTTCTCCAGCTTGAATGCGGCTCTTTATATCCTATCGAAAGGTCCATGGATACCAACACACATCAGTGTCCACGTTAGACAAGCTGCTCTGGCTGCTGTCGGAGTTGGCTGGAGCTGGGTCAATCAGGTCCCAACGGCCTTTCCTTTCAGCCATTTTGATGCCAGTGTCTCACTCGCTACCTTAGATGACATACCAACAAATGAGACTACGCAAGTGGATGCTGTTTTTGCAATATATGCTACCGTGTGTGGAAATCTCAGCCCAAGTACGAGAGCCTTTTTGTTCACTAAGTACGAGTACCAGTGCAACGTTTGTGCGCGTCAGCTAAAAGTGCCAATTGACCTCTTCATCGCGACGGTTTCCTCATCCACCACCATTGAAGACGTGCTCCATCGAATGACTCCCGTCTGGAACAGGGCAGAAATCAAAGAAAAACTAGAATGCCGCTGTTTGGAATTGGAGAAAGCTTCAAGCCAATGCCTCAAACTAGGTCCTGTTGTACTTATCAGACTGCAAGCGGGGCAAGGAGAAACCCTCCCTGACATTGAGGATGGGCACTTCCCGCTAGGCCACCAATTTTCCTTTCAAACAAGAACCTGGACCTATGAGATTCGCTGCCTGGTAACGACAAATCGTATGATCAGGACAGTCAGTTGCTTATCGTACAGGCTGGACAGACGGGGAGTGTCACAACCTATGATCATAACAATGGACTTCGTGTCCTTGACAGCAGCAGAATCAATAGCAAACTCCTTATCGTAGATGTGCTTGTCCTCCCGGTCAAATCACCGAAAGCCATCCTCACCACAAAAGACTTGATCACGGTGGCAGGCGCCGCTGACACTGCAAGCTATAAAAAGAAACAGCTGAAAGTGGTCAAAGGCATTCTCAAGCCACCAAAGAAGAATAAGGAGCACATGTCATCTCAAGAAGTCAAAACAAACGTCGACAGAAGGAGATCTCACTCGAACCGAAAAAAGGCCAAGTCAGGGAAGCTCAAACGCAGCCAGAGTGAATGTGTACGTGCCTCTGTCGATGCCATTGACCCTGATGGACTACCGATGACTGTCCTGGGCGAAGCTGGCCCAGCCAAAATTGGTGTTATCTCCATGTTTGACGGTGTTGGATCCGTCTATCACATCATCAAGAAGAAACTTGGCAAGCCTCCTGCAGTGTATATTGCTGCTGAATATGACCGAGTGTTACGTCGATTGGTTTCAGTGGAATTAGGTATGCGAGAGGATCAACAATGGGGTTACAACCTAGAGGGAGTTGCTACGATATATGTGAAAGATGTGTGGAACCTCCTCCACAAAGAATCGTTAATACTGAGACAGGCTAAAGCAATGTACCCTGGACTTAAATGGCTCTTGATTTCTGGTTCCCCATGTCAAGATCTAACCTTCGCTGGCTATTTGAATGGATTACTCGGTCTTACTGGTAAAAGGAGCATGCAATTCTTCGTGGTATATGTGGTACATGCCATGCTCAAAGTTATTTGGCTTCAGTGCAGTACGCTATCTAGCCGAAAACGCTGGGAGCATGCAAAATGTCCAGGGGGATGGAAACCCCAAAACAGGACACCAGCTCGATCACTCTGAAGATTTCCAACTCTTCCTTCATTGCTTAGGCTTACCTAATCAGATACCGGCCAAACACTGGGTATGGGATGCTGCCCCCTTTTTTGGGATCAGAAGACAAAGAGTCTTCCTGCGCAGCCACCTTGACACTGGCGTACCCCCGTCCGGGATCACCCCAGGAGACGAAGCCTGGGGCCCACTTATCTATCTCACAAATGAGACTGCAACACTGGCACCCTTGCTGAGGACTAGAGACTATACTGCAGGTGGGGCCCTTAAACTTTCCTGGACAGGCTATCAACCTAATGCCCTGCTGTGGGACTACACCTTTTTCGGAGGAAAAAGGTCATTTGCACTCCTATGCCAACTTAGCCGGGAAAAGATCCCTCAGCTACCCTGGGCTAGTATTGTCCCAGCACACTTTCTTCCAGTTTGGAAGAAGTTCTTGGCAGTTCTAGGTGCTGCAAAATCAACATCGTCCACAAAGGATGAACTTATTGAACAGCTTGCTCCCATTTTCCACAACCCAAATGTTACACTGCCAATGCGTATTCTCAAAGTTCAAGAAGTTCGTAAGCTCTCTGGCCTTGAGGCCATACTGACAGTTGAAAGGCATGGACCTGCACTTCTCACAGACAAAGTTGTTCGAGACTTTTGTGGGAACAGCTTTCACCCAGTCCTTATCGATGCAGCATTAGGCACGGATTTACAATTGCAGTTACGGGTGAATGGAAGCAATGATGGGCAGCCGTGCCATGCTGAGGCCCCTCCTATCCATGATGTCTATGCTAAGTATCAAGATCTACTCCGACTAGTGTTAGAACAAGGAACTAAGCGCGGAGTTCAACTAAAATCTGACCAAGTTGACTTTGAAGCGAAATGTTTCGAACTTTACCTACTCCTCCTCCGTACCTTGAAAAAGATACTCACCCGATGTATTAAGCTAGCTCATGTGCAGGAGCGGATCGCCTTGTCCGCCCTACCTCAGCAAAATACGAGATCTGTACTACCGAGAATATTGCAAGTGGACGCTCCTTGGTGGAATCTCGCCATTAATCAAGTTGCGAAATTATTCCAGCAAGAGCCTGAAGACTACCACCAGCTGCTCGCCTTGGATACAAGAACAATTGATGCAACTGTCATGGAGGCAATTGGTCAAAGTATACTACAATATAGACACACAATTCGGCAAGATTTGCCTTTTCGACTTAAAAGACTCCATGTCTGGAATGTATCAGGATGGACTCCGACTCAGACAGGAAACGACCCTAAGCTGAGGCTGATCAAGCGCCTACTGCGCACGGGGCCTGTCACCTTACAGGAGACTCGATGGCATACGGAGACACCGGAAACCTTGTATCACAATACTGGGGAGGACCGCCTTTGGGAGTCCAAATTCTATATACCTTTCCAACCCCAAAAATGGGCATCAAACAAATCGAACAGTTCAGTGACATCATCTTGCGCATCTTGCGGTTTCTTGCGGAGTCGTCTGGAGTCACAAAGTTGGAACTCTTTCAACTCTTTCCCCATTGTAAATGGGGTTCCAGCAGGTGTACCGACTCCGCCCGACTCCGGCAAGACTCCGCAGCTAAAGACATCAAAACTGGCACAAAACTGTGGTAAAACGGAAGTTTTGCATCTCCAGCCTTCTTACGGAATCTGCTGGAGTCATGAAAATCGAAACTCTTCCCCAATGTAAACAAAGGATTCATCCGGTTTTAAATATATACTATTATTCTTTAACCGGATGATACTGAACTCCGGGCGACATACACAACCCGACCCGCAAAGTTGCCGCGTTAGGAGTCTATAAGGGGCGAAGGGGGGGGAGCCCAAAAACAAACAACGCATCAAGAGACCAAAACAAAACTGAGCAGTGCAAACGCAAACACAGAAAAAGCATCCCGCCAGCAATGTCGCAGCGGAATCAGCACCTCACCCACGCCATGTTGCGAAAGCCTGCGACAACAACACCCAAACAATTCCAAACAACATGGTGCTTTGGCAAAGACTGGCGACATGCAGGCGGGGCTAGAGACCTTCAATCAGCAACCGTGTTCCCCGGAATCCTGCCATTCCGTTACACTTGCAAAAGTATTGCTTTTTGGTAAAGCTGCGCCATTTTTCGCGAAAAAGGTCACTGCAGCAATCTCATTTTCAAGGCCTTATTCCTTTTCCAAACCGCCACGTGTCGCTTATTTTTGCGCTACGCATTTCGCGCGAAAAGTAAACTTAAAATAATGCAGCACTGAAAAATGGAAACGCACAACACTCGGACAATTCATTTTTCCACGAGCAAATGGGGATCCATCCAAGGTGTGCCCGAGCTCTCCCCAAGTAAAATTAGGGGGGGAGAAAAACAGCAAAATGTTTTTGGGTGGGTCTTGCTAAGTCAAACAAACAAAGCATCTCCCACCACGCCCTCCCTTAAACCAAAAGATATCGGGAAACGTTGAATCAGCATGTGTCAGTTGACAGATTGATTCAGATTTGTTTTGGTCTGTTTATTTCACAACTCAAAACATTAAAACAAGAAACAAACCCGCGTTGTCAATACAACCGAGTTGTTGGAAACACACGTAGCTAATTTTGGTTTCACCAAAATTTTTGCTTTTTGGAATAAGGTTTGTATCCTCCCTCTGGGAGGAGTCCCAACTTATTCCTTTTCCAAACCGCCACGTGTCGCTTATTTTTGCGCTACGCATTTCGCGCGAAAAGTAAACTTAAAATAATGCAGCACTGAAAAATGGAAACGCACAACACTCGGACAATTCATTTTTCCACGAGCAAATGGGGATCCATCCAAGGTGTGCCCGAGCTCTCCCCATTAGAAGATGCACACCAAACTATAAGTCCTCTAGAACAACGTTCCAGTCCACTTTAAGTTCTTTGGATCCCATTAGCTCGATCTCGTTTCCGCTCTTCGCCTGCCACGCAACTTCTCTGCGTCCATCGCCTCCCTCCGGCTCAAGGTCTATCAAAACACCTAAGGTCTTCACCCTCGTGCTCCATGCTACTGCTTTCTTTCCCTCTGTCGCAAACTGAAGTCCAAGTAAAGAAAAAGGGTTTCTGCTGACACCTCTGCACTCTTGGAGAAGGATTTCTTTGACAACAATGTGAAGTCGTCAAAGAAGCTTGTCCAACAAAGACGTAACCTAACAACTCCTATGTACCATACTGCCATAGAAATTCGAAGGAAAGCCTCTACGGAGCCAACTGCTCTAAAAGGAAGGGCGTTCGGCCCCATCAGCTTCACCTGCTTAGCAACAGGGTCCCAAACAGCTATTCTCAAAAGCGCACGGTCTTGAGACCTCACACCGTATTGCTTGAATGCGTTCTTCAGGTCATACGTCTTGCCGACTACTTGACTCATGGCCCCTTTCTCAAGATGGGTCATGCACCAACAAATGTAAACTGCCATCTCATCCACTGAGTGCACCTTCATCTTCTCGTTCACTCCACAAGTCGCATTGAAACCTCCTATGGAGCAGTCATCTATCATGCGTATCTTGTCTGCTTGCCTCAACCCAAATCTCTTTGCCAGAATTGTGCCGTCAAGGGTCCCTGACTCATCAAACCAAATCCAACCCTTGTCAGCTTCCTCTACAGACTGCCGCCAAACCTCATCTGCTAGCTCGGCATCGTTCTGCTCAGTCACCTGTTTGAGGGTGCTCTTGTTGACACCTTTTGCAAGTTTGCAAGCCGACTCCAAACTGTGTGCTGGTCTTTTCAAGCAAGCTGGAAAAACGTTCGACCTAGGCAGCCATCTCGTCAAAGGAAAACCTGAACATATTGTGTCCACCAAGTCTGTATCTGGATACTGAAGCTCTTGCAACATTTCCTTGAAAAGCAATAAACGTTTGCCTTGCAAGACATGTCGAAGGTGTGGTTCAAGACCCTGATGTAAAAGCTGTTCATCAGCTGTCAGTTCTTTGTATCGTTGCGTCCACTTACGCAGGAACAACGCTCTGACTTCAACAACATGATATGGTTCCTCTGCGAAGTTCTCATGCAGCATCTTGGTGACCGTCTCATTCAAATGGATTGCAAGAGTTCGAGGATGGCCTGCATTGACCGCCCGTTCCAAAAATTCCCAAGGACTCCTTGGTATTCCAACTGTCACAATTTCTGCGTGAATTTCTTCACCAGTATCATGCTTTCCCAGCAGAGGAGAACTTTAAAAAAAAAAAATCCTAAGCTCTTGTCACCTGACAGCCACCGACATTCATGTTCATCGACCCGAATCTTACCCCACTGAAGCCGTCGTTGAACAACACGTGCACCTTTGGGCAGGTTGTCAAAAATTCCTGTCTTTTCCGGGTCAGAAACTGAGTCAATGGCGAACATTTTGTAAGTTTGGACTTCACTGACAAGTGGTTTCATGCGTTTCCCTTTCGGCAGCATATTCAGGATCCAACGGTGAGAAGTGATATTGCTGGTAGACAGCTGTTCCTGCAATGTGTGCGGTTGCTCTGCACCCATATGTTTGGCATAAGAGAGTAAAATGGCTACCAGTCGCTTGCACAAAAGCATTGGATATGCTGCCTCTTCCGCTGTAGGAAACGTCAAATGCTGTCCAACTGGTTTTGGATTCCACTTCGCATGCTCATGCCGTCCATCACAGAGTGTGCTTAACTCGCCAAAAACCTTTTGTGTGGCCCACAAGGTCGTGAGCTTGTTCCTGGTGCCTCCATGCATGCAGTGGTGGAAGTCCACTCTGTATCCCTTGTCCAAAAGCTCTTCGATCTCCGGGAAGAACCAGAAAAGTGAGTTGGGAGGGTTCTCAACAGAACAAAGTATATGTAGCTCCAAACAAAGTTTCACTATGACTGCAGTTGCTGAGTAAACCAAATTGGCCGCTTCAGTTCCACAAGCTGGGGCCAAGTGTATCGCCAAATTGCGATGTCTTTCTGTTCTGACGAGCTCCACAATTGCTTCCACATCGTTTGGGTCTGCAAGGTCATATTGTGCTATGAAGACTTGTGAGGCTCTTGCATTTGTCTTGTCCACTGGTAAAATTTGGACGCCAACATCTCGAGCCACTTTGGATAATCTTGCAGTGCCCGCAAAAAATTCGAGAAACAACCAATCTGACACATTCATGCCTGTGAAACGTTTTTCATCTTGGCTGCCATCACCAAGATCTGCAGTGAAAACCTCTGTAACCGACTTGTCTGTAAAGTTAGCCTCTTGAAGGCCCTCACCAGTCGTAGTTTCAGCATCTCTCGCAGCGTGGTGTTGTTCACCATTCTGCTTTTTCAAGTATGCCTTCTTGACTTTATTCAGTTTTCTCTTCAGAAATCTGAAGACCGATGTTGCAGGTTTTGCCCATCTAGTCAGTTAACTCTGCATGTAACCAGACTGTGGTTCGATCGATGGCACTTGATGCAACAATGAACCCCTTTCTTGCAACGTCCATTTGTAACTTCTGCTTTGCAACCCGACTTCAAATTGAAAGCCCAACATATGGCTTGTCCACTTGGGCCTTTTTGTGGATAGCCTTTCAACTCCTGAGGGCACATGGCTTTGGCCTTTGCTGAAACCTTGGTGCGCTTAGCTGGGCGTGCAGGCGCTGTCGGATTTGGTCTCGTTGGAGGAGCATGTGAGGAAGCCGTTTTTTCCGTATCCTTGGAAGCCGCTGCTGAGGACTTTGGCAACGGCAAAAGGTACATAGTGACCCTTGGGTCTGTCCGGAGTTCCTTAGGCTTCAGCTCCATCGGGAAGTCACCCCTTTCATTGGGCTGCAAAGAACCTTGCAACTCCTGTGCCATAATCGTGAAAAGTTCACGGTCCGCACGAAGCACTTGTCCCGTTGTAACTCGGGCAAATCCGTTAGGTGGCTCTCTTGTAATCTGTCCCAAAAGCTGTTGTACCCAAATCTCATGCTCTGCATTGCTAATCAAAGAACACTGATCAAACGCCAAGCCGCGCCTTTGAAGCGCCCACTGCAGATGAAGGTCGGTGGACACGTCTGTCGGCACCACTTCGTCCGCCGCTGTAACTTTGACCATCTGCTGCTCCAATGTCAAAGTCACTGGTTTGTCTTTGACCTGATTCTGTATCTCCGTGTCACGTTTGCTGCATTTGCTAGGCGGTATCCATACCACACAATTCGTTTCTTTGATCTGCGCTACCTGATCTATCAAAGCAAAAGAAGGCTGGAGCTCTCCTTTGATTCGCATGCCAGGTAGTCGTTGTTCTTGGTCTTTAAGTCGGGCTGTTTTCTCAGCAACAGGGAGTTTCCTAGTCCCATCCCCAGAAGTATCTGTTGCACGTGCTTTCAAATCTGCCATGACTATTGCTGACGCTTCGAAGTGCAATCTCCTGAGCGCAGCTTGCACTCCAAAACTCATCGGGTTGCCTCCGTTAAGTCTGGCGGCAAATTCTGCAAACTGCTCGTCTGTTGGAGGGGACTGTGGGGTCCCTGCAGAGAAAGCCAAAGCGCTCAAACTCTTGATACCATTGTCCACTAAAAGGGCCACCAGCGATCCGTCTGGAACCAGTTTGTTTCCATGTTGCTCGAATGCAGCTTCTGAGTCAGCCAAAGACATGGCTTCCAATCTAACTGCGCACTCAACTCTGAAAACTTTCACTGGTCTATGCCCATAAATTACACGTCAGAAAATCATTGAATCAATTGGTTCAATACAAAACGGTTGAGTATCTTGAAAACCCCTGCCACTCGAATGACGCATGTTTCAAGAAACTATCCACCGCATTCTCTGATTAAAAGTTTTTGCCAGTAGATTTGACCTATATCGACCTATCATCTGCAAGTTGCTTGAACCTCAAATCACAGATGATTCCTCGATGTCAAATCTCTGCAGCAGTTTCAAACCATGGGGGCCCTTGCAAGAGTCCTATAGGCTCTTTCATTCCCCCATGTTTCTCAACAACGTATTCCAGTAAAAAGTTGCCAAGCTTCCTTTCGAAGCAGTTCAACCAATACTAGAACGAAATGTTTCCACATCTCCAACATGCCTGTCGTTTCAAACGTTTGCATGCCTGAATGAGAAACCAAAGAACAAATCCCAGAATACAACTGGATTCCCTCTTCACGTCAAATGAAACAGCATCACGTCTCCAACATGTGCACCGTTTCTCAAAAACGTTTCAACATGTCTGCCACGTGAACATCATTCCATTGCTTGACATGAATGACATGAAACCCTGCGAACCGCTGCAAAAGTTTTTCAAGTCCACGTTCGGCACGCTTTCAACTGTCCTTCAACCTGAAACATGTCCTGCATTTTGCGGAGTCAAAACGGACAGCACCATCATGCCTTGCAAACGATTCTGAAATCCTCCTGCCACACAACAGTACTCTCACGTGATCTTCATGTGAAAGATGAAACATCTTTGAGTTGCAGTTTTTCCACAAACGTTTGTCTGGTGGAAGCTCCACAACATAGTGACCTACCACTGGGCTCCACTGCTGTTGTTCACCTTCTGAACAGTCGCTTGAGTCCGTGGTCACATGTCCCTCATCATCTGCTTTGTCTGAATCGGGTACATCTGCAACTACCGACGTCGGTTGCCCTGGTTGCCTATCCTGACTTCCAGACAATGGCTCACTCACAAACTCAGCTCCACACTGCTCTGAGGCTTGAGACTCTTGCGGAGGCATGGGTTCTGTTCCAACCTTGTCCAAGGATTCAGCACCTGGTTTCAACCTGCCACTCCGGGTGTTGTCCGGTTCGAAAATTCCTTCACGTATCTCCTTCAAAACATGTGACAACACTGCAAGTGGTCTGGCAACTGCATCACGACTGTATACTAGTGCCATGCGCATCTTGTTCGAATGGTATCCAAGGGTCAGACGATCTTCAATCGATGCTCCCCTCTTGGCCAAGTAAGATAGGCATGTGCATTTGCACGAGTGACTTGTCAACCTAGCCTCACTATGTGCCGTGTCCCCAAGCAAATGCCTCAGCCACAATTTCGCCTCCTGGGTCGATATAGGCCTCTTCGTAGGCTCCAGGTTTCTGTCAGGTGCAGGCATGAGTGGAAAACGGTTCAAATCAGAAATCTGCAACATGTCTCTCACTCTGATCCACTGCAACGCCCAATTGTCCAACGTAACTCCCTGAGCCGGTGCAGAGATTGGCAAAAACATGTGTCTCAAGTGAAAAGCTCTTGCAGTTTTATGAACAGCAGTTTTCAACTCCAACGACTGAAGCACTCCACCATCATCAAGGTCTGGCACCATCTCAGCAGCATGCTGGGCATCTGCCCATCTTGAACGTCCGTATATGCAAAACAATAACATACCTGCCATTGCCTTGTCCCACAGCTCATCGCTATCCCTGAGAATCTCATGTAGTCTCTTCAGTTGCAGAACTGTAAAAGGGTCAGCCTGCCTAGGGCATGTCTTAAGCTTCTGTGATGCTGCACCCAAACATCGGCGACTCACAACCACCTGTTGAAGCTCTTCCAGACCCAGTACATGCCTTGCAAACACAACTGCCTCAAAGAAAGCTTTGAGACGTGATGGAGACGCTTGCTTGTTGGGTTCAGTCTTCAGGAAATTGTAAAACTCCTCTTCAGTGCAGGGGAAACTTGAACCTACAGCTCGAAGTGCACTACAAAGACTGTTAAGGCTGTTTGCACGTTTGATAAGCGTCTGAGGAGCCTTGTTGTAAAAAACATCCACCAAAATTTGAGCCTTTTCAGTGAACGTCCGTTTGCTGTGCAAAGATTTCAGCAGTGGTGATTCACCTTCGTGCCACTGGTCAAGCAATGCAACCCAACGCCGTATGCCAGTCTCCCACAGTGCATCTCGCTCCTCTTGCCAGCTACGTTCAGGAACGTCTTTAATATGCTGCAGAAAGGAAGTGATCAAAGGAAATGTTTTCGCCGAAACCCGCCTATCAATTTCAGCTCCATCAGTGGACTTTCCAACTGTCACTGCAGGTGTAGACATCGGCCTCTTAAAACCTCTTGACATCTGTTCCATGACTGTCACTCCAGGATCAAGAAATTGGCTCCAGAATTCATTTTCCCAAGGCAATTTGTAAACATCTGAACGCAAGCTATTCCATGCAGAACTCACAATTGCATCTACGTTGTAGTTGCTAGACAAAGTTTCAGCATGCTCAACTGACGGAAATGGCAGCGTCTCTGAAAAATCTGTAGGGATATAAGACGGAGCATAACTTGCAGATAGATTGTCTACCTCCACACCTCCAAACAAGCTCTCCCCTTCAGGGATGACAGTAGATGAAGGCCCGGCAAGTTCTACTTGTTCCACATCCATGGCACCGCCTAACTACCCCAAAAGCTAAATCTCACATTTGCAACTGTTTTGCAAAATGTAAGTCAGGACCCTCCTCTCCCTCCCTAAACTTGAGGCGTGCACGGAAACACATATATGTATTCCTTGCTAACACGATGTTTTGTTGAGAGTTTCTGTTTAACAAAAACTCAACAAACCACAGTTGAACACAAACCAAGGTTCGTCAACTCTCCGTGTTTGTGACATTACCGGAAAACACATGTCAAAGGACATCCAGGTTTTACACAGTAACAGGTTTATAGTTTTGTGGGTGTTAGTCTTCCAAAGGTCACAGCTTAATTTTTGTTTCACAAAAATTTTTCCTTTCGTTTTCAAATAAAGGTGTCATCATCGCTTTGCAATGAGTAACCTCGTGACATTCAAAAGGTACACCCGTCGGTTAGTCCAACAATGACTTGGACAAACCTACCCGTCAGTCACCCATCACAACAACCAGAGATGCTTGGTAGCGGCATGGCAGTTGATTCCATTGCTGACCCAGGTCATGCCAATAATGAAGACAGCGAAATGCTGCCATGTAAGCCTGATCCTCCGTCCACACCAGAGCGTAAAGGAACGCAAGTCTCGCTGAACTCGAGAAGCAGCCAGAAGGATCCCCTCCCTATCCGAAAACTCGGTCGAGAAGAACAGAACGCTGGCTCGCCTGATAAAGTGGACCTAGGTGCCGGTACTCCCCCTCCTGGCCAGGATGGACAACCCAGCAACAGCCCGCACCCTTGTCCCAACTGTCCTCCAGGAATACCCCCCTCGTCTCCAGACCCTATATCCCCTGTCTCTGCACCAGCCGAGAGCGTTTTGCGCAGGCTCCGGCCTAGCCCAGATGATCTTATGAATAGCGATCCCATTACCGCTACACCCCCGAGTCAAAGAAAATGCAATGATGACAGTGCGCCTACCAGTCCTGCTGCTCTGCAACATCAACCAGCCCTACCTGAAGGACGACCTACAAATAAAACGATTGACAAGATTACTGAACCCGTGTCAAGTGTACCATTGCGCAACACTGCAAAGCCAACACGAAGCTATAGCAAAAGCAATAAAGGCAAAGAACCGCTTATACATGCTGCACTCAAGAAGAGCTCAACACTGTCAGTCAATGACAATACAGAAATCTGTATTGATATCACGGGAGATCAAGAAGCAATTGAACAAGAAGGATCGGTTGGAGACAGTGGTTATGGAACGGAAAGTAATGATGCTGTACCCGCTCGATTTGCAACGCTTGCCCCCTTTTTGAATGCAAGTGAAAAATGGTTCTCGACTTTCGACCCTAACCTCAAACAGCTCCTTGCCACTAGAGCCCAACAACTAGCCATCCATTGCAAGCACTTCTCCAGCTTGAATGCGGCTCTTTATATCTTATCGAAAGGTCCATGGATACCAACACACATCAGTGTCCACGTTAGACAAGCTGCTCTGGCTGCTGTCGGAGTTGGCTGGAGCTGGGTCAATCAGGTCCCAACGGCCTTTCCTTTCAGCCATTTTGATGCCAGTGTCTCACTCGCTACCTTAGATGACATACCAACAAATGAGACTTCGCAAGTGGATGCTGTTTTTGCAATATATTATGCTACCGTGTGTGGAAATCTCAGCCCAAGTACGAGAGCCTTTTTGTTCACTAAGTACGAGTACCAGTGCAACGTTTGTGCGCGTCAGCTAAAAGTGCCAATTGACCTCTTCATCGCGACGGTTTCCTCATCCACCACCATTGAAGACGTGCTCCATCGAATGACTCCCGTCTGGAACAGGGCAGAAATCAAAGAAAAACTAGAATGCCGCTGTTTGGAATTGGAGAAAGCTTCAAGCCAATGCCTCAAACTAGGTCCTGTTGTACTTATCAGACTGCAAGCGGGGCAAGGAGAAACCCTCCCTGACATTGAGGATGGGCACTTCCCGCTAGGCCACCAATTTTCCTTTCAAACAAGAACCTGGACCTATGAGATTCGCTGCCTGGTAACGACAAATCGTATGATCAGGACAGTCAGTTGCTTATCGTACAGGCTGGACAGACGGGGAGTGTCACAACCTATGATCATAACAATGGACTTCGTGTCCTTGACAGCAGCAGAATCAATAGCAAACTCCTTATCGTAGATGTGCTTGTCCTCCCGGTCAAATCACCGAAAGCCATCCTCACCACAAAAGACTTGATCACGGTGGCAGGCGCCGCTGACACTGCAAGCTATAAAAAGAAACAGCTGAAAGTGGTCAAAGGCATTCTCAAGCCACCAAAGAAGAATAAGGAGCACATGTCATCTCAAGAAGTCAAAACAAACGTCGACAGAAGGAGATCTCACTCGAACCGAAAAAAGGCCAAGTCAGGGAAGCTCAAACGCAGCCAGAGTGAATGTGTACGTGCCTCTGTCGATGCCATTGACCCTGATGGACTACCGATGACTGTCCTGGGCGAAGCTGGCCCAGCCAAAATTGGTGTTATCTCCATGTTTGACGGTGTTGGATCCGTCTATCACATCATCAAGAAGAAACTTGGCAAGCCTCCTGCAGTGTATATTGCTGCTGAATATGACCGAGTGTTACGTCGATTGGTTTCAGTGGAATTAGGTATGCGAGAGGATCAACAATGGGGTTACAACCTAGAGGGAGTTGCTACGATATATGTGAAAGATGTGTGGAACCTCCTCCACAAAGAATCGTTAATACTGAGACAGGCTAAAGCAATGTACCCTGGACTTAAATGGCTCTTGATTTCTGGTTCCCCATGTCAAGATCTAACCTTCGCTGGCTATTTGAATGGATTACTCGGTCTTACTGGTAAAAGGAGCATGCAATTCTTCGTGGTATATGTGGTACATGCCATGCTCAAAGTTATTTGGCTTCAGTGCAGTACGCTATCTAGCCGAAAACGCTGGGAGCATGCAAAATGTCCAGGGGGATGGAAACCCCAAAACAGGACACCAGCTCGATCACTCTGAAGATTTCCAACTCTTCCTTCATTGCTTAGGCTTACCTAATCAGATACCGGCCAAACACTGGGTATGGGATGCTGCCCCCTTTTTTGGGATCAGAAGACAAAGAGTCTTCCTGCGCAGCCACCTTGACACTGGCGTACCCCCGTCCGGGATCACCCCAGGAGACGAAGCCTGGGGCCCACTTATCTATCTCACAAATGAGACTGCAACACTGGCACCCTTGCTGAGGACTAGAGACTATACTGCAGGTGGGGCCCTTAAACTTTCCTGGACAGGCTATCAACCTAATGCCCTGCTGTGGGACTACACCTTTTTCGGAGGAAAAAGGTCATTTGCACTCCTATGCCAACTTAGCCGGGAAAAGATCCCTCAGCTACCCTGGGCTAGTATTGTCCCAGCACACTTTCTTCCAGTTTGGAAGAAGTTCTTGGCAGTTCTAGGTGCTGCAAAATCAACATCGTC
This sequence comes from Cladocopium goreaui, assembly GCA_947184155.2. Classification (NCBI taxonomy): domain Eukaryota; class Dinophyceae; order Suessiales; family Symbiodiniaceae; genus Cladocopium; species Cladocopium goreaui. The sequence continues at coordinate 11,407 of CAMXCT020003062.1, read as the reverse complement.
CACAAAGGATGAACTTATTGAACAGCTTGCTCCCATTTTCCACAACCCAAATGTTACACTGCCAATGCGTATTCTCAAAGTTCAAGAAGTTCGTAAGCTCTTTGGCCTTGAGGCCATACTGACAGTTGAAAGGCATGGACCTGCACTTCTCACAGACAAAGTTGTTCGAGACTTTTGTGGGAACAGCTTTCACCCAGTCCTTATCGATGCAGCATTAGGCACGGATTTACAATTGCAGTTACGGGTGAGTGGAAGCAATGATGGGCAGCCGTGCCATGCTGAGGCCCCTCCTATCCATGATGTCTATGCTAAGTATCAAGATCTACTCCGACTAGTGTTAGAACAAGGAACTAAGCGCGGAGTTCAACTAAAATCTGACCAAGTTGACTTTGAAGCGAAATGCTTCGAACTTTACCTACTCCTCCTCCGTACCTTGAAAAAGATACTCACACGATGTATTAAGCTAGCTTATGTGCAGGAGCGGATCGCCTTGTCCGCCCTACCTCAGCAAAATACGAGATCTGTACTACCGAGAATATTGCAAGTGGACGCTCCTTGGTGGAATCTCGCCATTAATCAAGTTGCGAAATTATTCCAGCAAGAGCCTGAAGACTACCACCAGCTGCTCGCCTTGGATACAAGAACAATTGATGCAACTGTCATGGAGGCAATTGGTCAAAGTATACTACAATATAGACACACAATTCGGCAAGATTTGCCTTTTCGACTTAAAAGACTCCATGTCTGGAATGTATCAGGATGGACTCCGACTCAGACAGGAAACGACCCTAAGCTGAGGCTGATCAAGCGCCTACTGCGCACGGGGCCTGTCACCTTACAGGAGACTCGATGGCATACGGAGACACCGGAAACCTTGTATCACAATACTGGGGAGGACCGCCTTTGGGAGTCCAAATTCTATATACCTTTCCAACCCCAAAAATGGGCATCAAACAAATCGAACAGTTCAGTGACATCATCTTGCGCATCTTGCGGTTTCTTGCGGAGTCGTCTGGAGTCACAAAGTTGGAACTCTTTCAACTCTTTCCCCATTGTAAATGGGGTTCCAGCAGGTGTACCGACTCCGCCCGACTCCGGCAAGACTCCGCAGCTAAAGACATCAAAACTGGCACAAAACTGTGGTAAAACGGAAGTTTTGCATCTCCAGCCTCCTTACGGAATCTGCTGGAGTCATGAAAATCGAAACTCTTCCCCCAATGTAAACAAAGGATTCATCCGGTTTTAAATATATACTATTATTCTTTAACCGGATGATACTGAACTCCGGGCGACATACATAACCCGACCCGCAAAGTTGCCGCGTTAGGAGTCTAGGGGGGCGAAGGGGGGGAGCCCAAAAACAAACAACGCATCAAGAGACCAAAACAAAACTGAGCAGTGCAAACGCAAACACAGAAAAAGCATCCCGCCAGCAATGTCGCAGCGGAATCAGCACCTCACCCACGCCATGTTGCGAAAGCCTGCGACAACAACACCCAAACAATTCCAAACAACATGGTGCTTTGGCAAAGACTGGCGACATGCAGGCGGGGCTAGAGACCTTCAATCAGCAACCGTGTTCCCCGGAATCCTGCCATTCCGTTACACTTGCAAAAGTATTGCTTTTTGGTAAAGCTGCGCCATTTTTCGCGAAAAAGGTCACTGCAGCAATCTCATTTTCAAGGCCTTATTCCTTTTCCAAACCGCCACGTGTCGCTTATTTTTGCGCTACGCATTTCGCGCGAAAAGTAAACTTAAAATAATGCAGCACTGAAAAATGGAAACGCACAACACTCGGACAATTCATTTTTCCACGAGCAAATGGGGATCCATCCAAGGTGTGCCCGAGCTCTCCCCAAGTAAAATTAGGGGGGGAGAAAAACAGCAAAATGTTTTTGGGTGGGTCTTGCTAAGTCAAACAAACAAAGCATCTCCCACCACGCCCTCCCTTAAACCAAAAGATATCGGGAAACGTTGAATCAGCATGTGTCAGTTGACAGATTGATTCAGATTTGTTTTGGTCTGTTTATTTCACAACTCAAAACATTAAAACAAGAAACAAACCCGCGTTGTCAATACAACCGAGTTGTTGGAAACACACGTAGCTAATTTTGGTTTCACCAAAATTTTTGCTTTTTGGAATAAGGTTTGTATCCTCCCTCTGGGAGGAGTCCCAACTTATTCCTTTTCCAAACCGCCACGTGTCGCTTATTTTTGCGCTACGCATTTCGCGCGAAAAGTAAACTTAAAATAATGCAGCACTGAAAAATGGAAACGCACAACACTCGGACAATTCATTTTTCCACGAGCAAATGGGGATCCATCCAAGGTGTGCCCGAGCTCTCCCCATTAGAAGATGCACACCAAACTATAAGTCCTCTAGAACAACGTTCCAGTCCACTTTAAGTTCTTTGGATCCCATTAGCTCGATCTCGTGACACTGCAAACGGCTGGGTCCGTCTGCTATGTTCGAGTGTGTAGGGACTCGAGCGAACCAGGTTTTCAATTCGCAAGAGCACTCCGTTTCCATGACCTTTTGGACGATACGTTGTGCTGCAACGGTCGCCCCATATCCCTTGCACATTGCAGCTCTTGCTGCATCATTATCAAGATACATCACCACATGCGACGACTGGAGACGGTGGCTCCACAAAGATAAGGCTATGTGTACCGGTAGAAGTTCAAGTTCATATATTGGATTGTCTGAAGCTTCCAGTAGTGAATCCATATAGCTGCTCGGAACTCTGGAGGAAAAATGTTCCAACACTTGGCCGTTCGGCCCCACAAGAACGCCACCCACACTGCCTGTCTTTTCAGTGTCACCTTCACATGCACCGTCCGTGAATATCAAGTAGTTGTCAAGCAAGGTTGTTGTAATGCGAATGGCCTCCGCACTCTTAACTCTAGAGAGCAAGAAATTGATTGCTGACATTTCACTTTCATTCAAGCTGACAAACCTTTGTTGTCGGAGGGAAAGTTCACCCAAGACTTTAAGACTGTGCTGAGCAATGCGACCAAAAGCATACCCTTCAAACCATTGCATCCTGCCACGCAACCTCTCTGCCTGCTTCGGCTCAATACGCTTTGCTTCTAAAATGGCTTCCAGAGCTTCGCAAAGTTCTTGTCTGCGTTCAGTCGTGTGACCTACGGTGAAAGGACCAGTTGCATCGCCCAACCGTATCACCAGTCCCAAGGTTTTGACTTGGCTGCTGAAGTCTACTGCTTTTGTACCTTCTTTGGCAAACCACATACCAAAGAGATCAAACAATGCTTCGGCGGCTATGCCTGTTCCATGGCTCATGCGCTTCTTGCAAATAACTGTATAGTCGTCATAGAAAACAGTCCAACAAAGTTTAAGCCCTACAGTTCCAATGAACCATATTGCCATGCTTATACGCAGGAAAGCGCTGACCGACCCCGCTGCTCCAAAGGGCAAGGCATTCACGCCTAGAAGTGTAGGCTTGTTTTGCTCAACGTCCCAAACCAACAGACGCAGTTGACTCCGGGTCTCTGCACTGACACCGAATTGCTTGTATGCACTACGCAAGTCGTATGTGCGTCCCACCAGTTCATCATCCAGTTGCTCACCAAGTTCAGTGCATATCCATGAGAGATATGCTGCAATCTGATCAACAGCGTGGACTCGGAGTTTTTCTTTGGTGCCATAGGTCTTGTTGTAGCCACCAAGCGAGCAATCATCTATCACCCTTATCTTGTTTTTCTGCTGAAGACCAAACCGTTTGGCAAGTATGACTTTTGAAATGTCGCTCGTGACATCTCTCCACACCCATTGTTTTTGGATCTCATCCACCGTGCTGTCCCAGGTAGCCTTTGCAAGTTCATCATTACTGGTAGCATTCACCTGCGAAAAGATCATTTGGTTCAGACCCTTCGCCATGTTCTTCACCATGTCAAGTGAATACTCAGGACGCTTGAGATCCTTTGGAAAAACATTTGACTCCTGCATCCAACCATGTAAAGTAAAACCCGCTGATATCTCGTCAACCAAGGTAGTGTCAGGATAGTTCAGCGACGTCAATACTTCCTTGAGAAGGAGGAGGCGCTTTCCTCGTAAGAGATGTTGTAAATGGGGCTGCAGTGATTCATGAAGACGCTTCTCATCCTCCGCCAGTTCTTTTGCTCTATTGCTCCACTTCCACACAAAGGCAGCTCGTTCTTTGGCTAGGCCATAATCGTCCCCTCCAAAGTTCATGCGCAAAACATGTTTGACCATGTCTGACAAATGCACTGCAACTGTCCTTGGATGTCCTGCTTTGACTGCTCTATCAAGAAAGTCTGTTGCATCTCTTGGCACGCCCACCGTTATTAGCTCAATGGCAGGTGACTCACCTATGCACGACTCATGCATTTTTACTTCAGCGTTTTCATCGACTCGAAAATCCCCCCCTTGAAACTGTCGATGTACAATCTTGGCACCCTTTGGGAAGTTTTGTAAAATTGTTGCATCATCAGGTCCATGGCTTGCAGAAATGGCCCATTTCTCATAGCGCCCAAACTCTGAAACTAAGGGTCGAAACTTTCGACCCCGAGGCAGCATGTCTAAAAGAATGCGGTGCTGAGTTGATGGCGTTTGCGCAGTTTGTTCCTCCAAATTGAACGTTTCGATCGCTCCAAAAGCAAGTGCTTTGTCTCGTGCTATTGATGCAAGCCGTCTGCACAGGAGAACTGGGTAGGCTGCTTCTAGATGAGTTGGAAAGCAGACCTTGCCATCAACTATGTCAGCAGTCCATTTTTCATGAAAATGGGAGTTATCGCAGCGTATCGCAAGCTGTCTGAACCAATCAACGTTTGCCCACCATGATGTACCTTTACGTCGTGTCCCGCCATGGCAACAATTGTCAAAAACTGTCATGAAGCCACCAATCTCAGAAAGCAATTCGAGTACTGCAGGTACTTTCCAAAAGATTGAGTTTTCAGGATTTTCAATTGAAATCGCAATTTGAAAACCGTGACATATGCGGGCCAGCAAGCACATGTTCTCATATGTGATGTTTGCCGTTTCTGTTTTGACTTTGTCAAGTCCTCCAAGTCCATCTAGTCCCATGGGCTGCTCATCGCTTCTAAGAGGCTGTGGCACTTTGACTCCAAGCTTCTGCAATTTTGGCAAGGGCCTTCCCCTCGCTCGGGAGGCTGTTCCGCATGCAGGTGCAAAATGCACCCATAGGATTTGATCATGGTGTTTTTGAACCAACTCACATAGTGCCTGAAACTGTGCTGGATCGTTCAGGTCGTAGTTTGCAATGTGCACATTTTGCGCACGGTTGCTGTCTGTGTCAACTGCCAAACCACTCAAACCAATATCACGTACTGCACGTGTTAGCCTCGCTGTTCCAGCAAAAATTTCAATCACCATGATGCTGTCCAGTGACTTCCCAGAAAAATCTCTGCCCTTAAAGGGCAAGTTGTTGGCACTGCCGTCTTCGACGGATGAAACTTGTTTGCCGCTTGGTTCGGCATCCTTCGGCTCGTCTTGAGCTTGATCTCCGTTGCCAATGACTTCATCACTTGACGGAGAACTTTCGGCAAAAACTGTTGTACCTGCATCCGACGAAACTTGTTTGCGTTTGACATTGGCTGCACGGCGTGAAACTCGTTGCACTTGTTTGCGAACCTTTAGTCAGGCGTTTTTAACGCGGCACGTCACCAAGCTGTGATTGCTACGCTTGCACTTGATGCACACATGCATGCCCTTTTTGCAACGGCCATTCTTTGTCTCTTCTTGGCATCCCTTGCCCATGTTAAATGCCCAACAGATGGGTGTGTTGTTATCATCGAATTGTTTGTACCCTTTCAGTTCATCAGGGCAATTTGCCTTGGCCTTGGACGACGCCTTGGCCTTTTTCTTTGGCTGCAAATTTCGTGTAGGTGCAGGCCTGGTTGCACCCTCATCAACTGACGATGCCGCTGCCGTTCTCCCAGCTGCATGGGGCAAAGGAAGAAGGTGCATGCTGATTCTGGGGTCAGTGGTAAGCCTTGTCATCAAGAGGTCCAGTGGCAGCTCACCCTTTGGTCCATTCAAAAAGGGTCCGCTGTGCTCCTGGGCCATTACTGTAAACATTTCTCTGTCTGCACGCAAGATCTGCTCCATGTTGACTTTGGCATATCCACTTGGGGCTTCCCTGGTCAGCTGCATGAGCAGCATGTTCACCCAACGTTCATGGATGTCATTTGAAATTAATTTGCACTGATCAAAAGCCAAACCCCTCCTCTGCAATGCCCATTGCATCAAAAGTTCATTTGATGTGTCCGCCTTCAACTTCGGGTCTGCGGTGCTAAGCTTCAACGTTTGTTGTTCCAACGTCAATGTCGTTGGCTTTTCCTTCAAGGTCTGTTGAACCTCGGCATCCCTCTTCGTGCACTTACTCGGCGGCACCCATATGATCGCCCCACTGTCGAAAATTCCAGCTATGATGTCAACTAACGCATACGATGGTTGCAGCTCACCCTTGATGTTGACGCCCCGTAGCCGTGCTTGTTGGTCATTCAACCTGGCTACCTTTTCAACTGGTGGCAGTTTCCTGCCTCCTTCTGTACTCGCATCTGTCACTACGTTTGTCTTCAGATGCGCCACCACCATAGTGACTGCCTCAAAATGCAGCCTCCTCAGTAGTGACATCAGTGTCAGCGATGGCTCAACCCCACCGTTGAGCTCAGTGGCAAAGGCTCTAAAAGCCTCATCAGTTGCTGGCACCTGTGGTGTGCCAATAGCAAAAGCCATTCTCATGAAAGTCGTGAGTTCTGCTGCGATGCAAAGGTTGCGCAACTCATGACTCCTGTCTATGGCATCGCAATGACTTGCAAATGCAGCTTCGGAATCTACCAGTGCCATTGCGCCGGTTCTGACCGAACTGCCTATGACCCTATAGGTCACTCAAACGTCCATGCCACAATCTCTAAAAGTTGTGCATGGTCGTGTCAAGTCATGAAATGTTTGTTTGGTTGTGGATGTCTGCACAACTGAAACAAAAAATTTAAACTGAAAAGTAACATCGCAAAGTTGCAAACAATGTGATAAGCAGTCCTAACACATGTCATCTGTGAGCCTCTCACTGCCGATCACCGCTAAGTGACATCTGACAATCCTGAGTCCCTCGGTTTGCAACCTCAAGCAATGACTTGGAATAAAAGTATGTGATCCACGGCATGCACATGCGTCACATGACTCACATGTTCACACGATTCAAAAACGACATCTGTCAAGGACAATTTCAACATGGCACATATGACAAAAAGCTGCTAAAGTTTTTAGCCCTCAGCTCGGTCAGTCAAGCTTCGCACGGAAACATTGTCTGCACTTGGGAGTGTCAAACGGCTGACGTCCCTCTGCAACTCCATACAAATGGCTGGTTTTTCTGCCACAAAGAAAAACCACTCGGTTTTCAGTCTTCATTAAATGTAGGGTCTTCAGCTTTAGATGCTGATGCAATCTTGTACCTTCCGGCGCCTTGATGTCCTTGTAGGACACTCGCGGCAGGACTGTCGTTTCCACATCCGACTCACTTTCGGAGCCTGTGGTGGCATGGTCGCTATCATCGAAATTTTCACCTGCATCACCTGCCTCCGACACCGGAAGAAAATTCTCTGAACTCACTTGTGAAACAATTTCAAAACTCTTGCCAACATCGTCAAACGTTTCTGACTTTTCATCAGCTTCAAGTTTTTGAAGTTGACTGAGCCGGCCACTGCGAGTATCGTTGGGGTCAAATCGTTTTAAACGAATCTCCCTCAAAAGAGTCTCAAGAACTCTCAATGGTCTCGAAGCACCGTCTCTTGAGTATACTAAGGCCATTTTCAAACTATGTGTGTGGTAACCCAAGCTGAGGCGGTCCTCGAAAGGCAACCCTCGTTTGGCTGCATAGCTGAGGCATGTTGCTTTCAGTGAGTGTGAAGAAAACCTTTGGCTTTTGTCTGAATTGTCAATTTTCAATAAATCACGCATCCAACTGCCCGCCTCTGAAGTTGATAAGGGCCGCACAGTAGCTTCCCTCTGAGAGTTTGGAGCAGGCATCAAAGGGTAAACTGACAAATCATGTATGCCAAGTTCTTTGCGCACTCGGCACCATTCTGTGCCCCAGTTTCCACTTGTAACTCCCTCACATGGTGCTACCAACGGAAGGTACATGTGACGCAGCTGCAACGCTTTTGCTGTCTTGTGAACTCCAGTTGATACTTCTATGTATGCACATGCCCCACTGCTGTCCAGGTCTTCCAGTAGTTTCTCACCATGCTGAGCGTCGGACCATCTGGAGCGTGCGTACACGCAGAAGAGCAACATACCAGCAAAAACTCTGTTCCAAATCTCGTCATCTCCAAAAAGGACACTATGCAACATGACCAACTGTTTAACTGACAAGGGTTCAGACTGCTTCAGTTTATGATGCACATCTAAGGACGCCACACCTTGACAACGTCGGCTTGTTGTAGCACTGTCAAACTCTGTAACACCAAGAACATGTCTACAGAAAGTCAATGCCTCTATGAACCCTTTCAATCTGCTGCACGGTGCTCCAGCACTGCGTTCAACACACATGAACTCGTAGACCTGTGACTCATCACAAGGAAAACTGCGGCCCCGTGCAATGAAGTAGTTTGTCATGCGAGACATGCTGCGGCATCGCTTCATAACTGTTGCGGGAGCCCTGTTGCAGAAAATATCAACGAGCAGCTGTGCTTGTGCTCCAAATCCATCCAGTGCCATCATCTGTCCAACCACTGTAACTTTGGGGTCCCAAACAGACAACATTGCATGCCACCTGAATATAGCTACTTGCCACTCTGCATCACGTTGATCTTTCCAGCTGGCGACTGGCACATCACGAACATGATCCATGAAGGTTGCCCCTTGTTTCAACGTTTTGGGTTTTCGTTCAGCGACCTCAGCTACCTCTTCTGATGCTCCATCAAAGGTGTTGTCAAACGGCCGTTTGAAGTTGCCATCAAAGGAACTGAGAAAACTGACATTCGGGTTCATGAAGTCATTCCAAAAACCAGTCTCCCAAAAATGTTTAACACCTTCAGGTTGAAGTGCAACACGAGCAAAACCAAACGTGCTCAGCTGAATACCCTGGAATGACCGTAACGGCCGCATCTGCACCGCGGGAACTGCTCGATCGTGCATCAATGTCATCAAAAGACATGCCAAAGAAGTCATGAACATCATGCGAAAAACCAGGTACTGCAGTGAACTGTTCAGCTAAAGGTCCATGCATGTCACTTGCAATCTCGGTTTCACGTTGCATGCTTTCTGAATGTTCCAACTCAAGAGCCAGGTTTTCAGCTGCTGCCTGTGCCTCTAAAACAGCAGCTTGAGCTTCTAACACCTGAAATCCTTCATCTCGAAGTTCTTCAGGTGCATCATAGGCCATCTATTCGACCCCCCTGCTCTTGCTAAGTCAAACAAACAAAGCATCTCCCACCACGCCCTCCCTTAAACCAAAAGATATCGGGAAACGTTGAATCAGCATGTGTCAGTTGACAGATTGATTCAGATTTGTTTTGGTCTGTTTATTTCACAACTCAAAACATTAAAACAAGAAACAAACCCGCGTTGTCAATACAACCGAGTTGTTGGAAACACACGTAGCTAATTTTGGTTTCACCAAAATTTTTGCTTTTTGGAATAAGGTTTGTATCCTCCCTCTGGGAGGAGTCCCAACATAAACCCATTGGCTTTTTGGACTCCAAAAAGTTGTCCTCCCCAGTTGCGTTGAAGCTTGCTGCTTGAACAAAACCCAACTTTCATTTATTTAATTTATTTGCGTAATGTAAGAGCTTCGTGTTTCGAGCAGGTCGCAAGGTTCCACACTGCCAAAAATGGGATTGCCACGCGCTACCGCTTTTCGCTTTGGACAGGGCCATTTCGAGGCTGTTTTTAATTTCTATTTTAATAGCAGGCGAGACCAAAAACGGGCGCGCCAAATCCACGCGTTGGAGCGTGTGGCAATCCTGTTTTTGGGGTTGCGACATGACGCTCGGAACGCACCCAGCTGCTTCAAAAGTTCGCCAGAAAACATGAAACCACAAAAGGCAGGAAGGATGACACAAACATCCACGTGCTGAACTGGGGAGGACCGCCTTTGGGAGTCCAAATTCTACATACCTTTCCAACCCCAAAAATGGGCATGAAACAAATCGAACAGTTCAGTGACATCATCTTGCACTTCTTGCGGTTTCTTGCGGAGTCGTCTGGAGTCGCAAAGTTGGAACTCTTTCAACCCTTTCCACATTGTAAATGGGGTTTCAGCAGGTGTACCGACTCCGCCCAACTCCGGCAAGACTCCGCAGCTAAAGACATCAAAACTGGCACAAAACTGTGGTAAAACGGAAGTTTTGCATCTCCAGCCTTCTTACGGAATCTGCTGGAGTCATGAAATCGAAACTCTTCCCCCAATGCAAACAAAGGATTCATCCGGTTTAAAATATATACTATTATTCTTTAACCGGATGATACTGAACTCCGGGCGACATACACAACCCGACCCGCAAAGTTGCCGCGTTAGGAGTCTATAAGGGGCGAAGGGGGGGGAGCCCAAAAACAAACAACGCATCAAGAGACCAAAACAAAACTGAGCAGCGCAAACGCAAACACAGAAAAAGCATCCCGCCAGCAATGTCGCAGCGGAATCAGCACCTCACCCACGCCATGTTGCGAAAGCCTGCGACAACAACACCCAAACAATTCCAAACAACCTGGTGCTTTGGCAAAGACTGGCGACATGCAGGCGGGGCTAGAGACCTTCAATCAGCAACCGTGTTCCCCGGAATCCTGCCATTCCGTTGCACTTGCAAAAGTATTGCTTTTTGGTAAAGCTGCGCCATTTTTCGCGAAAAAGGTCACTGCAGCAATCTCATTTTCAAGGCCGTAAACCCATTGGCTTTTTGGACTCCAAAAAGTTGTCCTCCCCAGTTGCGTTGAAGCTTGCTGCTTGAACAAAACCCAACTTTCATTTATTTAATTTATTTGCGTAATGTAAGAGCTTCGTGTTTCGAGCAGGTCGCAAGGTTCCACACTGCCAAACATGGGATTGCCACGCGCTACCGCTTTTCGCTTTGGACAGGGCCATTTCGAGGCTGTTTTCAATTTCTATTTTAATAGCAGGCGAGACCAAAAACGGGCGCGCCAAATCCACGCGTTGGAGCGCGTGGCAATCCTGTTTTTGGGGTTGCGACATGCCGCTCGGAACGCACCCAGCTGCTTCAAAAGTTCGCCAGAAACCATGAAACCACAAAAGGCAGGAAGGATGACACAAACATCCACGTGCTGAACTGGGGAGGACCACCTTTGGGAGTCCAAATTCTATATACCTTTCCAACCCCAAAAATGGGCATCAAACAAATCGAACAGTTCAGTGACATCATCTTGCGCATGTTGCGGTTTCTTGCGGAG
>CAMXCT020003061.1:30000-77359 GCA_947184155.2 Cladocopium goreaui | reverse complement strand
GTATTAAGAGTATCTTCCTGACTTCTCTACACAATGGCAAATAGCAAAAGAAACCGGAGTTACGCAGTGGCTTCGAATTGAAAAACACGTGAAAGCAGCGAATGTCCTAAGGACATGTCGAAAAAGAACAGCGGATTCGCTAATTTTTCCAGTAGCGACCAATGGTGCTTCGCGCACTGTCTCTCCATAGGCAAAATGCCTCGCTCTACCGGTGAAAGTTCGAATTGAAAAGTTCGGGTTTGCAAGATTCAGAAATTCAGGTCATACGAAAAACAATTGACCAAATCACGAAATAAACGGAAATAGCGGATCTCCAAAGTTGCTCATTCAAGCGAACAATGGACTGAAATCGAAGTTGGTAATTTTTGGAGTTCGCTCCATTCGGAATGGTCTGCTCGCAGGATGGTTCATGGAGATAAATGTGTATAGTATCTCTATTTACAAGAGTATCTATTTTACATTAAATTGAAGTTCAGACACTTGTGGCATTATCTCTATCTAAAAGAGTATATACCATCTGTGTGAAATACGTTGATGCACAGAAAAACTGTACACGGCCTCTCATGCTGTGTTATCTTCATTTAAAGAAGTGTACACTCACTCATAGCCAAAAGCTTGTTCTCCATGGTCTGGACGAAGAAGATGAGGATCCACCCCAACTTGCGTTGCCCTGATACGTTGATGCTTGATCTTCATATGCCTTTCTCTTTTTTCTCCTTCTGTCTTTCCTTTCTTGTATCTGCATACTGCTTCTTCTTGAAAGCCTGTTTGTAATGATGTCGTTCATTCCATGACATATCAGAAGGATCAAGATGAACAAGAATTGGATTGTGAGCATCACGATCATTTGGGGCAACCATGAAGATGTTGTGATCACCATGTAAGCAAGTTTCATTTACCTTGAAGTAAAATTCACCCACATAGTTCATGTGATCTTCATCATCAAAGTCTTCTGGGTGTTCCTCACACTTCAGACGTGAATGACCCCACTCAACAACTGTTAACATACAGCAATCACCTTTACCATTTGTCTTGTTCATGAGCTCGTCGGTGTATGTTGCTGTTGTAATGCCATCCAAGTGCGTTGCAAGAAAATCCAAGTCACGATAACTGCAAGAAATGAAATGCTTGACCCTGATTGGAGGGCAAGATGGATCAAAATGCTTGCGCATGGCTTGTGTTGCAACACCTACCATTCTGTTAATCCAGAATTGGATCAGGCTGTGTTGATATGTAGGGACGCCTGGAGATTTTGGTGTGCTGTAATAGCATGCCTTGTTTCCATCACCTGCGATGAAGTCAACTTGATATCTGGCACACTCAAAAGCCATAACAGCTAAGCACTCACCAACAATACCAGCGGAGTCTGATGCATACTTCTGTCCGACGTGATAAACGCACACACGTGTCATCCTCATCCTAGCTCTTGTCAAGTCAACAATCTCATCTGTATCTCGATCCTTTGTCTTTCCCCAAGATACTTCGAAGATTGCCCATGAGACTTGTCGAACTCGTGTGTCGTTGTCATCTGTTTGATATCCAGCAATTTGCTTGATATAGCCATCCTTTCCAAGGCGAGCTGCCACCATCAAGTCATGATAGTCATTGAAGCAAGTTTTAAAGTCAACCTCGTCGAGTCTTTCTCTGTGAGGATACAATGAACCAGCTTCACAATTCATGAAGAGATGTCCTCCAAAGTTCTTGATGACATTGATGAAGTAATTGTTGAACTGTGACTTGGTTTCATCAAAATTTTCATGATCCTCATCGATAGTGTAGTCAATGTGTGGAATGAATTGTTGAAATCTTTCTGGAACCGGGCATTTTTCAAATCTGTTTCTGCACCAGTTTCCCAAATTCCAAAACATTGCTGTTATCTGTGGAGAGGATCTGTATGGAAATTCGGCATCCTTGTATGTTGGGTCTGATAGGCCTCCACCTAAATATCTGTAAGCCAAGCTATGCAAGATCATACAGTAAGGCAAGACCTTGTGGTCCTCAACGTAATCTTGTGTACCTTTGTGAGATTTCCAAAATCGTCATCAATCCTCTTTTCTGCCTCTTTTGAGGATGATTCTGCCTTGTCTTGATGAAGAGGATGCATTCTTGGATCACTACAACCATATTCAATGTGATTATTGAGTTCTTGTAGTTCTAGTTGTGGATTTTGATCCTTGTGTCTGGCAATGTACTCAATCATCAACTGGTCATCTGTAAGATGGTACCAATAATCTTGATGTGGAGACATAGTCTTCCTGTACTTGACATGCCAGAACATGTGTCGATGCTTCGAAGACGCTGGATAACCTTTATTGTAAAATCCTGCCCATTCACCATGGTAACCATCTGAAAAACAATCTTTCAATTTTCGAAAAACTGAATCATCTTCGTTTCCAGTGATATCTTGACCATAGTAAAGTCGAATTGCAGGTTTCACTTCAGGAGCTGTTTCATCATCTTGAATGTCTGCCTTCTTCTCCCCTGATTCCTTCTTCTCTAAGGAGCGTTCAGGTGGAGCTGATTCCTCTTTCTCTAAAGAGCTTTCAGCTGGGACATGTGGCTCCTGTGTGTCTTTTTCTTCTTCTTCTTCGACAACAATCTCCTCTTCTTCATCTTCTTCCACTTGTCGTTCTTCTTGTTTGACAAAACTGTCTTTGATCTTTTGTTGAACATTCTTGTTGCACATACTGATCCATTTCAATGTACACTCAACCAATTTGTCATCATCAGTTTCCAAAATGATATGCTTGTCCTCAATGTTCAAACTTTCAATAGTGTGCTTGTACTCAGGATCACCAGCGCTCTGTCCTTGAAGGTCTGGAAGAGGTGTGTTTGGATCATCGTCCACCAAATCTGGATCCTCTGCTCCAAAGAAATTTTCTGCGCTGAGGTGTTCATTGTCCTTGAGAACTTGGTCAATATCCAGTTTGAACTCATGATACTTGTCATAGGAGATCTCATATATAACCCATCATGGGCGCATACTGGTTCATAAATGTTGAAAAAGAAGCATCTGATAATGCCGACATCATCAACCATAATGAAAAGTAGCTTATGTCACCACGTTCAAGGGGTTGACCTCCTTCAAGATCATCAATTGGAAGGATTCTTTGGCCTGCGAGTGTAATATCATGTAGGATCCTCCTGTGCTCTGGTTTGAGTTGCCTGACTAAAAACAGTCCCTGTCGGTCTTCAGGATTTCTTCGAGGATTTGCATCTGGTAATACTTCATCTTCATGTTGTTCTTGAACTTCTGATGCAAATGTCTCATCTTGTTGTGGTTGTGTTTCCTCTCTTTCTTGAGAGCATACACCTTCTGCCTCTCTTTCATGAGAGCCTGATGCCTTTTCCTCCTGCTGCCTAACAAAAACCTGTAGTCTTGGCAAAAACTCCAGTTCATCTTCAGCATCATCATCATCGTGATCTTCCATGTCCACATTCTGTTGCTCTGATTCTGGGATGTGAGCAATCTTGTCCTTTCCTGCTACCCAGATGTAGCCATCGAGCTTTGTAGATGTGTGGAAGTCACCTGTGCCGCATTCCCTGACCTTTGTTCGTGCTCTTGCAGATTGATGGAATGCTTCATGCTGAAAGAATTGATTGTAGGCATGTTCAACAAAGAATCTGTAAGACTGAGAAGTCAACTCCTTTCTGCTATCCACAAATTGTCGAAGCTTGTTGAGAGCAAAGATGGTAAAATGGCAAAAGCTAGCAGGTGCTTCATCTTCATACAGATCGATTGCCATGATCATCATTTTTGTGGAAAACGAGAAATGCCGTTCAGGTTCTGGGATGACTGTTCTCTTGTTCATGGGAACTGTAATTCCTGGGATAGTCATGTCATACCCACGAGTACTCAACTCCAGTGCATCCAAAATGTTACCATCACGGTCCTTCTTTCTCTTGCAGAAATCTCCCCAGAGTTTGTTGTTCTCTCTAATGAACTGATCAAGATGCTTGGTGTAAAAGACAAAGACTGCTTCTGAGAGATACTCCATGTCCTTCTGTATTGCTAAGTCTCTTTCGTATAGCAAGAACTTCTCTCTCCATTCGTCTCTGCTGATACTGTGTCTGTCTTCCCAACCTGTTGGGGCAACTTGACCTCGCATCCAGTCTGTCCAATGTCGTCGACAAGTGTCCAAATAACCTTCCATGGCTTCACTGTTTCTTTCTCGATGGAAGTGTGCCAACATGCGTCCAATCTCCCAAGCTCTGGCGAAGAGTAAGCATAGATGTCCTGTCCATGGTAACTTCTCCCAGTCTGAGCGAGTGATCGATTGTCTACGAAGTGCTATCTTTTGTGAAGAGAGTAGTAGGTTCCATTCACGCAGAACTATCACTTTTTCTCCTGAGGAGTTCTTGATGAGTTCACCGCTCTCTTCTCTCGCACAGACAATACCTGCCTCATACAGGACCCAGGGATTCGATGCAGAAATTGAACTTTTGGTAGCCTGTTCTACAACAGGGTCTTCGATATCATCTGGTGGATCTTCTGCTTCCCAGAGATTGACAGCCTCTTCACCCATTGGGTCGTCATGGACGTCCACTGATGGCTCCTCTTGTTGATTGTCTTGAGCATCTTGTTGAGGATCATCATGTTGTGGTGATTCTGGACTTCCTGATGAGGAGCGTTGTTGCTCCCATACATCTTGAGGTTCCTCTCTTTCTTGAGAGCGTCCTCTTCTTGATGGTTGTTCATATGGGTTTTCCATGGTTTCATCAGCCTGCGCAGATACCTCTCTTTCTTGAGAGCCTTCTGCTGCAGCACCATAGATTGAATCCACAATAGGGTCAAAATCATTCTCGTTGCATAGTGGTGTACCAAAAACCAATCTTCCATAGTTTTGTGGAACCTGCTGACCCATGAACTCCCATGCTGTGATTCTGACTTCCTCAGGAATGTCATGTCCAGGAATAAATGTTGGACCTTTCTCCTTCATGACATGGTTCCATGTGGTGTCTCTATGCCATGAACCACCTGTAACTGATGGAGGTAGAGAATGACCACGTCCTTGATGAACAACGTTACATGCAATGGTAGGGAGTTGTTCCTTGACGTGGAGGTACTGGAAAGGAATGTCACCATGAAATAAAATGACACCATTCTTTGTCAGATAGAGTTGGGTGTCCACAATAAAACTTGGATCCAACACGAGGTACACTGGTCGCCTATAGTTTCTTGGAGGCTTCGTGCCCTCTGCCATCCTTATGTAGCCCTGACCATTGTCATTGTGGTACATGAAGTGAACTGCATCCCTTCTGCCTTTTCCACTTCCTTTCACAAAGGTCTTCAGGCCTGATTGTTGAATGGAATCTAAATTCATATAGTCAGTGACATGAAAAATCCAGCCCAAACTCATAGCCTCATCATATGTCAGTTGGTGGTGTGCCACAGTGGGATCGACAACTTGGTTGCTATGTCCTTGAAAAGCACCAAGACGAACGTCAAATGGATACTCTGCCATTGGGCTATATGGGTACCACTGCCATCTCATGGAGATCTCAACAAAGAAACGTTGTTTTGGATTACACATTAACATAGCAGCAAAATCTGCTCCAGACATGTGATATTCCTTTGGATTGTCTCCTTGCATCTGATCAAACAGTAAGGAAATGTTCATAGCTCCACTGGCAGTGAATAACGTTTTGTCTCTGCAATGTCTCAACACATTGGATAGCCTCTTGCTACATGACATATAATAACTTCTCCTTGATGAGCTGGTCATGTCCACGTGGAAATCATTGCATCGTTCATCAAACCAGTTTTCTTCTGCCTGAGTTGTAAAGCCACAGAGATACTTCAGAAAACTTGAAGTCCATTTCAAAGATTCATCAAATTCTCCATGACTAGTTCCCCAGTGCAAAATCCAAGCTATCGCGTCCATGAACATTTCATGTCTGTCAGTTGGTCTCATGTTGTGTGGACCCATCAATGTATGTAAATTGCGCTCTCTCTTCTTCCTCACTTGCTCGTGAGCCTGAAACCATTCTGTTTGGCGCCTGTAATCATAGCAAAATGCTAAATGATTCTCATTGGGTAATGTCGATGGTGTTCGAAATCTGTCATCTGGGATTTCCTCTGATCTTCTCAGAGCATATCCATCACATGAGTGTGTTCCAGTAGCATCATTTCCAGAACTTTGATATTCTTGACCTCGAGTATTCGATTGTGCCTGATCACTAGATGCTGCGGCTGAGGTCCTATTCCACCGGCGAGAGCTCGACACGTTGAAGAAACAGTACGATCCTCGAGACTCTGCCTTTTGTGCCGCAGGCACAAATTCAAAAAATAGTCAAGAATCCCTCAAGGTGTCACCTAACAGAAACACATCATGTCTGAAATCAACATGACTGCAAACTGTTGGCAACCATGACCTGAGGTAAGCCTTGTGTTCCAGTAATGATCTAAATGGAGGATGAGCATCAACTTCTTTAAGAACACCTTGTCGAACAGCATCGATAAGATTCTGAGGATTAGCAGACTTCTTGGTCAAACAATCAGCTAAACACCATTGAGTTCTGATATGTGACAAGTCAGCAATAGAACCTGAACATGCTTCTTTCCTAAGCATCTGAATCATATGAATGGTCTCTTGTTGTTCAGGAACATGAGTAGTGCTGGCAGTAGTCACAAGATTGTTTGCATCAGTCCTCATATGAATCTCACTTGAAAGTCCAGTGATGTCCTTGATCAGTCCTCTCAACAATTGACATGTACCATAACACTTCATGAGTGCATACAACTCTGCAACAGTTGTGCTCAACGTGGTACGTTTGATTTTGGTTGATTCAAAGAAAATAAGAGAACCTCTGGTGTTTTTGCTCTTTTCCTTTCTCGGTTCAGCCATGAAAATAACCATCGCGCGCTGTGAGGATTTGTCGCTGTTGTTCCTAAACGCTGCATCGGGCATTGCAACTAATCTAGGATCACCTTGAAGTGGCCAGAACATAAGTTCCATCGGGTCACCTACAATTTGTCTGCAAAGTTTGTTCAGCGTTTTGCAATCACCTATGGTGGGGGAAGCAGCGGCAGAAGCACAACGTGAAAACTGATAACACGACTGAAATTGAGTTCTTGATTGTAACCAATTGATACTACCTAAGAGTGATCTATAGGCAGTGTGGAGATCCTTGTCACATTTGTCTTCATCCTTCAAACCTTTTGGTATGACAACCTCAGTAAGTTCACTGACACAAAGTGACTGTTCAACTGTGATGTGTGATTTCTTCTTGGTCTTTTCATCAATGATCCACTTCACACGTTGACCAGTGAACATCAAGTCATTCACATCTTCATGACCAATCTTGAATTGTGACTTGACAACTTTCTTGAACTTCTCCAGAAACTCTGGAGTTCCAGTAATGAACAAGTCGTCAACATGCAAACAACACATGCCAATAGGTTTTTTTCCCTTGGCATTACTGCCATTCACAGGGTCCATGAAGTGTTCTAAGAGTTGTTCAACAATCTCGGGTGTCAACTGTGGTGTCGTGGCAGGGTAAGTACGCTCTGAAGGTAAGAAGACTGAAACAAGTACTTCAGCTTCTTCTTCCAAACTTGTGGAAACATTTTCCTTGTTCATGTCATGATTCATCTCAAGCAACCACCAAACTCCTTTCCTCTTCACAATAGAAGTTCTCAAGTTAAACTTCTTTCGATCATAATGTGAATCAGGAGTTCTCAAAGCTTTTGCACGATAAGCAACTTGAGCATGACCATTTTCAAAAGGATACCAACCAGACTTGTGTTCAACAGATTCCAAAAACTTCAACAAAGTTTCATCAACAACAGGAGTCCAAGCACAATCTTCAACCTTCTTCTCCTTGAACTCTTTCCTCTGTTTCCATGTTTGGATTTGTTGATAGCAAGCTGAAAACAATCTTTCTTCAACCAAAAGAGACTTATGAACTTCCTCAGCAATGTCGGAGGATTCATCACGCGTTTCCTCACTGTCTTGTGAGCTTACGTAGTATGTCACAGGTGCTGGTTCTGTTGCCTCAGAGTCAGCAAAGCTAACCTGTTTTGGCTCCTTAAAAGCACCATCATAGCATACATATGTACACCTGTCAGCTCTTGTTGGTTGAATACCAAGCGAAATCAGAAATTTGTCAAGGCGGTTCCACCATCTAGGTGGTGCGTCCGCAAGTCCATAGACTGAACGAGTGCACAAACCAACCAAGTAAGGAGGCAAACCAATGTCAGTAGGCAACTGAACATGGATAACGCGGCGGTCTAAGTCGTATGTTTCCCCCTGAAGGAAGGCAGTTTTCAAGTCTAAATGGAGTAAATCCCAGTACATTGAGGCTGCATGCTGAGATGCCACACGAAAACCATACCTGGTAGCAGTAGGACTGTCAGTCTGTAAGTCATACTTTTGAGCATCTTGAAAGCCTCTACATACCCATCTAGCCTTGAACTTCTTGAACTGTCCATCCTTATCAACCTTGATGGTAAGCACCCATCTGCCAGTGACATAGTTATCAATCTTATGACGTCTCTTGTCTCTGAAAGTCATGGCAGTGAAATCCAGAAAACTTCTGAATTCTTCAAGCTTGGCTTGTTTGATCTCCTTAGCATACTTTCTCAAGACTTCTTGAGTGATAACTGATTCTGCCTTTGGCTGCTTCTTCCCATTCTTGGCAAGATACTGTTCAAACTGTTTGAATCCAGTAACATCGTATGAACCAAACTCAGGTGCAGCTTGGACCTTTGGTCCTAAAGGAACGAAAACAGTACCATCAACATCGACAAAATGAGAGTGGTCTGATGTGTAAGGTTCAGTGTCCACATCTTCTTCCTGAAGCTGAGCAATGTCATCCTCAGTCAAAACAGGAGTGTCGTCTGTTTCATATGGTTCTGTTTCATCATCATGTTGTGATGATACCAATTCTGGTGTTCCTTGTGAAGACTGCTGTTGCGCTGGCTGCGCAAAGTCACCTGGCGTAAACGATGTTGGTGTAGTAGTAGGCAATGGAATTGTATTATCATGTGAACTTGAGGCAGTAGGATCATGTGAAGGTCCTTCATCTTCATCTTCATGAGGTTTCTGAGTAGGAACTGAAATTGGCTGAACATGACCTGGTAATTGAACCTTTGGCCTCTTGATAATCACCTTTGCCTTTGCCTTTGGTAAAGCATCAGTAGAATCAGTTGAGATCTGTCTCTGTTTCCTTTGAACTCTGATAGGCTCTGACGTCGGATCAGGTCCTGGTGGAGAATCGTCATCTTGTCCAGGATCAGCAATCTCTTCGATTGGAATGTCAGGATTGGAAAACGGAGTTGATGGTGAACTTGGTTGATGTGTTTCCCCCGAGTCCTGTATTCCTGGCATATCCAAATCATCATCAGGTGGTGGTCCATAATCATCTGGAATGATGTACTCTTGATCATCATCATCATCATCTGGATCAGGTCCAGTAATCAGGTTGATTATCATCATCCAGAGGATCATCTGGTTCATCACCACTCAACATCTCATCATCATTTGGTGGAACATCACCATGCTGATCTGGATGAATGGGATCGTCACCATTTGGTGGTGTGCTACTTGAACTAGGAGGATCTTCAACTCTCCTTTTGATAGCACCAGTCATTTCTCGTGAAAAGACGATCATACTCCATTCATGGATTTTGAACTGTTCATGATGTGGATACAACTGTGACACAAACATGAAGTAAACATGATCATAATCACCAGGTTTCCAAATGAGTAAGACAGCATCTTCAGGATGTTGAAACAAAGGATTCACTCTTCCATATGTTCCTCTGAACACACTGCAATCTTCAAAGTACATTTGAGGCAATGTCTTCTTTCTGACATCTTGAAGTCCAGGAATCAATTCAATGATTCTGGGGTCAGTTGACTCTCTGACACTAGCCTCTGTACTCCTTGGCAACTGATCAATCTTCCTCAATGTTTGAACAAGTAACTGAGTGGTAAACCTCTGTGGAAGAATGTGCTTCAACGGCACTGGAATCGAGGTCTCAACATGATGCAAGTCTTGCAACAAACATGAGCACTCAGGTTCACGGTCCAAAAACATTGAAGTGCCACACAATGCTCCATCATCAAAATGTTCCAACAGATCTTCAAACAAGAAATACTGTCTCATGTCCCTCAAAGGTACAAGCTGTGTGAACTGCGCAATGAATGAACACAAATAAGATGGTAAGACCTTCCATTGTGGATCATTCCAAAGCTTCCCTTCTCTATTGAAGGCATGCTGTGGTTCCAACATGTCAAAGTCTTCATCATGATTGTAATACACACGCAAGTTTTTGATTGAAGGATCACAACGACAGTAGTTTGTCATGTCAAGGTTGAAACAACCGATGTGATACTTGATTCTGTCCTTCTGAAGTTTCTTCCAAGCCAAAAACTGAGCAAATCCTGAATCAGGTGGTGCAATCACCAAGAAACCTTTTCCTCGGTCAACTTGCCATTTCATCACATCAAGGCAAAACTTGAATACCGAGTACTTCCAGGAATTTGGTGAAGGATTTGTGATCAACACGTATTCAGGATCAAGCTTCTCAAGTTGTTTCCAAACTTGGTTTTGTTTCTTCTTACTGTTGAAACTCCAACCATGCTTGTGGTCAACGGGTTCACCAACCTTCATGTTCAATCGTGCCATGTGCCAACTAAGACCAGTGTTGCTACTGAAGAGTTCCACAACATCACACTTGCCAGTTTGACAGAACCAGTGAGCTTGTTCACCTAAGTAGGCTTCAGCATATTCAGCTATATCTGGTTCATAGTCATCTTCATCTTCAACTGCAAGTGGAACAGGTTCTGATGTGTCAAGTCCAGGAACTGCAACATCATGCCATTCATCATGGTCACGTCTCACCTTCGATTGATTAACACGCATGACTGCGTTGTCAACATGAACATTGACCATAGCACCTTCTTGAGAGATAACAGTACCTCTGATCCATCTTTCCTTTTTCCATGCCTTTGAAGCAATAGCATTAGCATTGACAGGGGAACTCCAAACGAAAACCTTGTCACCTGGTTTGTAAGGTCCATCTGATGGCATTGTTCGTTTGGCCATGTCATGTCTGAGGTCAGCAGCTTGTCTGGCTTCCTGATGTGCCCTCAGTGCTAACCTTTGCAACTCGAGTTGTGTTTTGTCTTCAGGTAAAGGATCAACACTAAGTTGAGCAGGATCAGAAGTCTCAATGTCCAGAAGATCTGGTGGTCTTCTACCAGTGGCAATTTCCAAAGGAGAATAACCACTAACAGTGAGTTGAGTGTTTCTGGCCCAAACAGTACGCTTCACAGCTTCTCTGATGGTGATTCCTTTGAACCTATCATCTTCAAGGTTCTTGGACATGATTTGCCATTGTCGTTTGAAAAGTCTGACAGCTGATTCAGCTCTGTTAGGCCATGGGGTTCTTGAACCACAGGGACATTCCTTGATACCATGAGTTCGGTAATAAGTCAGAAAGTCTTCTTGGAAGAAAGCTTCATCACCTACGATGGCTTTCGGCATACAATTGTGTTCATCAGTCCACAACCTTAGAGCCTGAATGGTCTCCTTGTTGTTCAGTGAGTTTTGTGCCGTAGCCCAAAGTAAGTTGGTTGCACCATCAAGAACAAGCAACACCATGTACTTGTTCTTCCTCAACTGAATTTTAGCATGATCAACAAAGATAACATCTCCAAAGTTGGTGGATCGTATGCCTGAAATTCTGGCTCGCGGCGGTGGTGCAATTGAAGTACTACACACACGACACTTGTTGTACATTTCTTCATACTTTTCATAGACAGAGTCAGGAAGTCCTAACATGGAAGTCCTTCGTCTGAATTGAGTAGGAGACATGTGATAGTGTTTGATGTGAAGTTTGTAAAGTTCCACACTATCCTCCAGTTTCCTGAGCATCTTTCCGTATGCTGGTGTCATGGCTTGCACTTCACTACCAGGCAGTGGAATCGAAACTCGCCTAGGCTCAAGAGCATCACTACCTAGTTTCTCAACTTGACTTTCTGAATCTTGCTTACCACGGTTGCGCGCAGGTGCAGAATGTTTTGTTTCAATGACTTGAGGTTCATCTGAATCAATCTTGTCCAAACCTAACTCCCTAGCTCTTATGTCCAGTTCATCTTCCTCATCTAGCTTGGGATAGGAGACAACAACCTTCTTTCTTGATGAACCTGATTGAGAGTCATCGACAACATGAGGTTTCTGCTTACCTACGTGTCTCTTGGCTGCAGGTGGACCTACCTCAATCTTTTTCGAGCCTGGTCCAATTGAAATCGGTTTGCCTTCCTCCTTCTTTAAGGAGCTTGGCTTCTTCTTCTGTACACCTGATGGCGCTGAAGAGGCTGACTCAGGGTGAAAAAGATCATCAATGTTTCCACGAAAGGGCTTTGCACGATCAATGTCACTTCTGACAATGTCATCTGGGATCACGTAGTCCTCCTTGATCTTGTAGATGGTCTTGCCCTTCCAGAACTCTTCACTCTGTTCAGAAAACCTCTTCCTCTCTGTGCGCCAGTTGTCCTTGTGAAGAACCTTTTTCTTGCTCTTCTGGAATTCCATGTGTGTCTCTCTCTCATCTAGAAGTTGATCTTTTGGAATTGGAGTTTTCTCTGATCGAGTCATCTCATGCAAGTTCATCCTCTTGTCCTTGTGGTGCCTGATGAGTTCACGACGCATTGGATCCACTTGCCAATAGTCACCAGTCACCAAAGCTTCTTCTTCATGAACATCTTGTTTGACAGCAATCTGGCTGTACTCAAAGTGATCGTGTTGTGACAAGAAACTCTTGACTTGAGGTGTCTTGAAATGAACTTGGCTCATGTACCATGCTACATCTTGTAGGTCGAGAATGAGATGAGTACTGATGGCTGTCCTCAAAACCATTTTTCTCATGCCAATACGTGCACAGGACAAATAAGCCTTCTCTGGAGTAAGTTCAAATTGAAATCCAAGGTTTCTCATCTGTGGAAGTGACATCAACAATGGGACATTACCTTCTTCGACAATGTCGAATTCTGTGAACTGAGTGTTCCATCCATGATCATACATGAATATCACGAGCTTCTCAGTACATTTGGATTGTTGTGAATTTGCAAAGAAGAATCTTGAACTTGTTGGCTGAATTTCATACCAGAGTCCACTGTTGGGATGTGAGTCAACATATCTGCAAAATGCTTCAACTGCTCGTCGAGAGCCCATAGCTCTTGTGCATCCAAGATCCAGAATACACACAGTTGGTGGTGCAGAATTCTCTGTGTGAAAAGCTAGTCCATTCTCACATGCCAGATCAGTTTGTACAGTATGAAATGAAAAAGCACTCTGCTCTGATGGTTCCTCTATCTCTGTAGAGCATCCATATGAAAACAATGATGTGCCTTTTGCCAATGGCTTCCATGAAGCCTCACCTTCTTGAAGACCAACTTGCCTGGGCACACGAGCTGGACGTCGTTGTACACCTTGTCGAAGTGCATCAACTTCTCCAACCAGAACAGGGAATCTTTTCATCTCCTTCCTGTTTTGATGTGCTGTTGCATCACGTTGGTTCTGTCCTCCACGACGAGTGCGTCGTTGTACTTCTTGTTGTCCATACGTGGATGTCAAAACATCAACACGTGCTGGCTCTGTCTCTGCAACATCAACACGTAATGGGTCAGTTCTTCCAAATGCAAAGAAACCATGACCAGAACTTGATGCAGCAGAAGAATAATGAGCTTGTTGGGTTTGTTGATTCTGTATGGCGGCAGGAACTGATGTGGTCTGAGGTTGAACATAGTTCGATTTGTCTTTTCCATCTCCTGGCTTTCCTCCTTTGCCATCATCATCCTTGCCTTTCTTGCCTTTCTTTCCTTTTCCTTTTCCTTTTCCTTTCCTCTGGAAGTATCCATACTCATCCATGTAGTATGAATCATCATAGGCCCAATAGCCTTCATTCCAGGTTTGATCATCGGCCCAATAGCCGTCATAGTTTTCATTCCATTCATCTTCTTGCCAATCTTCTTCATAACCTTCTTCACTCACCATGTGAGCACGGCCTTTCCTTCTTCCTTTTCCTCGGCCTTTTCCTTTTCTTGATCTGAAGAACCTTCGTCCTCCTCTGCCTTTTCCTTTTCCTTTTCTCTTTCCTTTACCTTTGCCTCGTCTGATGTATTTGCCTTGGAACCTTCTCTGATACCATGTGAAGTTGGCGTCATCATAAACCCAGAAAACATCTTCTAAAGCATCCAGGAATCCTTCTGCGCCGTCTTCTTCATCTTCGGCCCAATAGCCGTCGGTTCCTTCTAATTCACCTTCATCCAGTACGAGGAAAGATCTTCTCTGTGCCATGCCAGAGGGTTGCATCAATGGATTGTCAACTGCTGTTTTGGTAGTGCAAAACATTTCCAAAAACAGGTCACGTAGTTCTTGAATGTTGTAGTGATCGAGGGTTCGTCCACGATGTGTCATGATACTTGTGAGTGTATTTCTCTGATCTTGACTCAGGTCAGCTAGACTTACAAAAATCAATGCTAGCAAATTTTCACCCAGTGGGAATGCTTGTCTTTGTACTTGTCTACGCTGCTCATTGTACTGTCTGAATGCCACTAATGCCAGTTCATCTGACCAAGGAACAGGTACATGAGGGGCTGCTCCTGAGGCTGCTGCTACATCAGCTCTTTCTTGTTGATCTCGATCATGTTCTTGACGTTTTTGTGTAACAAACACGATTGCTTCAGGACTAGTCACTGTAGCTTCTGGAAGTAAATCCATCCAAGACTCAATAAGTCTATTGCCAGTGAGTTGAAATCTAGTCATCCACTTCTGAAGATCCATGGTTCCTCTGTTGAACTTCATGAACTGCATGAAACGGTATAAGAACACGTTCTGGGCACCTTTGATGAAATGAGGTCGTAGAAATCTTTTGAAAAGCAAAGAAGCTGGTTCGCCCATCATAGGCTGGAGCAACCTTTGTGGTCATCTGTTGCGTCATATGAATCTGTGTATGCTGGGGTGCTCTTCTCATTGCATAAGAGACATATTGGTTCCATTCATTTGCATCGACAATGTCGAAGTCATCATCATCATAGCCATGGCTTGCCATTTCTTGGGCTCTACCTGGAGCTCACCCTCAATGAGGGATCACGGCTCCGCTACCACTTGAAGAGGGGCCCTAGCGTCTACTTCAAGATCAGCTAAGGCGTCTTCCCCAATGACAGCACTTGTTTTACTCAGCCTGTTGCCGGTCTGTGCTTGTCTACAGGGTTACTCTATATACCTCTTGAGCCTTGAAGGGCGCATATAAATGTGCTCAATACTCATGCATGTACCTATGTAGGTATTAGGTCGAAACAAAAACATGGGGGGGCGTGGGGGGGGTGGGGTGGGGTGGGGTGGGATGATAACGTTCATGTTCCTATGCACACACAAGCACAGCAACCTCATCATCTTTCTTGCTGTTGGGAAGAGACAGGCACAGCTCTTTCATGATCAGTTACCGGTGGGGTGGGGTGAGTTAATAAGGTTCATGTTCCTATGCCTGCACACGCACAGCAACCTCATCATCTTTCTTGCTGTAGAGCACTTACACGCACTGCTCTTTCATGATCAGTTACCCTTGGGGTGGGGTGGGGTGGGGTGGGGTGGGATGATAACGTTCATGTTCCTATGCACACACAGGCACAGCAACCTCATCATCTTTCTTCCCGTAGAGCAGAGACAGGCACAGCTCTTTCATGATCAGTTACCGGTGGGGTGGGGTGAGTTAATTAGGTTCATGTTCCTATGCCTGCACACGCACAGCAACCTCATCATCTTTCTTGCTGTAGAGCACTTACACGCACTGCTCTTTCATGATCAGTTACCCGTGGGGTGGGGTGAGTTAATAAGGTTCATGTTCCTATGCATACAGACGCACAGCAACCTCATAACTATTGTTGTTGTTGTTGTTGCTGCTGCTGCTGCTGCTGCTGCTGGTGTTGTTGTTGTTGTTGTTGTTGTTGTTGTTGTTGTTGGGTTTGTATTTATTTTTGTTTTTGTTGTCGTTGTTGTTGTGGTTGTCGTCGTCGTCGTCGTTGCTGCTGCTGCTGCTGTTGTTGTTGTTGTTGCTGTTGTTGTTGTTGTTGTTGTTGTTGTTGTTGTTCCTGTTGGCGTTGATATTGATGTGAATGTTGATGATGTTGTTGTGGTTGTTAATGTTTTTGTGTTGTCGATTTGGAGACTGCTGTTGATTTTGTTCTTGTTGTTGATGTTATCATGTTGTCGATGTCAGTAAAGAGGCGTCGAGAGCGAGTCGATTTTCGGCGCTGAAAGCGAGTTGATTTTCGGCGTCGGGAGCGAGGTGCCGACCATCATTCAGAGCATTGGAGCAAAGATCAGGAGCACCAATCTCACAACTCAGCTATCAGATGTGGAGCAGCAGATCAGAGCAGAGCTGAGCTGGAACCAGCATGATTACCAGATCTGGAGGATTGCGCAAATGAAGGATGAGGACTATAAGGAACTCTTCAGCTGGCCAGATCAGGCAAAACAGCAGATGAGTCCTCAACATCTTCTTATGCTGGTGTCATGGCTTGCACTTCACTACCAGGTAGTGGAACAGAAGCTGGCTTAGGCTCAAGAGCATCACAACCTAGTTTCTCAACGTGACCTTCTGAATCTTGCTGACTACGTGCACGTGCACGAGCAGACGTGTCCTGGTGCAGGAGCTCAAGGTTCATCGTCAAACCCATTTCTTTGGCAACCCTATCAAGCACATCTTCACCTTGAGGGTGTGACATCACAACCACTGCGGATTTCTGCTTTCCTACGTGCCTCTTAGCTGCAGGGGGCCTACTTGGATCTTTTTCAAGCGTGGTCCCTTCGAAATCGATTTGCCTACCTCTCCTTTTTGAGAGCTTTGCTTGTTCTGCGCACCGGACGGCTTTGATGAAGAGGCAGACTCAGGAAACATTATATCATCAATGTTTCCTCTGAACACCTTGGCTTGATGATCAATGTCACTTCTGACGACATCTTCAGGAATCTCATAGTCATCCTTGATCTTGTAGACCGTCTTGCCCTTCCAGAAACCACCAAACTTGTCATTTTCTCTGCCCTCCAATTCTCCTTGTGTAGAACCTTCTTGCCACTCTTCTGGTACTCAATGCGAGTTACTCTTTCATGACGAAGTTGTTCTTTTGGAATTCCGACGCAGGCCTCTGCGTTTCATGCAAATACTGTCCCTTGTCCTTGTGATGTCGAATGAGTTCACGCCATAGGCAATCAACTCGCCAATTGTCGCCAGTCACCAAGGCTTCTTCTTCTTGCTGAACATCTTGTTGGACAGACATCTGCCTGTACTCAAAGTGATCATATTGTGAAAAGAAACTTTTGACTTGTGGAGTTCTGAAAATAACTTGACCCATGTACCATGCAATATCTTGTAGGTCCAGAATGAGATTAGTACTCATGGCGGTTCTCAAAGCCATTTTTCTCATGCCCGTAAGTGCACAGGACAAATAGGCCTTGCCTGGAGTAAGTTTGAATTGGAAACTGGAACCCAAGGTTTCTCATGTGAGGAAATGACATCAACAATTAAACATCGTCTTCGACAATGTCGAATTCTGTGAACTGAGTGCTCCATCCATGATCATACATGAATATCACAGGCTTCTCGGCGCACTTAGATTGTTAGGAATTTCCGGAGGCCACTGTTTGGATGTGAGTCAACATATCTGCAGAAAGCTTCGACTGCCCTTCAAGCCCATAGCTCTGGTGCATCCAAGGTCAGAGATACAAACAGTTGGTAGCGCAGAATTCTCATTGTGAAAAGCAAGTCCACTCTCATATACCTGACCAGGCTGTGGGATGAAATTAAAAAAACACCCTGATCTTAAGTTGATTCCTCCAAGTTCTTGGAGCATTCAGACTGAGATGGTATCTCCACGTTGTTGGAGTATCCATGCATGAAAAGGAAGTGCCTTTCTCAAATGGCTTCAATGAAGCCTCACGCTCCTGTCTTTAAACCAAGTTTTCTGGGCACTGGGTGAGGTCGTTGTCGTCGAGCTGATCAAAGAGCCCCAACTTCACCTACGCAAACAGGAAACCTTTTGCCTTCTTCTGTGTTTTGCCGTGCCGCTTCATCACGTCGGTTCTGTCCTCCACGTCGAGTACGGCTCTTGCGCTCTTGCTCTTCAAATGTGGATGAAAAAACATCAGCACGTGCAGGACCAGTCTCAGAAAATGCAAGGAAGCCATGCTACTCGATTTCTGGATGCAGGTCCACGATGTTCAGGTTCCAGTTCTGTGCTGTCACACCAGTCATCACTTGCATCCTCCAAAGCAAAGAAGCTGGTCTTTCAACTGTATGATGACGCAACCTTCGTGGTCCTCTTCTCATTGCAAATGATTCATTCGGATTCCATGAGCTACCATCGTCCACATTGTCGACGTCATCTTCGTCATCTTCATAGCCATGGCTTGTCATTGGGCTCCACTCTGCACACCCGGAGCAATGCTCCGCTACCACTTGAAGAGGGGCAGTAGCGTCCTTCGGTGCAGAGCCTATAGTCTACAAGCTATACTTCTATATCCCTTTTGAGCAATGAGAGCGCATCTAAACTGTGCTCAGTAATCATGCTATGACCTAGTACAGTTCAATCTAAAAAACAAGAACAAGGGCGCAGCGCCTCCCATCCGAAGCAGAATGACAATACCTTTTCTCACATGCATTGCTGTAGGTTCAACGTGGTACTCAAGGTACATGTAATGCACAACATGCACTTTATGAACATGTAGAATGTACATCGTTCAAATATTTCGGGAGATGTGACATTGCAAACATGCACCTGGTGAACATGTACGAGTAGAATGCAAGTGGTCTTAACAGTTTCGTTGGATGCAACATTGCAAACGGTGCGAATGATCTGAGGACCACATAGTTACGTGCAAAAAAACAGCCTGATTATCTGGTTCCAGTAGTACCGCACAAGGCGGCGGCGGAAGTTTCAAAAATAGAAACCTATAGGAGAGGTTGGCTGCTGTGAATCACGGATGGCAGAGCGAATCTACTGATGGACCAAGAGATGGTTGGAGTTGTGTTTTCTGGAGTGGTTGCAATGTTTGCAGTGGTCACCACACCACCACTTCTGGATGTAGTGTGGTGTAGTGCAGTTGTAGCTGTAGTCGTAGTTGTACTGTATTGGAGTTGTAGTTGAAATGTTTTGTAATTACTGTAGTGTAGTCGCAGTTGTAGTTGTGGCGTGGTGTAATTAGTGTAGTGTATTGTAGTGTACTGTAGTGTTGTGTACTGTATGGTATAGTGGTGTAGTCATGTGCAGTCTAGTGTAGTGTAGTGTAAGGCAGTGTAGTTGTAGTTGTAGCTGTAGTGTACTGCAAGTAGTGTAGTGTAGTGTAGTGCAATTTAGTGGTAGTTGCAATTGTAGTTGTAGTAAAATTTATATAATGTAATTAGTGTAGCGTAGTGTTGTGTAATGTAATGTAGTTGTAGTCGCATTTTGTATTTGTAGTCGTAGCGTGCTGCAATGTAATTAGTGCAGTGTAATGTGGTGTAGCTGTAACTGTAGTTGTAGCTGTGGTGTGTTTAATGTCGTGTAGTGTAATTGGATGTAACTAGCGTAGTGTAGTGTAATTAGTGTAGTGCAATGTAGCATAGTTTACTTGCACGTGTAGTTGTAGTAGCAGTGTAGTTGTAGCTGTTCTTGTAGTTGTCTATCTACCTACCTACCTACTTACCTACCTACCTACCTACCTATCTATCTATCTATCTACCTGTCAGCTGCAATCTGCAAGCTTGAAAACCAAGCTATTCTGCGAGACTTCCTTCAAAAATGGAAAGTTGAGTGCAGAGCTGACGGCCTCGTGCCAATAAGTTTCGCGATTTTTTCACTCCATCTGTCTAAAGTGCTGTGCCTGCTACGAAAAATTGATGCCAGTTCATACGAAGTGCTGCACCTGTCACGCGAAATCATCTCAGCAAACCTCAAGATCTGATGCTCCAAAATGCAACCCCTCAGGAAATCAGCGCCCTGACCTCCTAACAGCTCTGATGAACATGTCTCTTGCACTGCGCCGGCCACGCGAGATGCATCTTGCCAGATCCTCTGCATATGTCACACGCCTGCCATCGTTTTTGGACATGCTACAAAACCCTCACGTTCTGCTTTCTTTTAACACGGTGCACAATCCTTTGCGCCTGCCACGCGAAACGGCATCTAAACATCCAAAAGTGCTTCATACCCCTCAGTTTTTTGCACTTTTGACTTCAAAATGTGCTTCGCGCCACAATGGCGTGCACTTTTTCGACATCTCAACTTCCAAAAGTGGTCCGAAACCTGGTGTTTTGTACATTTTGACTTGGAAATGTGCTTCCCGCCAAAACGACGCGCACTTTTTCGACATCACAACTTCAAAAAGTGATCCGAACATGGTGTGTTTTGCACATTTTGACTTTGAAATGTGCTTCGCGCAACAACGGCGTGCAACTTGTCACCTCTCATCTAACCACATGGCTCCGCACCCGCCGCTTTAGCGAGCCTACTTTTCGGCCCTCCAGAGCCACAAATCATGGGAAAAACAATGTTTCGCGACTCTCCTACCTTTTCGCGCACCTGGATCTTCTTTCTTCTGACTTTTTCTCTTCTCTGATCTTCTCTCTTCTTCTCTTCTCTTCTCTGACTCTTCCCACCTGTGCTTTTCCATCTGTCCATATTGTCGGAAGTTTGACTTCTAAACTTCCTTCGGTTATTGAATGACCTGACAACCGGGATTCTTTGTGTATGGTGCGGCGTGCCATCTACCTGTGGAGCTTAAGCATATTGTTTCGGTAACTTTGAAATATTGTGTGCGCCAACTCTGACATTGCTGACGCAAACCAATTCCGGTTTTTCAGACATACAAAAGGGCTAGTTAGGACACTTGATGTTGAATTTTGAAATTCCTGCCGCACAAGCATGCATATAAACTCAAAAGTAAACTTCTGATTGCCATGCAGCCATTGCAAACACAAATCAAGTAAATACAGTCGGGCAACACAATTCAGCAAGTGTCTTGAAATACGGTTTCAAGAATTCAAAAAAGAAGTAGTTGGGACACTTGTATACATCAGTTGAATGTGGTTTCTGTGCAGTTTGCATGTAAGTTACACGCTGTGCATTTTATGAAATGGCCTATGCAAACTGCAATACCACACATGGTTTCAACAGAAGTGCATATAAGATGCAAAAGCCACATGAACCAAAAACCAAAAGCCAGGCGAAGCCCAACGACCAAAAGCCAAAAGCCAAAGAAGCCAAAGCCAAAAGCGAAGCGGGCATGCAAATGAAAGATTTTCTCAGCAGATAGCAAGGAAACTGCTCCAGATTGAAAAGCCAAAAAATCCTAAAGCAAACGCGGACACACATCCTTTTAAAAAAGTACCGTCCATTCTATCCCAAAGCCCCGGCGGCATCCTTCTCGAAGGCCCGGAGGCATCCCTCTGCGTGTAGCCGAATTTTTCTGGTTCGGCTACACGTCCTCTCTGGGACATCATCTTCGGTGTCCACGATTTTCACCTCGAAGGGTTTGTCTGGTACTCCGCAGAGCTTGGGCATAGACGTCACTTCCAGGTCATAGAAACCGCCTGAGAAGAACAAGTTCGATGATATCGCAACCTAATGTCACCCAATGCCATTTAATGTCATCCTAATGTCCCTGCCATGGTTGCTACCTCCAACATGGCAGCTGGTGTTGTGCAATATGATGTATTACTCGAAAAACAGGGGAACTAAAGTGACCGAAAATGTAAACTGATATCCGCCCTTGTTTTCCTCTGTGCACTCGTGTCAAGACTTAATTGTGTCTACCTAGGTAGAGCTCTAGAGCCAATAGCAGGTACATAGACAACATGGACATGAGGCACTGTAGATTAGGTACCTTTCAAGTCGGGTGTTCTCCTGTAAGTTGGTAAGATGCTATGAACGGCTCGCGCTCAAACTTCGGTGTCTGTGCTTGCCAGAGGACGCGTCCCTCTGGTCTTCATTAATTCGACCGGGTGAAGAAGGCGTTGCGCATACCCTCTCATAACCTTAATCAGTTGGGATGTCGATAGAACATCTGGTCATGCCATCTGCAACCATGTCTCTGGTATCGACCCAACCTACTGGTATAATCTTGAGGATGGCTAGTTGTTTGATCCATGAAATATGAGAGAGTAGCGACTTTTCCGTTGGATATTTGAAGTTCTCATTCATTCTCTACCGCACTAAAGACGGACTTTGCGTCTATCCAGATGTGGAGATCAAGACAGTAACCACCAGTTTCTCGCAGGTACATACTGTCTGACGGTCTGTAGGTCTTGAGGATCCGGCTATAATTTCATGAAGGGTGGTTAGAATGGTCAACGGATGCTGTCAGTGCCAACAGCTCAGCGGCGAATGTGCTGCGCACCACGAGCTTTATGTGATTGAGAAACGGCCTCAATCAAATGGTGCCTTTTATCACCCCGTGCATCTTTGCCTATTCTATAAGGAAAGTGGCACCTCGCAGAGCATATCCCTTGTCGCTTTCTCTAGAGAATGCAGAGTCAGAATATAGCTCAAGGACGCGCTGGCAAGTCATTGAGCTATATTCCAACTTCTGGGGACGTCGCTGGAATTCTCGAGTGAGTGCATTCAATCTTTTGACATGTGTAACAGTGGGACATTGTGTCACACGTTGCAGTGTTATGATATACAATAGCACCCACGCTCGTGTTAGAACGGAATAGGCAGCGGCACCTAACAGACTCCCGTACAATGGTCTGAGGTGACCGGGACATGGGTCATCTTTCTTGAGACTAGCATAGTGTGGGGGATTAATTGGTTTTAGGGCACTAAGGTATTCTGTTTGAAGAAGAGCTATGGAACCGTCTGCAAGTCTTTTATGAGATATTCCACAGTTCGTAAAATCATTCCCTTGATAGGTCAATTTACCACAATGTCCTTCCAAAGTTTTGACAACTGCATTGATTTCGGTTTTCAATCCTGACATCTTAATATCATCAACATGGACAGTGATGGCTAAGACTAGGATTCAATTTCTGAGTAGCAGTAGAAATTGTGGATTATACAGCGTTGGTTGAAGTCCTAATTCCTTGAGAACATTGATCAATGTCAAGTTGAATGCTCTTGGAGCAGCTCTGCAGCCAGTTCCGGGCGGCAAACATTTAAGAGCTTCTGTGCGCTCATCGAAGTCCTCATATCCAGGGATGCGTCGAAGATGCTTGGCTGTGCCTGTTGGGACAGTAAAAGAAATATGTTTCTCAGGTTCACCAGTCAGTTGGTTCATCTCGGAAAAGGTGAGTCCTTGGAGAAACGCTTTGCTTATGTCCACAGCAACAAAGCTCCAATCTTTATGGGAGGTCGCTTCACTGGCAAAGATCTTTTGGGAAGTTATCTTTGCAGTGGCTGAGACGTTCACCTCATCTTCTGTTTGTGGTTCCTTGAAATTCTCAAGGTTAGTCGCATTCGGATGATGTGTTTCCCATCGAAATACTTCCAAACCAGTTTAGCATCGATGAGTGCTTTGCACTTACTTTTGGGGATCCTCAAAGCAACCGTACTTATGCCAAGTACTTACTTATCTACTTCTTTTCTATGGTCTATAAACTCTTGAGCAGTCAACAAGTCCGTGTCCCGTTCGATGACTTCTTGCTTGGCTTCTGCGTTGAGATATACCATGAGAACTTTAGGTGATGGTGATTGATCATCGTCTTTGAAGCTGTCAGTAAGATCTTGGGATATCACCACTTCTAAATATGGTTCATCATCTTCATCATCAAAAGTGTGATCATATTCATCAAACTCGGTTTCAACAATTGGTGGTTCTGAAGTCTGGATCCGTGTAATAACACCATGCGTTAGTTTCCACATCTGCGAATTCACTATCTGGCTCGTTTAGAACTACCCAGCACAGCTCCTTGAGATCACTTTGGATTTCCTTGGGAGCGCCTTCAACCTGCTGGAGATACAACGCCTCTACTTCGAGAGAATCAGTGCTGACTTGGGATTCCTCGGGGATTGTGCTGAGCCGCCCATCACTATGACCCACACAATCTCTCGATTGAGATCCGTCGTAGCCGATGAACGATCCAGCACGCTCTCCTCGAAATCATCAAGTGTCATTCCGAAATCTCTGGGACGCATGACACACTGCATTGTCGCAAAGAAAGACCACTGTGGTCCGAAGATTTTGTTGATGTTCTGACGTGGGAAATCACGTTGCGGTATCTGCCATCAAAATCTGGCATCTGCTTTACTCTGTGGCCGATCCGCACGGTGCAGACATTAACCATCTGAAGAGTTACTGATTATGAATTCCAATGCTTTGGAAACCCCGTGGCCATTTCTTAGTGGTCTTGGTTAGTCTGTCATTTGCATAACCAAAAACTTCAATACGTCCATCGGGAAGTTGAACAAGGAAATTGTGGATATACACCATTGCGTCCAAACAGATATCTGCATTAGTGTGTCCAAATAGGGAAACAGTAATTAGTAAAGTATTGGGCTGATCGTGCATCTTGGAATCGATATGGTCGAGTCGTTCCATTGATTTTAAGAACGACGATGCCATCTGCGGCTATACTAAGAGTGGTCTACTTTCAGGGAGAAATTGCAGAGTCTGTGGTAACACTCCTTCCAGTGATCCAGCTGGGCTACCTGCCTCACCTCTTCTCGGATGCCAATAGTAGTTGCTCACCTCTTCTAAGCAAGCACTATATTTATCAGGGGGAATGTGCTTACCTCGAAACGGGGCGTTTATCCAAACAAACTTGTAATTTCCAAGTCTGATATTCTTTGGTGCTTGATGCTTGGTGTACAAAATGGTCCAAGGGTCAATAACATCTACTTCATATGGGTGTCATTGAAAATAGGTGGAAATGTCCTCGTGATCGTCGATAATCAACGCTTTGGCGGGGGGTTGGAATAACTCATCTTCAGCAATATATGCTTCATAGGCTATGGATCTTTAGGTCTTGGCTGCAGCTGTTTCCCTGGCCATGCCTGCTCCCCAACCAATCCTCACCCTTGCCTTCGCCTTCGGGGGCGGTCCTGGAGGGTCAGGCATCCACCTCTGGTGGTGGACCCGGTGGCTCCTTTGGTTCCGGCTCTTTTGGCTGTGAAGTCTTTGGAGGGGTTGTTGGAGCCCTGTAGGATGGTGATTTCAATATATAGTACCTGATTCATTGGGTGCTCCAGGCTATAGGTGGTATGGTCTTGGGGGGTCCAGCGACATTC
This sequence comes from Cladocopium goreaui, assembly GCA_947184155.2. NCBI lineage: Eukaryota > Dinophyceae > Suessiales > Symbiodiniaceae > Cladocopium > Cladocopium goreaui. Next base: position 52,145 of record CAMXCT020003061.1, on the reverse strand, counting down.
AATGGGATAGATGGTTTTGGGGTTGACACGGGCATAGAGGTACCCTCGATCTCCACACTCATCGTGATTGGAGGCTCAGGGGGCTCTGGGGTCAGTGCTTTGCTCGCCGATGTCGCACCCGACACAGCAGCCCTTAGGCACGGGTCTTGCGACGCGGCGCAGAGCCTTAGCCTTGGCGGCTACTTCACGGCCGCTGGATGTTGATCTGGCTGGTGATGGAGATTTACTGGGTGCTATGCGCGTGGTTGGTTGTGATGCTGTGGATGTAGTGGTGGTTGTGGTTCTTGTTGTAGACGGCGCTGATAGCTGACTCCCTTCAGCAGGGAGGGTACCACCGAGCGGTTGCAAGAGTTGGATCAACTGAGAATCCGCGACACCTACGGCACGGATTAGCCACCAAGAAAGACCAGCATAGCTATAAGGGCTAATCCACCCGTCTCCGCTGTACGCATTCGGATGCTTTCAAACCTAGTCAGCAGTCCCTTCCAAATGACAACAGATCTCCCACTGCCCCTAGCCGGACTTCTTCACCTACTAGTCTGGCGTAGCGGGTGCTAAATTGAAACATCAAAAATGTCAACGGGTCTGTGGGATACCATTTATGGTATCCCCCTGGAGGATTGTTCCCGAGGGAAGCGATCTAGAGAACTCCCGTGCCGATCCCTGCAACTGGGATATCACGGCTGCTTTCTTCCTGGCAGCGTTGCCGTCGGTCATGATCGACCATATTTCACGAAGCTGTACGGGGATTCTTGCTGCGGAGACCACGGGGGTGGCAGTCGGGGGTGATTACATCTACCTGGCACCATGCAGCCTAGCATTGCACAAGGAAGGCTTGCTCCGCCGAAGGCGGCCAAGATCCACTGCACATACGTTCTTCGGATCCGTGCGTCTGCTCCCGAGAGCGATCTTCCTAGATGGTGATCTGCGATCTTCGGGGATGAGGCTACTGAAGTGCCTGACTACTGGGGTTGGGATGATTCATGCATTTCTGAGTCTTGGCCCTGGATTTTTTGCCGAACATGCTTCCCGTAGATCTGCTCACGAAGTTTCTCATGACGTCTCTTAAGGCCTTTCAACATGGCATCACATTTATTGATCGCTGCTCCAAAGATGAAACCCTGCCGACGCCTCAGCCGTCTTAAGAAGCTCTGCTCTACGCAAATCCCTGGGGCTCAGTCTAGAAACCTTTTCCGAGAAACATGCAATCGAACCAAGACTGAATTCGTGTCTCTCAGCCAGTTGTTCACCTCCGTTGCATTGGGAGTGTACTGTCCTGCTGATGCGACCTGTGCTAGTCCATGGCCCGCTGCTGGCTCATGTGAAGTGACTCTGATCGGACCTGCCTCAACCGAACACTGGGCCGGGTCACAAGGGCGCTGGTGTTGCGCGGCTAGATCACCAACCCAATGCTACTGGAGGAGACAGATCCCACCAGTGCCAGCACTAACACTACCAACAGCTTCATCACGCCGGTGAACATGTCAGTGAACAAAAAGATGAAGAACAAAAGAAAAGATGCCGAGTCGACCCTACGGGTAAGTAGCAGTTACCTTAAATGGGGTTTCTGCCGGGGATACCGGCTCCGCTACCAACCCGAAAAATAAGTGACCGAAACTGTAAACTGCTATCCGCCCTTGTTTTCCTCTGTGAACTTGTGTCAGGACTTGTGTCTACCTACTAGGTCGAGCTCTAGAGCCATAACAGGTACATAGACAACATGGACATGAGGCACTGTAGATTACCTTTCAAGCGTATTACCAATTCAGAGTCGAAAGGCGTCAGAACATTTCCGGAGCCTGCAGAGTAACACTCCTGGAGGAATTTGCAAAGCTTTGGTGGGCCATGGAGGATGAGACTTCTGGCGCCGCGCTGCCACATCATTTGTTGGATGAGAGCGCCTGACGGGCTGGGACCATTCTCAAATCCCTTATGAAACGGTCGATAGTAAAAGATACTCAGAGAGGTAATCAGAAACTTGAGACTTTGATTCAAAGGGTGAACCAACCGACTCAACCAGCAAGCTGATATCTTCACCTCCAAGTTCTCACGCTTCGTGGTTTCAACATGTGTCAGTGCCTGCAAGATATGCAGATGCGCGAGCATTCCTGGTGCCATCAGCAAAGACTGGAAGAGAGCAACGGCTGCAGCCGTCAGCACGAGGCAAGGCCCAAGTCAGCTTGTCCTCCAGCATTTCAGGAGACTAGCGGTACACAGAAAAGGTAATGTGTTTGTGTTTGAGGACAAACTCGCTTAATCTCTACGGACTTAAACCTGCCAGCACAGCCAAGCCATCTAACATGGAGGATGTTTCCATCGGCCACAGCATCGGTATGACCGATTTCACCCTGCCTTGCAATTCCTTGCGGCCCCCAAGTACTTCGCTTTGTTCCAGTACTCAAGAGGTGCCTTCACCCCGGGCTTTGTCAACGTCGTGCTTTGAATATTTGTCTTTCTCAATTTTGGAACCCAAAATTCTGTCAGAACCAGTGCCAAGTTACCATATATGCCATATCTTATTGGCTTGCCCACATTACTCAGTTTCCCAGTTTCCAATCTGAATCTAAACACACGGTGCAGGTCGAAACTTGGAAGCTTTGTTAAACATTGCCTCTTCTATTGCCTGCATCCTGGCAGCCTCTACCTTGGACTAGGTCCGGTGTCCTTCTTCGCTTGAAACAATCGGAGAAATATCTACCAGACGGCTACCAGCTGTTTTTTTCCCGTGGCAGCAGGCAGTCACAGAGCAAGCGACCCATATGTATTCTTCTTCTTGAAACACTTTCAGAAAGACCAAAAGGGCAACAGCTTTTTTGCATGCCAAGATCGTCCAGTACTACGGTCCTCAGCAAATCCGTCACTATATGTTGGAACTGTCAAGGATTGCAAAGTTCAGAAGCAAAGAACTGCGGTTTTGTACGACAGTCAATTGGCCGCAAAAGAACTCGGCTGAGGTGATGAAGGACCAACAATCCATCAATTCGATTTTGCCCACCTTGTTGGATCGCCGTCTCCTCCAAGACTGTGAACGTGAACTCCTGCCATCCTGCATCAAGACATATCAAGACTTTCCCCCAAGTCTCCCCGAAATTCCAGTCCAGTCTGCCTCACGGAAGTCACACCGCGCCAGGCGCTCTACCAACTTCAATCATAGTAGCACTTTGGGTTTGGAAATCGTGAAGCGCAAAAAAAGGAAAACGACGGGGAAAGCCATATATATGACCGGAACATCATGCCGTCCTGACTTGATTCTGCTCCACGGTTGAAAACCTTCCACATCAAGGCCAGATGATCAAGAAAGGAAAAGAAAGAAACATGTCAAACGAAAAGGAAACTTGAAGAAACAAAAGGAACAGGGAGCAGGAAAAGAAAGCGAAGGAAGAAGAAAAAACAAATCGAAGAAAAAAGGAAATAAACGGAATTCAGAAAAGGATTTAATTTGACTTGTGATTTAATTCAGAACTCACTTGCGTTGAGTTTAGTTTAATTCTACTGCTTTGGGACCTAAGAAAAAGGCAAAGTGGCTGCAGGAAGCAACGGTTCAATCACCTTGGACAACAAACGGTATGGCAACTGCAAGAATTACGGGCACTAGAGGTTAAATTGGACTAAGTCCGGTGTCCTTCTTCGTTTGAAACAATCGGGGAACTGGCGATGTCTCCCATGTGCCTGCAACTCATCTTGGATCTCCTGCCGCGTTTTGTTCCCGTGGCAGCAGGCAGTCACAGAGCGACCCTCATGTTTTTTTTCTTGAAACAATTTCAGAAAGACCAAAACACCAACGGCTCCTTTGGATGCCAAGATCGTCCAGTACTACGGTCCTCAGAAAATCCGTCACTATATGTTGGAACTGTCAAGGATTGCAAAGTTCAGAAGCAAAGAACTGCAGTTTTGTACGACAGTCAATTGGCCGCAAAAGAACTCGGCTGAGGTGATGAAGGACCAGCAATCCATCAATTCGATTTTGCCCACCTTGTTGGATCGCCGTCTCCTCCAAGACTGTGAATGTGAACTCCTGCCATCCTGCATCAGGACATATCAAGACTTTCCCCCATGTCTCCCCGAATTTCCAGTCCAGTCTGCCTCACGGAAGTCACATCGCGCCAGGCGCTCTACGAAATTCAATCATAGTAGCACTTTGGGTTTGGAAATCGTGAAGCGCAAAAAAAAGAAAACTACTGGGAAAGCCATATAAATGACCGGAACATCATGCCGTCCTGACTTGATTCTGCTCCACGGTTGGAAACCTTCCACATCAAGGCCAGATGATCAAGAAAGGAAAAGAAAGAAACATGTCAAACGAAAAGGAAACTTGAAGAAACAAAAGGAACAGGGAGCAGGAAAAGAAAGCGAAGGAAGAAGAAAAAACAAATCGAAGAAAAAGGAAATAAACGGAATTCAGAAAAGGATTTAATTTGACTTGTGATTTAATTCAGAATTCACTTGCGTTGAGTTTAGTTTACTTCTACTGCTTTGGGACCTAAGAAAAAGGCAAAGTGGCTGCAGGAAGCAACAATTCAATCACCTTGGACAACAAACGGTATGGCAACTGCAAGAATTACGGGCACTAGAGGTTAAATTGGACTAAGTCCAGTGTCCTTCTTCGTTTGAAACAATCGGGGAACTGGCGATGTCTCCCATGTGCCTGCAACTCATCTTGGATCTCCTGCCGCGTTTTGTTCCCGTGGCAGCAGGCAGTCACAGAGCGACCCTCATGATTTTTTTTCTTGAAACAATTTCAGAAAGACCAAAGCACCAACGGCTCCTTTGGATGCCAAGATCGCCCAGTACTACGGTCCTCAGCAAATCCGTCACTATATGTTGGAACTGTCAAGGATTGCAAAGTTCAGAAGCAAAGAACTGCGGTTTTGTACGACAGTCAATTGGCCGCAAAAGAACTCGGCTGAGGTGATGAAGGACCAACAATCCATCAATTCGATTTTGCCCACCTTGTTGGATCGCCGTCTCCTCCAAGACTGTGAATGTGAACTCCTGCCATCCTGCATCAAGACATATCAAGACTTTCCCCCAAGTCTCCCCGAAATTCCAGTCCAATCTGCCTCACGGAAGTCACACCGCGCCAGGCGCTCTACTAACTTCAATCATAGTAGCACTTTGGGTTTGGAAATCGTGAAGCGCAAAAAAAGGAAAACGACGGGGAAAGCCATATAAATGACCGGAACATCATGCCGTCCTGACTTGATTCTGCTCCGCGGTTGGAAACCTTCCACATCAAGGCCAGATGATCAAGAAAGGAAAAGAAAGAAACATGTCAAACGAAAAGGAAACTTGAAGAAACAAAAGGAACAAGGAGCAGGAAAAGAAAGCGAAGGAAGAAGAAAAAACAAATCGAAGAAAAAGGGAATAAACGGAATTCAGAATAGGATTTAATTTGACTTGTGATTCAATTCAGAATTCACTTGCGTTGAGTTTAGTTTAATTCTACTGCTTTGGGACCTAGGAAAAAGGCAAAGTGGCTGCAGGAAGCAACGGTTCAATCACCTTGGACAACAAACGGTATGGCAACTGCAAGAATTACGGGCACTAGAGGTTAAATTGTCTTCATAAAAATGGCCCTTTGCGCGAAGGTACACAACCATATTTGCTTGGCTTACAACAAATTTAATGCATTCATATATAGTTACAAATTGTCATTTTGGGGAGGCCTATCGGTTTACATGATTTAGTGCACTTTCTCAGCACAACTGCGCCCCTCCTTACTAAAGTAGTCTACGCTTATTCTGCCCGTATCTCATGTATGTATGTGTATATATATATAGAGAGGGTGTGTATGTGTATGTGTATGCATACATACATACATACATACATACGTACGTACGTACGTACATACATACATACATACAAGCATGCATGCATACATACATACATACATTACCTACATTTACCTACATTACCTACATTACCTACATTAACATACATTACATACATTACATGCATTACATACATTACATACATTACATACATTACATACATTACATACATTACATACATTACATACATTACATACATTACATACATTACATACATTACATACATTACATACATTACATACATTACATACATTACATACATTACATACATTACATACATTACATACATTACATACATTACATACATTACATACATTACATACATTACATACATTACATACATTACATACATTACATACATACATTACATACATTACATACATTACATACATACATACATACATACATACATACATACATACATACATACATTACATACATACATACATTACATACATTACATACATTACATACATTACATACATTACATACATTACATACATTACATACATTACATACATTACATACATTACATACATTACATACATTACATACATTACATACATTACATACATTACATACATTACATACATTACATACATTACATACATTACATACATTAAATACATTACATACATTACATACATTACATACATTACATACATTGCATACATTACATGCATTACATACATTACATACATTACATACATTACATACATACATGCATACAGACAGACAGACATACATACATACAGACATACATACATACATACATACATTACATACACACATACATTACATACATGGAAGATGCAATATCGAGCTGCGGAGCTTTTTTTAATTGAGCCAACAGTAACATCGGGCTCATGCCAAACTCCTGGATATATACACTGCACATGAGGTATATATAGTCTATACATGTCTTCGCTCCTCCTCTCTTGAAGTGTGATTTCTGTACACTCGCAAAGAGCTAACCTCCGGCTCTCAGTTCTCCTTCAGCTAGAGGTAGCGGAGTCTGGCCAGGGACTTCACTTGAGTAGATTCAGCTGGCCTTTGCTCCGATCTGTCAGATACACATACCCTGACTTTGTCATAGTCTGTTGCATCTGTGTGCCAGGCACAGGTTTCGTCAGAACATTTGATCGATTCTGTTTACCTGGAACATGCACGACTTTAAGGTGATTTTCGGCTACTCTTTCCTGCAGCCACAAGTATCGGGTTTGGATATGGCGTGCTTTGCCAAGTCCAACACGGTTGACTGTACCCTTTGCAGCATTGGAGTCTGACTCGATGGTGACAGCTGCATTGATACCATGGTCAGCCAATAGGGACTGGATTCCTAGCCCGGTACTTCCACCTTTAACCAGAGCATAATACTCTGATTCACCTGTCGAAAGTGCAATGGTTGACTGCACATTCGAACTGTGGTTCAGGACATGCTGCCCATAGAAGGCAATCATTCCTGTGGTTGATTTTCTTGTCACTGTGTCTCCTGATGATGATCACTATCAACCTGTATGACGAGTCTCTCAGGTGTCTTTTGTGCTTTGAAAACCTGAGCGAAGTCTGGGTATCTGATCAAGTACTAATCAAACTTGTCTTCAAGTCTGTCAAACTGGCCTTGCTCGGCTGAACCAGCCGTCTCGCGAGGTTCTTGACAGCATGACCAATGTCTGGCCTGTCTTGCGACAGATACGCTGCCCGCATTTCTGCGGATCGGAACTCTGATGCGGCTTCCTTTGAAGCAAGAGGCTCCTGGTTTCAAGAGCCTGTTGTCTGCAGATTTCTTCACATCTAGACTTTCTACACTTTTCGCGTTTACCATGCCAAAACTCTGGATCAGCAGGTCCACATGCCTGCGATCAGGTTCAATCCATGCTGCTGGCATTCACTTTCACCACACTGAATCAACTTGTTCAAGCAGTTCGAAATGAATCTCTTTCTTGTCCTCAGGTTGGTCTCCGATGATTCCGAGACATTTCAGCTCATAAGACTTGCGCAGCAAGTTTTCCAGCTCACTGAGATGTTTCTGATCACCTAGTGCTAAGAAGTCATCTCCATGTGCTGTGGGTGGCAAAATACCGAAGCATTGGATTTTCCACGCTTGTACCCACCTTCTATCAAAATCCCTGAGTAATGGGACTGCCATATGTTCGGTGCATCTTGTGTTCCATACATGGACTTCTGGAGAAGTCCACACATCTTGCCTCCCTCAGCTCTTGGCTCTTCGCTGGGGAGCTCTATGATATCCTGCGCTTTGGTGTTCCATAGACATGCGCGCGGGATATGTCCCACAAACCAAGTTTCAGTCGTTCACCGTGGATCGACCTCTCTTTGGTCGCCCACAATGAGCACAGCAGCCTCATTGCTTCAAGAGGCGGCGTGCTTGAAAACAAAAGATTTGCAGGTAGCTGGCCTTCAGGCCGTTTGGCGGCCTTTATATCTTTGACAACCAGCCTGCTTCTGAAGGCGACTTGGGTCACCTTTGTTCGTATCAAGCCATCTGGTCTTGATTTGGGGTTTCCCGGTTTCTTCGAAACATTGTTCAATCGGCACTGGCAAGTATATTTCCTATTTGTGAAGATACTGCATCTCTACCGATCTGGCCTTTTCGACTTCCTCCTTTGGAAGCACTTCAAATTAACATCATCCACATACCGTTCTTCCCATTCTGGGTCTACGGTTGGTATTTCTGGAACGGGTCCTGCACACAGCGCATCAACAGTGTTCAGTTCACCTCTTTCTTCCAGTTCTCTTTTCAAACATTTGAGCACGGCTCTTACAAGCTGCGGCGGATACTTTGCCGCTTGCTGGGCTATGCCACCAATCAAGTGGATGTGGCGGTGCCATGGTGCTCCACCTGTCTTATTTGTGCAGTCTGTTTCCAAAAGTTCTGCCAATCCCGGATGGTTCGTCATCCACCCGGTTTCCTTACGCACAAAGCCTGTCCCCTGCAGGCCTCGACGGTCTGCAGCCATCATGCCCCACTGGCACATATAGGGCCTCGCACCACATACACATCATCCCTTGATGATATGCGTTCAGCTCAGCCCTTTCATCTTTCCAGCTTGTTGCACCCCACGGCGCTTCATGAAGAAAATATTTCCCGTGCTGGATCGGTTTCTCATACACATCACACGACGTGTGGAGGTGATGCAATGCTTCTTTCGTTCTTTTCTCTCTGATCTCTGGTGGAATCTTGTTCCAACTTATCGCTTGCAACTTCGAGAACAAATGGCAAGGCAAACTGCCTTTGATCAACAGGGGCTCTTCACGGTCTATCAGCTCGTGGAGAAGTTCCACGTCCGCTGCCTTGTTGAGGTTCCAGTATTCACCATTTTCCTTTGTCTCACGAAGATCTACAGCATACCCTGGCCTCAGCTTGTACTGCTGCGCCAACGCTGTAAAGCGTTTCGGTGAGTAAACCTCTGCAATGTCTGTTGCTGCCATTTCGCAACTCAAACTCGCAATGTCAGCGATTTCTTGAGATGAGGTTTCAATCCCATTCTTCTTGTAAGTCTCTTCCACCAAAGTCTTGATGTTGCCCATAGCAACCTCTTTCAACACAGCTAAAGCTGCACTTTTCAAATCTTGTGCGCCTGTGTCTGGTGCACTCTCCGCTGCTGGTGCTGCGGCTGGAACAGCCGCTTGCTCAGCGGTGGTTCTGCTCTCCAAATCTCCCGTACCTTCCTCGGTGGTACGCTTCAACCCTTGTGTCGGCGATGGCTTCGCCTTAGTCATTGGTGGTCCTGATGCAATGCTCAGACCCCCTGGTCGCTTCACTTGCTGTGGCGACACTTGCGGCTTTGCCTTTGCTTCTGACGTTGGCATCGCTTGCCTTTTGAGTGAGCGAAGCTCATTTGGATCTTCCGGTATCTCCGGCGGCGGATGCTCAACGCTGCTCGGTTCAACCGGTCTACCTTCTGCGTCTTCTACGCTCATATCTCTCTCTCTGGTCGAAACGGCCGCTGGTTTTGGTCTGCTTCTCTATTGGTCTTCTTTGCGCTTCTTTGCATGCGCCTGAATTCTTTCTGCTCCAGTCTCATCTTTCTCCATTGCCTCAACGATTCTTGCCCTACAAGATTCTGTATGAGGCACTGTTGTCCTCCGATTTCCAAGGACACAAGTACAACCTGGGCAACCTTCAGTTGCTCCATGCTTGTGCACATCTTCTCTTCTGATGTACAGCTTTCTTCTTTGAGGTGGTGCCACTCGCGCTTTTTCTGGCGGTGGCGGAGGTACGACTAACCGGTCTTCGCCGATCAGCCTCTCTCCTGCAACTGGCCTTGGTGCGCTCAGCTCCCAAGGTATTCCTCTCAATTGATCCCATCCAGTAGGATCCCATCTGTCGGCATTTGGCATTCGTGGGAATCCAATGCCTCGCTTGACACCCTGCGATGTTATCAGCATCAAAGATCCTGTGCGTCCATGATGCCCCACGTATCGTCCCTCTTTAAGGACACGTGTTCCTTCCCCTACTTCTCTAAAGTAGAGTCTCTCTCCAAAAGCTATGGCGGGCTTCCGCCAATGCTTTCCACTGCGGCGGACTTCTGGCACCTCCCGTCTGTTCCTTTCTTGTACCTGTTTAACAGGTCCGCTGCCTGTCGCAGCAACCAAGCAAGCATCGGGTCTTCGTCAGGAAGCACCCTGCCTACTTTCTCGTCCAAGGCCGACCTCAAAACTCGGATCTGCCTTTTCACTTCGCGGATTGCATTTTTAACCAATCCATTCGCTTAATGGTCTCCCGGTGGAGACCCTTCAGGCACTGACTCGATGGCGGCTTCTCTGGCTGCTGCCTCTTTCAATGCCATGGTGGGGTGCTCTCCATCCGACTTAAGCACTACCTTGCGGTAGCCTAGGTTCTTCAAAAACGCTGCTGCAAACTTCACAGCATAAGGGGTTGCCCCCTTTAGAGTCCACAAAGGTTGCTGCAACCATCTGTATCCTCTCATCCTTCATCACAAGGATGGGCCTCAGCCTCTCATCGTCCTCGTCACTGCGGGACATGAATGCATAGTCGAATGCAACAGTTGGTACCAGGTTTTGCTCTCTTTGCTCACTGGTTCTCGTCTGGTGTCCCTGTCCCAGACCGCGTCCTGCGACGCAATGCCGGCACCAGTCTCGATAGACTACGTGCCCTGTGACAGGGGCCCTGTGGATCCATGCTCATCCGCTTCTGCCTGAGTCGGAGTATCTGGGGGTTTCACCAGTTTTGGCCTCTCAGACTCCTCCACTTCTTCCATCACTTCCTCAATTGCACCCTCGGCCGGGTCGGCCCGTGCCTCTGGTGCATCCGAAGCTGCATTCAGCTCCTCCTCAACGGTTTCTGCGGCATTCACTGCAACCTGCCGCTTTCCACCTTTTGCCTTGGGATAGAAGTTATACACACCCCTTTCCTGATACACTGGCAGCCAAGTCTTGACCTCAGCAGCTGCCGAGCGGTTGATGATTCCTGGGATGGCTCTACCAGCCTTGGAATTCACGGGGACCAATTGTCCACCATTCTCATCAAGCACACCTATCCGACCAAATCCCAAGCACTTGTGTGCTGACACCAAGGGCTTATGCACATCTGCAATGGCCCCTCGGACGCGGCATCCCATACCGCTTTCCCCGAACCCTACAAAGGTTCCTATGCCCTCACTAGGCACCAACTCGCCAGATGCTGTCTTGAAAATCACTTCACTCGAACCGGTGACAGTGACCTTGTCATTCACCCAATCTTTTGGGACTGCCGTCTGCACGGCTCCTGTATCCAAGTTGAATCTCACCCATTCCTCTACGGCTGAAGCAGTTGCTGGTGTGCAAACCTTTCCATCTATTGCTCCTACATCATCAAACAGTCCTACGTCAGCCTCCGGCGCGGGCTCAGCACCCGCTTCCGCTGACTCTCCGTTTTCTAGCCCCGATACATGTTTCTTGCCCTTTTGATTGCCCTTTGAATTGCCCTTTTGATTGCCCTTGCCGTCTTTCTTCTTGCTCCAGCAGTCGGCCTGTCTATGACCTTTTTTGCTGCAATTGTGGCAAACTATGTCCTTGTCTCGGTTTGGATTTGAGCCATTTGAACCTTTGCTACTGTCCTTGCCTCTACCTTTTCCTTTCTCTTTACCTTTGGACTTGCCCTTTCCTTTGCCTTTGGCCTGACCCTTTACTAAACTTGCTATCCATTGGGTTATAGAATCAATATCCATTGGTTGGGGTCCTGAACTACTTGAAGCCTGTCCTGGTCTAGTCACGGAACCCCTTGAACCAACACTAGATTCGACCACCAATTCAATTTCTTGTTTCATCAATTCATAAGTGGTCAACCGATTCTTGTTAAGGATCAAATGCTTTTCAAGATTATTTGGAACCAACAATTCTAGAGATGCTGATTTGATGTCATCACTCAACAACTCCCGGATCCCTGAAGCTGACCTCCGAGCTTCGTATCTCCTCACCAAGTCTTCCAGCTGTTCGAGAGCTGGCCTCACGGCGGCCCACGTTTTGCACCGCTCTGGATTTAGGATAGCCCGTAGGAGTTTTCTTTTCCTCCCGCTCGTGGCGGGGTCCCGTCTCCTACAAAGCTTCCTATAGGCTTCATAGCCATTACCGGCTCCAACAACAAGGTCTTCACTTTCCCCAGTGCATAAGTGGCACAACACCCGATACAGTTGTTCTCCAACCTTTTCTAGGCCATCTACATCGGGGTGTTGGTTACCGGCCAAATCTTGAAGGTCTATGGGGTCTTCTGAATCCAAACAGCTTTCCAAAACCTTGCCATAGTCTGGACCATATACCCCGGCAACCAAATTGTTGATTGACCGATTCCACCCTCTGAAACTTTCTTCTTTGTTGTCAAACACTTCAGGTCTACCCAAACCTTTGGTGTCCATGAGGATCTTCCTATCCGTGGTGTCCCTTATCAAAGACTGTGCTAACTCACCTACGGATTGTGCTAATGCCTGAACACCTGCCTGGCCCTCTCTCAGCCGCTCATTTTGGGCGGCTAGGGTTTTCTGGGATTGCCTAAAATGTTGGATGGTTTCTGCTAATTCTTGGATTTGTTGCTCCCTGTTACCTTTACCACTGGACAGCTGTTACACTACTTTTCACTCCTCGGCGGACAAAGCGTCCGCTCGCTGCGGCTCTCCAAGCCGCTGCGGCGCTGCTTTACACAGCAGGGTCAGCCTTAGCCTTCTTAGCCTCGGCTTTCTTTCTAAGATATTCTGCAATGCCTGGCTCTAACTTCCTCTTCCGGTCGTCGCAAGACGAACAAGCTTCGTCCTGTGCCCGCAATCGTTGGACGATCGCTGCTGCCACTGCGCCGTAGCTCCCGTGTCCAGTTGGAGCTGTCTTGCTGCTAAGTGCCTCACCTGGAAAGGACTCTCAAGGAAATAGGCTGAAAGCTGATGATTCGCAGCCCACTTGTTGGCCAAGTTCCGGATCTTTTCACTTAGCTTCAAGGCACGACCGTGCACCTTGAGTCCAATCTCTGCTGGTCCTCGCACTCTGTCTCGAGCTAAAGTCCTGGCTTTTGCTTTTGCCTTCGCTTTTGGTCTTGGCTTGGCTTTTGCACTTGACGATGGAGTTGCCTTCGCCTTTGCCACTGAGCGAAGTCGAATTGGATGTCGTGAAACCGACTTCAACCGAATTGGATTCCTCTTGAAGGTCTCTTGTCGCCCTTTTCCAAACCTGTCGACCTGTTCTTTCAGTCCACTGTCCACCTTAACTCTTTGTTTCTTCGCAAGCCTCAGTTGCCCTCGAAGGTTGCGATACTGGCAGGACTGAGCGGATCTCAGTCTGAAGCCTTTGGAATGAGTCCTCTTCAACTCACTCGCGCTCGGACGATTCCACGGCGCGTCCAGTGCTGGGCTCTGTCTAATAGGCGGTCTTGGAGCAAGTTCCACCCGCTCTGATGGTTCTGGACCTGACCCGCGTCGAATTTCAGACTGGCGTCTCAAGCCTCGGACCTGGTATGTTTGGATCGGCTCTTGATCTACTGGATTTGCCAAACCAATCAAAGTTACGGCTGGCCTTCTTGTACCACCAGGAGAAGTTGCTGACCTTGCAGTTTCAACCTGAAGATGTCCACCTGGATAACTTGGCTGAGGTTTGTAGAATCCGATCTTGGGCTTTGCGCTGGGCTTAAGGCTTTCTCTGGTCTCTTTCTTTGTCTTTGGGGCTTCTTCTACTATTTCTGCTGGGCCGGCTGAACCAGCCACTCCCAATTCTGAGCCGGCGGCTGAACCAGCCGCTCGGCTCTCCTTCTCCTCCTCCTCCTCCTCTCAGGAGCTACTCCGAATGCACCTCGATTTGCTGTGCCTGTGGTCCCTTTGCCTCAGCTCGTAACCGGCGTCGGACTCACCAGGCTCACGCGCCACTATGAAGATGCAATATCGAGCTGCGGAGCTCTATTTTACTTGAGCCAAAAGTAACATCGGGCTCATGCTAAACCCCTGGATCTATACACTGCACATGGGGCATATATAGCCTATACATGTCTTCACACATACAACATATATATATATATTGTTATTACATATATATATATTTTTTTTGCAAAGCACGCACATATATATATATGTTAAGAATTAACACCCTGTCACAACAGAGTTGTGCCAGTGTCCATCCGTCCAACATCTTGGATCAGCGTATAGGCCTTGAGCCTAGCCTATCTTGTGCCAACAGACAAAACAGTGCGTGCACAGCAACAGCTGACTTGCAACAAAGAGATCAACAGGCTGCCTTGTACTTTTACCATGGTAGCGGAGCAGTGATCCTGGAAGCATCCAGGTAAGCTCCAACAACAACAACAACAACAACAACTGGAGCAACACAGGGTAGCAGCCCAATACGCAAGCGCACAGGCAGAGGGCTTGTTCCCAGCTATACAGCGTGGGGGACCCTCGACAACAAGGATGGCAATGGCACATAAGGTAGGATCGCCAATAGCAGGAGCATCAAAAGTGGACGCCCTAGCATCAACACACGGGCTCAGGTTGAAACCTCCAACATACAATGGAAGCTATGCAACATTTGAGAAATAGAAGTACAAGTTCTCAGCATACATGGGCCTACAGGACAACATCTTTCCACAACTGCTATCAAGAGCACAAAGAGCAACAACAGTGCTCTCAGACACAGAGCTGCTTGCTGCAGCAGCAACACCTGAAAAAGGAGAGAAGTGGACACAACTATGCAACAACCTCAAATACATCCCCATCAACATCACCAGCGGCGCAGCAGCAACAGTTTGCAGACAACACCAAGACGCCATGGGCCTAGAAGTCTACAGGCAACTTTGCAGCAGGTTTGCAATACCTGTTGGAACAAAAAGCATAGGCTACCTCACACGACTCCTCAAACCAAAATTCGACAACAACTTCGAAGAGTCCTTCTCAACATGGGAATTTGAGCTGGCACGCTATGAGCGTGACAAAAATGCACAACTTCCAGACCAAGTGAAGATAGCTGTTCTCATTAATGAGACAACAGGACCACTTCAACAACATTTACATCTCAACACAAGCGCAACACCCACATATGCAGAAGTGAGGACAACAATCGTGGAGTATTACAGGACCACAACAGCGTTCTCAAGACTCCAGCAGCACTCGTCCTCAGCAGTCAGCACAAACCTTGGAGGAGGCCCAGCTCCAATGGACATTGGGGCAACATACAAAGGCAAAGGAAAAGGAAAGAACAAAGGAAAAGGATACGGCAAGGGCAACAAAGGAAAACGATACCAACAAGGAAAAGGCTATGGAGGCTACGGCTCGTACAACAAGGGAAAGGCCAAAGGAAAACAGCAGCCATGGTACCAACCAAAAGGAGGAGACAAAGGCAATAAAGGAAAGACAAAAGGAATGCCCAACAAAGGAAAAGGAAAGAATCCAACAGCAGTGTGCTACAGATGTGGCCAACCAGGCCACATGGCAAAGGGTTGCCGAACGGGGTGTACAACATGTCAGAGACGCCGCAGGAACAAAATCAAGATGGAACAGCACAATGGTATGACCCAAGCAATGGGTATGACAACTATTGAATATTGGTACAGCAACGATCAATCAGGCAACTGCAACACTCATCCACACCACCACCACCACCACCACCAACAACAACAACAACAACAACAACAAGAACAAGAACAAGAACAAGAACAAGATAACAAGATCATGCTTTGCCAGCACCACCAACAGACAATCAGACACCGTCAGTCCACTTTGTGGCAACACTGGGCCATCAGGCAGCGAGTGCCCACAAGGAAGCAACAGCAACTATGCAAGCAGTTCAACAACAAAGAGGAGACACAGAGGCAGAGATCATGATCGACAGTGGTGCAGCAACACACGTTTGTTCAACATGGTTTGCACCAGACACACCACTGTATCCATTGCAACATGGACAAGGTCCGAAGCTCAGGACAGCAACAGATGAAGACATCTCAGTGCATGGCTACAAGTGGGTGTACATGCACAACACCAACAAGCAAATACTGGTTGTTCCCTTCTATGTGTGCGACGTGACACAACCCATCATGTCAGTAACAAGACTGGCAGAACAAGGGCTCAACACACAACTCAACGAAAAACCAACAATCACACACAGCAAGGGGTTCAACTCAGCACTGAGGCAACGTGAAGGCCTCTACTTCTTGCCAGTCACACTGGTAACACTACCAGTCAGCATGAGGCTTGAAGTCAACCAAACAACAGAAGGAACAACAGCAAGAATAGCACCGGTTACACTCACACCAACAGACATGGAGATCCTTCGAAACAAGAACGATCTGTGGACATTCAACAGCCAGGGTTTCCTGGTAAGAGT
Source organism: Cladocopium goreaui (assembly GCA_947184155.2). Classification (NCBI taxonomy): domain Eukaryota; class Dinophyceae; order Suessiales; family Symbiodiniaceae; genus Cladocopium; species Cladocopium goreaui. The sequence continues at coordinate 35,505 of CAMXCT020003061.1, read as the reverse complement.
CCACAGAACACAACGCAAGGCACTTTTCATGCCAGACAGCAGATGTCCAGTTCCAACAGAAAGATTGGAGAACTACAGAAGGACAGTCATACAGCGACCAAACAACAACACAGAGGTCATTGAAGAAGCATATCAAGACCTCGACAAGAAGCAACAGAAGAGAGTCATCCAAGGACACAACTGGGCAGGAGAAACATGGTTCAAAGTGAAAAGGGGAACACCCCTTCCAGGCAACATACCACCACAACCAGCACTTCCACCAGCCAAAGAGCCAACGCCAGCAACATCTCGACAACTTACAGCCGACGAACCACAAGCACCAATGTATCGACACAACGTGAAGAAGCCTCTCACTGGGGTGAGACCAACAGGTCAAGCAATGACCTCAACACAGACACACCAAACAGCAATACCACATCCAAAAGAAGTTATATAGTCCAACACAGGACTATTGGATCAAAGAAGGTCCATACTGGAAACGTGTGCATGTCCAACCAAGAAGGGATATGTACATTCCACAACAAACAGATGATGGACCAGACGTGACAAAACTGACAACATGGAGACAAACGATGGTGAAGCCAAGTGGCAACCGAGGATACAGAACTGACGATGGCTGGACAACAAAGAGGAAAGCAACACTCGACATAGAGTGGACAGGCTCAACAAACTTTGAGGAGAACACGGCATACAAAGATGAGTTCATCACAGATGATCCAGAGGAGCGACAAGAAGCAAAGAGAGCAACAGGAGCACCAACACCACAACAACCAACAGAACAATGAAGAGAACATGAACTGACACACCTTCCATACAGAAGTTGGTGTCCAACATGCGTACAAAGCAAAGGAAGGCAAGACAATCACCCAAACACACACAAGCAAAACACCAGTGATCCAAGTGGATCTGATGTACTGCAAAGCATTAGGAGAGAAACAAACAACATCAGTCCTTACGGCAGTGGACGTTGAAACAGGTATGTGCATGGCAGTTCAACTGGAAGACAAAACCCAACACGTGCAATACCTGTCAACCTGCCTACAACAATTCCTGGTGGGATATGGCAGAACACATGCAATTCTCAACAATACTGTCCTACAATCAGACCAGGAAGTCTTCATTATAGCCCTGCTCAAGATGGTGGCAATAGCAATGGGCAGCAACATGGCAGTGAGACAATCACCTGCCTACACATCACCAGCACAAGGCAAAGTGGAACGATTCCACAGAACATTGATGGGCCAAGTTAAGGCCATCAAACTCCAACTGGAGAACAACTACGGCATCAAGCTCAACAGCAAGCATCCCATCATGCCGTGGCTTGTGAAACATTCAGCATACCTTCTCAACAGGTACTCAATCCACTCCGATGGCAACACAAGCGATTACAGACGATGGGGCCAAGAACACAAAACACCAATCTGTGAGTTTGGTGAAGCAGTTCTTTACATGCTACCAACAGCAAAACACATGCCAAAGATGGAAGCAAGGTTCTATCCAGCCATCTGGTTGGGTAAGGACACCTCAACAAACGAGAACATCTTTGGCATCAGCAACAAAGTGGACAAAGCAAGGACCATTCGAAGACAAATCAAACCAGACAAGTACAGCAAACAGTTGATGGACATCATCAACTCTTCACCAGCCATGATACCAGCAACAGCACCAATCATTGTGGTACTACCACAACCTGCTGCAAGGAAGCAGCAGTCGACAACAAGCACTGAGACTCAGCAGAGTCCACAGCCAATAGTCACAGGACAACCACACAATACACCACCACTAGCACTTACAGACCTTCCAATGGCAACAGCGCCAGCAACTCAGCAAGCAAAGCAGCCACTTCCAATGCCAACGCCTGGCAAGCGAGAAGTAACGGACGAGATAGCACAAGGCAGCTCACCAAAGCAAGCAAGAACAATTAGCAAGAACAACAGCAGCCAGCAGATCTGAAACAGCTCAGGAGCCACCGACAACAAGAATGAGGATATCAGAAGTCACAGTCACAACAACGAATGGACAGAAGATAGAAGCAACATCCAACGAAGATGAACAGGACATCAAGACAGAGAAGATTCTCCCGGAACCTTGGGTGAACAGCGCCGAAGGTCTCGACAAAGAACAAACAATAGAAGGAATGAAACAAGAAATCAAATCAATGAAGGAACAAGGTGTATACACAGAAGTACACATCAGCCAACTCAGCCCGGAACAACGCAAGAAGATCATCAAGTCAAGATGGGTTCTTCGACAGAAAGGCAACACAGTGCGCGCAAGGATAGTAGCAAAAGGATACACGATACACAGAGGAGATCAACGACAACGACGACATCTTTGCGTCAACACCGATCTTCTGTGTCCTCAGAATGCTACTGGTCCTAGCACTTTACAACAGCCGGATTTGTCTAACAGGAGACATCTCAACAGCCTTTCTACATGCCGCAGCAGCAACAGCAGATCTCTTTATGTACTCACCAGCAGAGTTCTACAACGCCTTCGACCAGATAGTCTGGCGGCTCAACAATTCATCTACGGACTACGCATCAGTCCAAAGGCATGGCAAAATCACCTGGCAGAGGTGATGCAACAGCTAGGCCTACGACGCCTCGTGAGCGAGCCCAACGTCTACGCAACACCTCAAGGAGACGCCTACATCCTTTGCTACGTGGACGACCTCCTCTTCATTGGTCAACAGGAGACGGTCAACAAGCTGTTCAGGAGCATTCAGCAACACCTTCTACTACGGCCAACAGGAGAGCTCACAGTCCGCAACACCATCAGCTTTTTGGGCAGAAACATCTGCAACAAGGGTGACTACTACGAGATCAGTCCCGCAAACAGCTACACAACAGAGCTGTTAGAAGAAGCCAACATGCTCAACTGCAACCCAGCACCAGCACCAGGCACCAACACTCTGAAAGCGACTTCAGAGTTGGAACAAGAACTCAACAAAGAAGAACATGCAGCCTACCGAAGGATGGCTGGCAAACTGCAATGGATGACATACACAAGGCCAGACATTGGCTTTGCAACAGCATTGACACAGCCAACAACAGCAGACCAACAGAAACTGAAACACCTACTCAGGTACATCAAGGAAACTCAACACTTCACTACAAGCAGTACGGGAGACCAACAACCAAAACACCAACAGCTGAAGCAACACCAGACATTCAGGCCTTTGTCGACAGTGACTGGGCCGGATGCGCCACAACAAGAAAGTCAACAACAGGCTTTCTGATCAAAGCCTTTGGGGCAACAATCCACTACGGCAGCAGAACACAGTCAACAATTGCGCTGAGCAGCGCGAAAGCAGAACTATACGCGATCAACACAGGAGCAACAGAAGCCCTACACTACACATCAGCAACCTCCTGAAAGAAGCTCTCAACATGAAGAAGATCAACATCCGCATCCACACCGACTCGTCAAGCGGAAAGAGCATGGCAACAAGAATTGGATCAGCAAAGAAGGCCAAACACATCGAGCTCAAACACCTGTTTATACAACTGCTGGTCGCGCATGACCTTGTGAGGGTTGTCAAGATATGTCAAGATCAACACCGTCAACAACCCGGCCGACATCTTCACCAAGTACGTTGCAACAGAGACGCTTTTGCGTCACATCGGTGATGTTGGGATCAACACCCATCATCACTAAGATTCCAAACAACAACAAGCAACAGTTTCACCGCAGCCAGGCGCCTTAATGTGCGAACGCGTGCACACCGTGCGAACAACGTGCGTAGCGTGTGCACACAGACATACCTTCCTTTTGAGCCATGGTGTCAACAAAGGTTGACAACATGAAGTACCTCATAGTGATCTACGATACTTCAACATGGAGTATACCAACATGATATCTTTTGTCACTTACCTCTTCAACATGATAGGATCCAACATGATTGAGGACGTTTCGGACAACATTCGAAGTCTTTTTTGAATTCAATCTGCGTGGGAGCCAGCATTTTCGTTGACAACAGTGAGAAATGTCAACGTTTCCTTTTGTGACCTTCAGATGTGGGGCACATGGGACCGCATGGGACAAACTTATTTTCTCGCCAAGTCCAACATCGGCGATCACTACCTTGTTTTTCATGCAACAGAGATGCATGTGCAGAGCAACGACTGGAAGACTATTTTTCTACTGAGTTTCATCCTCAACACGATTCAACAGAATCATCGCTTGGGATGTGGTGTGAACAATCTCTTCAACAGAGGTTACAAGATGGCAACGCAGCTTCAGGTTGAAGCAGGACACAACTAGGTCCTGTCAACAGAAGAAGCTTCAACACTCCAGTTATGGCAAGTTGCCACTATCAATGTGGATGGCAACATTCTGGGAACAGTGGCCCAATCTATCTTGGGACAACGGTTTTCTATGGCATTACACCATGCCAATTCCTGTGATGCAGGTCACAGAGACCCAACATCCATGATTTCGAGCGTTGGCCAGCAGCCTGGAATACTAAGGAACATCGGTTTTGTCAACAGAGGATTGAACAGCTCTTGATGCACCAACATCCACTTCTTGAACATGGGTTCCAACTGCCTTATCACGGCAGCAAGACCAAAGAAAGACTCAGGGGCAACAAGAGCATTTTGGAGTGGGTCAACGTCTTGACCAACATGACTGCCCTTGTGGATGCACTCAACAAATATCATACAGATCAACACGATGACGTTGATGAGCAACAGATGGAGGAATCGCAACTCTATCAGGCAACAAGGATGGATGATTGAACACCATCCAACGACGGGTGAGACTGACACCCAAAACAGCAGTCTGGGGTGAAACTGCAACATCCCTGGGTTAAACACCCTAAACCAACAGGGATGAATGCAACAGGGAAGCCAACAACTGAGAGTGCCGACAGATAGTGTATATACTAACACCGTTAGACAACATTCTTCTGTCAACGCCTTGGCAGTGTAAAGTGTACAGGTTGGAGTGCCCAACATATAAACAACATAATGTTGTTCCATTTCAACATGTTATTGGTAAGATTTCAACAGAGTGATGTTTGAGCAACATCAATCTGAGGGCGGTGTTAAGAATCAACATCCTGTCCCAACACAGTTGTGCCAGTGTCCATCCGTCCAACATCTTGGATCAACGTATAGGCCTTGAGCATAGCCTATCTTGTGCCAACAGAAAAAACAGTGCGTGCACAGCAACAGATGACTTGCAACAGAGAGATCAACAGGCTGCCTTGTAATTTTACAATATATACATATATATATATATATATATACATGTATATATATATATATATGTATACACGTATATATAATATACTCATTCACACTATGTGTGGCAAATGCCAGGCCCAGCCTTCGTCCTGGGTGTCTCTGTCCCAGAGGTTGGAGTGGTATAGTCCTGGGTGGGTCTAGTATGGTTTGTGGGACTAGTTCCAGATTGCGAACGTCAGCAGCTCATGGGAAAGCGTCCGAAAAATGGCTGACCGTGCCTCTGCTCGACCATTTTTGACCTCAGTTTGGGGAA
>CAMXCT020003061.1:0-25000 GCA_947184155.2 Cladocopium goreaui | reverse complement strand
TAGATAGATAGATAGATAGATAGATAGTTAGATAGATAGAGAGATAGAGAGATAGATAGATAGGTAGATAGGTAGATAGGTAGATAGGTAGATAGGTAGATAGGTGGATAGAGATAGAAATATACAGATAGAAAGATAGATAGATAGATAGGTGGATAGAGATAGAAATATACAGATAGAAAGATAGATAGATAGATAGATAGCTAGATAGATAGATAGATCGATAGATAGATAGAAAGATAAAGCAAGATAGAGGAAGATAGAGAAAGATAGAGAAAGATAGAGAAAGATAGAGAAAGATAGATAGATAGACAGACGGACAGATAGATAGATCGATGGATGGCTGGATACACATATATTTAAGTACATATGTATGTACAATAAAAAATAAACATGTAAAAATATATACACATAAATGTGTATATATATAATATTAAAGATGTATATATATATAGATTCTAAATATGATATATATATATGTACAATTCAAATCATATATAAATATATTTTTACCGTAATAAAGATAGATAGATAGAAATATAGATAGACAGAAAGAAAGACCGATCGAAAGATATATAGATAGATAGATAGATAGATAGACAGACAGACAGACAGACAAACAGATAGATAGATAGATAGATAGATAGATAGATAGAGAGATAGAGAGATAGAAAGAGATAAGTAGAAAGAGTTAAATAGATAGATGATAGATAGATAGATAGATAGAAAGATAGATAGATAGATAGGTAGATAGATAGATAGATAAATAAATAGATAGATAGAAAGATAGATAGATAGAGAGATAGATAGAGAGATAGATAGAGAGATAGATAGAGAGATAGATAGCTAGATAGATAGAGAGATAGAAAGAGATAGAAAGAGATATATCGAAAGAGATAGGTAGAAAGAGATAGAGATAGGTAGAAAGAGATAGGTAGAAAGAGATAGATAGAAAGAGATAGATAGATCGATAGATAGATAGATAGATCGATAGATCGATGGATATATAAATATATAAATAAATAAATAAATATATATATATTATATGTGTTTTATCTTCTGACTGTGCAAGCAGTTTAAGCTAAACTCCACCTGCACAGCTGCAGCAGCTGCGGCTTCCTCATCTTCTTCTCCTTTTGCTTGATCAGCCTGGTATTTGATGTCAGCTTGCTCCAAATCAAAACAAAACATGAATCTACCTACTCAGCTTCCAATCTAAACACAAAATGTAAGTCGAAACTTGGAAGCTTTGTCAAACATTGCCTCTTCGACTTTGCCCCATGGCAAGATCAGAGCAAGCGACCCTCATGTCATTTTTCTTCAAACAACTCCAGAAAGACCAAAACGGCAACGGCTCCTTTGGCTGCCACGATCGTCCAGTACCACGGTCCTCAACAGAAAATCCAGCGCAATATGTCGAACATGTCAGTGATTGCAAAGCTCCAAAGCCATCTGAAGCCAAGTTCCGACGGTTTTGGATGAACATCATCAAACTAGTGGCTCTGAAGTGGTAAAGGACACACAATCCATTGATTTTGTGCACCTTGTTCAGTCGCCGTCTCCGTCTAGAATGTGAACGTGAATTCTGGCCATCCTGCCCCAAGACTTTTTGCCGAAAGTCACCCCGCCCTGGTTGATTTTCTAAATCTAGCACTTGAATTTCGAAAAGACTGAAACAAAACAAACGTAAACTATTTTATGTTGTTTTGACGCCGGGATGACGCGTATGTTGTCCTGGCTTGGGTCAGCAGCCAGGCTGGAAGCCTTCCACAATGCCAGACTTTAGAAGGGGAACACATTATTGACACTCGGCAGGATCCAAGTTTTGGCCAGGAACATTTGGTTTAAGTATTGGATGTCTATTGATTGGGGTCCCACATGCATAATTTCATATGATCGGGGGAACTGGATTGAAAGATCCATGCGCCAACCAGGCACTCAGGATTGTGTGAAAATAAGGTAATCTAGTATGGCCCTCCATATTTCTTTTGTTCAAAAGAGAGTTACTGGGGTGCGCCTGATTGTAAGACAACTAATACTGCGCACCACTATAAACACCACTCGACCACCGATGCTTTCGTCCATTCAAAGCTAGATGGAGTTTCTCAAACACCATTGGCAAACATTCTTCGCAAACAAAAAACACATAATACAGATACACACAAATGTGATCAAATGTGTGTGTGTACTGTGTACTCAATACTGTGAAGCCCGTTTGAACTCAACTGTGGCTAGGAAACCTGACGAAAATTTGCTGAATCAAGGCACTTGTGCCTCCGTAGATGGCTCAGGCAGTAGGGACATGGAACCCTGGCTGGATGGGACACTGGGACTTGCAAAGTCAGCACCGAAATGGCATGCTCCTCCACTTGCTGATGCTGCACAGTAGTCCATCTTTCTACGTTCCGCAGGAATACATGTGCAGGCATATAATATATATATATATATGTTATATATATATAACATATATATATAGATTACATATATATATATATGTTATATATATATATGTTATATATATATGTTATATATATATATATGTTATATATATATGTTATATATATATATGTTATATATATATGTTATATATATGTTATATATATATATATGTTATATATAGATTACATATATATATATGTTATATATAGATTACATATATATATATATGTTATATATATGTTATATATAAAACATCTATATATATATATGTATATATAAATATGTATATATATATATGTATGTGTACATATATATATATATATATCTGCAGGCATACAGTAGTATGCATTACCGCGCGCAAAATTGAAAGCAGCTGGCACTTTCCAGCCAACGTGTGTCAGACTTGACCCCATCATCATAATACTCCATACATCTCCATATCTTGTTTGTATGTTTTCCAGTATGTTATATGTGTGTTATATAGGTATATATTAAAATAATAGTTATAAACACCACTATATATGTAAATATATTATATCTATATGAGCGATCGGCAAAAACTCAATTGAAAAATGCGGTCTTCGGGTCAAAGTTATCGTTTTTGGGACTTCACTATGTCGTTTTACAGTATATCCTGATTGCATCATCCGCATCCCCTGGCAAACTGCACGCGGAAAGCCTTTTTACACCTCCACTTCGCGTCTTGGGCATCTTTGACTGCCCTGCGCTTTCTTTTCCAGCGCTTCAACTGTATGGTGGGTGTGGTGTGATACCTGCCAACGCAACTGCAAATCACAGTTGCACCATCCTTTCTCCAGCTCAGAAACAAGTTTTGAATTCAGTTTGTTGGAGGAAACCCGGGTGAGCTCTCACAGCGACATGCTCCATGCCTTTCATTCACTCGCCAGCGTCTGCGCAGAAAACCATCGACCTGGTCCAACGCCTTTGCCTTGGCTATCTTCATCTAGGATAAAGATCATCAAACCGGACCTGCAGGTGCAGTTGTGCCCGAGATGAACCGGGATTGACTAAAGCTGCAAAAGAATATGCATAGCAGCGAAAAGATCGCAATGAGCAAGTGATAATATTAAACGGCAAAGGATCATCTCAAGAATCTTTTGGCATCTGGGCCATCCATCAGCGAAGGACATTTTGTCAAGAAATGGCTATCGTTTAGTTATCGTTTTCGTTATCGTTCAAAGAGGGAAACATTTTTGGGAAAATGGCATGAACCAAGGAAAGTTGGAAAGGATACCTGTTGTCATCGTCACTGCTTGCATGAAAGCGCGGAGCTAATCCGAAAGGCTTGAACAATGGCGAGACAAAAAGAGCATCCAAATCCAGCTAGTTGCCACAAAACAATACGTGATTGGATACAAAACCGTTTGCAGTAATCAGAAATAAAGAAATTGGCCAGGATCAAGAGTGTCAGCGTACTTTTGCACATCTTCCGTTGTGTGAGCTGGGCATGACGTGTACCCCACAACTGAGAGCCTAGATGATCTAGATGCTTCTAGAACAGGTATCCACCATCATGTCATGTACACAACCCCTTCACTTCCCACAATGCTTTCACATATGATATGATTCCCATGTTATCGTTTTTGGGACTTCACTATATCGTTTTACATATCAAGATGCATATTTTTACATGAAAGATCGCTCGAATACATACCTCCTACACGGAGAGTTTAGCCTCTTGCTCATATGAGTTGCCACCCAAACTAGACATGGACCTCTCACAAGTACTGCCCCCATGGAAAAAGCGAAGTCATCTTAGAAAGACAATGCAAAAGGTGCTCCACCTGTTACCTGAGACCATCAATTTGCCGGGTTCCATGGGTTTTCGGATCTTAAAGTCATAGGGATCTCAGCACGTCAGCACGGTCGGCGGACGGTCGACGGTCGCGTACGGCTTTGGACAAATTCAAGCAGTTGTCAATGGAAAGGATTACTAAACCTCAATCCCCAGACTCCCAGAGATTGAACGAGAACCCTCCGCCAGGGACTCAGGATCAAGTTTAAGTATGAGTGTCTTAGGACAAGACAATAATAATGACCTAAGATCACCTGAAGATACTAGAACAGGATAATCTTAGGGCATCTTGTCGCGTACCCCGGAACAATCCATCAAACGGCCCCCGCCCGCAGACCGAAATCAAAGCTTGAAGAGAAAAGGACCATGTTTCCGCACATGAAACTCGCGACACTGTCAATGCGCATCTTAGACAACCGTGTGCTGTGCCAATGCACGTGTTGGCCGCCTGCTTGCCCCTGTCCCTTTTGGGTTTTGAGACTTCCACATCCTTGGCTCTCAAATCCATTGCTGCCAAATAACCTATATGACACCTTGTTTGGGTTTGTTTTTTTTCAAAATCTGCCCTCCGCAAGCTTGGGCCGCGACAACCCAAGTATCTGGTAGGTTGTGGGATGCTGCTTCGAGCAAGGGCTCCTGCCGAAGCCACCAAGACGGCCAATACTGGACATGAAATTTCTTTCACTATGGACGGCAAGCGACCACACGGATTGACATAAGCCAGGACGCCAAAGACGTGGAAAGGCGTACCAACTACACCTTCCACCCTAGAAACTTGTTCCCCATTTGTGATCCTACTCCTTAAGCAATGTAATCTCGTTTGTACATAGCGTCTCTGTTGCGCACTCCTCAGCCGTCTCTGACGGTGCCACGAAATGCGGCTTGGCCCGCTCCTTACAACCAACTGGATCAACTGGATCAACTGTACATGGGGACCGGCTGAGACCCGGACATATTGGGGTCCGCTCACACAAGGCGGCACGGTCTCATCCGAGCCTTGCAGTACTGACGGGGCCTCTGCTGCACCACTCAGGTCCATAGGCACGTCCACAGGTGCCTGGCATTTGCTCGGCACTGTGTCGCCCAGAGTCCATATTCAAGGTGATAAAAAAAGGTGCAGAACCGTGCGCCCTGCCTCCATCTCAGATTTATCAGGTGCAGGGGCCGATTTCTGTGCAGCCGCCACGGTCTCGGATGTTTCCGCCTTCTTGGAAGATTTCTGTGCACAACGGGTGGTGGGAACAGGTGATTTGGGGATTATTAGCCTATAGAAATCTAAAAACCATCTATAGAATTCTATAGAAATCTAAAGAATACAAGTCAATCCAAAAGGGTGTAATTACTCGGGCTAGAGAAGAGAAGTTCGTGCAGCCTCCGAACCACTGGGTACCAAATAGCAACCAACATATCAGGACAAGCAGCCTGGAAACAAGGAGTTTCGGGGGCACCCGGCCTCAATCAGGCTTTTGGCTGGTAGGTCACAGCGTCTATAGCCAGAGCGCAACTTGCGCATGACCTCACAGTCCTCAAACTCTGACTTCTTGTCAACCTTCTTCTGCTGCAAGTATTCCAAAGTTTCACCTTTAGCAAGCCGAGCTTCCAGAGCTGCAATCTCGCGCAGCTTCTTCTCGACTTTGCGTGCCTGTTTTTCTTCATCTGCAGTCAAGGCTTGCATCCAACACTTCTGTGGTTCAGTCCATTGCTTCCAATGCTTCGTGGGAGGTGATGCACATGATGCCCATGCTGAAGCTGTGCTCACACCAGACTGACCATTGCTGGCCTCAGACGTCTCACTCTTTGAATCCTCTGACGCTCGTGCCTTGGCTCTTTTCGCCAGTAGCTTGGCGCAGTTGCGATTGGTGTGGCTTTCGCATTTGCAGTAAGTACAGTGTCGCAAGAGCGGACACTCCTTGGCAGAGTGACCCGCAGTCTTGCAGTACTGACAACTGCGGAAGAAGGGTAGGTGACAATCCACCGCACGATGTCCCTTACCCTGGCATCGGGAGCAGACTGTTTCAACTGCTGCCATTGCAAAGAAGTTTGAGCTGTCCTAAAACAGCTACGAATTATGAAAATCCATGGTTTATCATGCAGCGTCTGTCACGTGCTTCTGTATTTCATCCGTTTGTCGCGTGCTTGTCATTCACTGCCATCGTTTGTCAACGTTCGTGCTAAGCAAATTATGGAAATTAGTTTGGGCAGGTGGCATGGGCCCTCCGCAGAATACAGAACCAAACAGGGCATCCCCCGCTCTATAGAATTGGCCAAATTCGGGAAAAATGTTCCGCCGTCTCATCGACTTCTCTCCCGTTGTCTTGTTTTGTCTCTCTCCTTCATCATTTAACGACTGTCAAGAAATATGCCAGGGTATGTCAGAAATTTTGTCCCGGACATATGCCAGGCCCCCTATCTATCTGTCTATCTGTCTATCTATCTATCTATCTTATCTGATCTAATCTATCTATCCTAGCTAATCTAATCTAACCTAAACTTATCTAATCTAATCTATCTATCTTATCTTATCTTACCTTACCTTATCTAATCTAATCTATCTATCTATCTTATCTATCTATCTAATCTAATCTAATCTGATCTAATCTAATCTGTCTAATCTGTCTAATCTAATCCAATCTAATCTGATCTGATCTCATCTCATCTCATCTATTTATCTTATTTTACCTTAACTTACCTTACCAAATCTAATCTAATCAATCTAATCCTATCTATCTATCTATCTATCTGTCTATCTACCTATCTATCTATCTATCTATCAACCAACTATCCTTTCCAATCCTCCTGAACCGCAAGCTCTCCAACATAAAGTAAACTCTTCATCAAGCAAACTCACTGAAGTCAGAAATCGTCTGTGAAACGGAAACGAAGCGAAACGAAACGAAGCGAAACGAAACGAACCGATCATCTCTGCGAACCGAGCCGTGCCGTATGCTCCCATGAAACGCAACGCCAAATAACCAGTTCCTGGAAAACGAAAACAAAACGAACCGACCTTGTCCTGGATTTCTACTCTGCATGTTTGAACAAGCCTTTTTTCATCTCCTTCTTGAGCTGGTCCAAAGTGATGTGTCATCCAAATCATTTTAAGATCAAGAAATGTGAGCATACCAGTGGCTTTACCCTAAACTTGGCACTTGCCTCCTTTTTTGTTTGAGCCCCAAACTTCGCTATATTAATTTTCATCAACTGGTTCAAAAAAGAGAGGGTTGAGATGTTACTTCGAATTTGTTTGGTATACGCTTGGTTTACGCTGGTATACGGGCCTCCCTGCCTTTCGGTAAACAATTTGGTATACTGTAAGTGATTTTTTCTTCGTATAGCTTTTTACTTTTGTATATATATATATATTATATTGGGTATTGGTATGGTGAATATGCGGTTGGTATACGATCGGTAAACGCGGGTATACAGTGCTTTTCCTTTGAAAACCATTTTCAGCCTATGATTGTAGGCAAGAATTACATGTAGATCATACGTTTTGAAAGAATTGCGTATAGCGGGTGTACCGCTCCAAGATTTTAGAACGACTTAATGACCTGCTAAAAGAAAAATCAACATGCCATCAGAGAAGTGCTCTTCGAAGCTCCATCAAACCACAACGGGTCCTCCGCTCAAATAAATAACATATCCTAGTGCGCATGTTAAAGCAGACGGCGCTCCAAATAAGCAAACTTGTGCAAACAATATGACAACTTGAAGTTACGGTTTCAACACTTTTTGAAGTGATGGAAGTTGCACCTTGCAAGCATAAATAAGTTACAACTTGGAGTTACTAACATCAAGTTGTAACTTTTGCAACCTAGGTTGTACCCCAGGTTATGAAACCTGTAACCATGTTGAAAACATTTGGAAACCCATGTTACAAATGCCACAACTTCATTCAAACCCAGAACCTTAGCATGGAGTATTGCAAGGTGCTGAAAGGCACAAATCGTTTCAAACCATTCAATGTCCTGACCGCTCCGAAACAGCTGAACTTCTTCCGTTTTTGACCCCCATACGAAGTTTCTGGATCCTGTGCATCTGCACTTTGGCAATGCCGAACCAGGACTTAGCGATGCCCAGAGCACCCACTTGAAGCCCACTGCCGTTCCAAAAGGGACGAGGCAAAGCTAAGATTATTCCAGCCAAACTCACAGGTTCATCCTTGCCTTGAAAGCTGGTGAAATACATGTGTATATGTCATTCATAAATAATCATATTGTACCTAAAGTATGAACATATTATGTACATGATCATACATACATACATGGGTTAAAAACAACCGTTTTTTCAGCTGGATGAACAGTACCAGGTCACTCGCACACACACACAAATTCACAGGCTCTGGAAAACTCTGGAGAGGGTGCGCCAGCAGGCTCGCACGGCATCCCAATCCAAGTAGGCACCCACGAAGTGCCTCGAGAGTTCAACATATCCGGACCCCAATGCATTGGGAGCATCTGACAGGAGTCCATTTTTGTCTTGTTTCGAATTAGTTGTCTTAAGTTTGGAGAAGTTGCACCCTTATTATGATGCCAAACTGCAACTTGACCAAACTTCAATGAAACTGGCTACGAGTAGATTGCCAAAACTTGTCAACTGGGTGAAGGTATGCTCGACGGAATTCGTTATCCACAAATTTCAGCTCCTTTCTGACTGGAAACCTCACCGTGCCTGGAGCGGAATCTGGACCGTGAATGCGTCACCCACCAATTTTGGTTCCAAATCAAGCGCATCAGACAGAGGGAAGCATACCACGAACGCTTCTGGGGACATTGACATCTCTGAATGTGGCAATCGCATTGCGCTTGACTTCACAAGAACGTAACTTGTGCGCATCACGGAAACACATCCATACCGTGTTTGCAAGCTCATTCAAAAAAAATGGCGACATCTAGTCATCTAGACCAGTCTTTCAGGACAACTAAACTTCAACGAGCCTGAGAAAGGGGAACGAAAACCAGCTCTCATAATGAAAACCCCTACGCACAGCAAATTGCCTGCGTGTAAAACCTTCAACATTGAAATATCATTGAAATCCTCCAGTTGTAGCGTAGGCCTAGCTGCGCAAAAAGTCTTGAGGCACACATCCTGAAAGTCTGTTGGTGGCTTCTGTATCCCCAGTCTCTCAAGGAGTTTTTTTCCCTCCACCTATTTGTTTAACTGGCTAGAACCCGGACTGAAGGGGAATCGATACCCTACTGCAGCAAATTTCCTGGACATAACACTTTCAAAATTGGAGTTCTTCTGTTGGAGCAAAGCCGTAAGCATCACGACTGAGAGCATTAAACGTCCTGAGCAGAACACCTTCAAAATTGAAGTTTACCAGTGGCAGCAACCCCGCAAGCATCACAACTGCCCATAACACCTTCAAAATTGGAGCTCTCCAGCGGTCGCCTCAACATGGTCCCGGCATGATCCAAAAACGACGTGTTCCTTTCGCGCCGGGTACAGGCTTTCTGTGCTTAACATAAGCTCAACATGGCTCGAATATGGCCCCAGCATAGCATCCAAGAGCCTAACATGGATCAGCATAGGCCCAACATAGGTTCTATATACGCCCAACAGGGTCCCACATGTACCAAAAACAACGTGTTCCTTCTGGGCCGCGTAAAGGCTTAAAAAGGAACACGCCGTTCGTGGCTTAACATAAGACCAACATGGCTCGAATATGGGCCCAACAAAGCCTCCAAGAGCCTAACATGGATCAGCACAGGCCCAAACATAGGTTCTATACACGCCCAACATGGTCCCGGCATGAACCAAAAACAACGTGTTCCTTCTGCTCTGCGTAAAGGCTTTAAAGGAACACGCCATTCTTGGCTGAACAGAAGCTCAATCTGGCTCGGGTATGCCCCCAGCATAGCCTCCAAGAGCCTAACATGGATCAACATAGGCCCAGCCCATATACGCCCAGCATGGTCCCGACATGATCCAAAAACGACGTGTTCCTTTTGGGCTGGGTAGAGGCTTAAAAGGAACACACTGTTCTTGGCTTAACATAAGCTCAACATGGCTCGAATATGGGTTCAACAAAGCCTCCAAGAACCTAACGTGGATCAACATAGGCCCAGCATGGGCTCCATGTGGTACCAAGCTTTACAGGTGGCACGGCCACGTGCAGCATGGCAACGGGGGTAGTCACAACGCAGCAAGGTGTGCTAGCGCTGCTGACTACTGTCATGATGCGTGCAACCAGCAAGTCAGAAGACACGTCAGAGAATTTCTTAGCCTATAGGTATCCATCTGTCTACCGTCCTATCAATATATCTCTCACTCTATCCACTGGTCCATGTCTCCATCTCACATCAAGCGCGCTAGCTGGCATCCGCTTGTAGCCAAAGAGAGATGACGTGAGGATCTACTTTCAGCACAGGCATGGCTTTATGGCAGGCTGTCATTGCAGCCTGCTGCAGGACAAAGCTTCAATGACCTGTAGCCATCGAGCTATCAATCTATCAACCTATCTGTCCAGCCTTCCGTCAAGCCATCCATGCATCAACCTAACTTTCACTCTCTCTCTCTCTCTCTCCATGCCCCCATCTCTGCATCTACGTAGCTATGCGCAGTCTATCCGTCCATCCATCCACCCATGTCATCCAGCCAGCCAGTCGCTACCGTTCTATTTATATGTATCTATGTATTTATATGTATCTATGTATCTATTTGCCTATGTATCTATGTATCTATTTATCTATGTATCTATGTACCTGGGTATCTATCGATCTATCGATATATATATATAAATAAATTAATCTATCTATCCATGTATCTACGTATCTATCGATCTGTCTATCGATCTATCTATGTTTCTTTCTATCTAGTCTATCTAATCTATCTAATCTATCTAATCTACCTAATCTACCTAATCTATCTAATCTATCTAATCGATCTAATCGATCTAATCTACCTAATCTATCTAATCTATCTAATCTATCTAATCTGTCTAATCTATCTAACCTATCTATCTTTCTATCTATCTTTATTTATTTATTTTTTTTCTTTCTTTCTTTCTTATCTCTCTCTCTCTCTGTGTCTCTCTGTCTCTCTCTATATCTCTCTATCTAGCTGTCATCCAGCTATCGATAAATTTCCTCTCTCGGTCTAGTCTGCCTATCTATTGACCTATTTGTCATTATTTGTCTACTTATTTAGTCCTAGTATTTGCCTATATAGTGTCCCCAATATCGCGGACCGGGGGGAATCGATACCCACCGTCACCCATTTGCGACCTGGTACATAACCCTGCAAAACACTCCCCGTGGCTGGAAAAACGGTCCTCTTCGGCAACGCCTCCCCCTAGACCCCCACTCTCTCACTACGCTCGCAAAAAACAACTAGCCAGCTTGTTCGGCCGGCTTTCGTAAAATTGGCAAAAATATGGAAAACTGTAAGCTGCACAAAGTCTGGTATGCTTTCCTACTTTAAAGAAATTCAATGGACATAAACTGATGTTGAAATATGTTGAAATCTCAAGTCAGGAGATTGCAACGGACAGGAGCAGTGGCAGCTGCAGCTCAAAAGAACATGCCGATCTCAGGCTCTGTCCTTGCCCATGTTCTCGTTCAGACTTCTGTGGTTCACAGCAGTCGGGCCCTGCAAACATGACTGGATGATCGCAATTTTCTTATCGGAAAGGCTTGGCTTGCATTCACGTACCAGTCCAATCTCAACGTTCTGTGTGCCTGGTCTCATCGGAAATCTCCAGGGGAAATCGAACAGGTTCACCAGCCCTGATGAATGACAAAGGAGCAAAAAACAATTTCAAGCCAGTGATGTCCGCTGCAAACAACTCTTCAGTCCCAAGGAATTACGTTTAGGACCGTTTAGGTCTCCATGTTGTGCACTTCACTTTCCTCTCGCGGGACTGGAGCCACCCGTCAAGAAACCAAGAGAGCTGAAGGTAAAGTCTTGGCATTGCATACCAAGCTGAAGCGTCTGTCAACAAAAGAGCTACGACTGCGATCTTGGGAGTGGGAGATTGGATGCACGGGGCAAGCTGCCCCATGACCACAGCAAATATCAAAGGTACCGGGGACGGTTCTCTTTGAAACGCATATGTAGAATCATCAAAGGAAGTTGGGAAGCAATCTTCCGAGTACGGATGGCTTTGACCTGATCAAGGGTGGTGTGAGGCTTTGCATCGCACAACAATACACAGAATGAAGGGTGGTGTGAAAGGACCTCACATAACAATACACTCACTGAAAGTACATCACAAAGCAATACACTCAATGAAGGGTGGTGTGAGACTTTACATCACAAAGCAATACACTCAATGAAGGGTGGTGTGAGACTTTACATCACAAAGCAATACACTCAATGAAGGGTGGTGTGAGACCTTTACATCACATAACAATACACTCAATGAAGTGCGATGTGAGACTTTACATCACAAAGCAATACGCTCATTGCAGGGTGGTGTGAGACGTTACATCACATAACAATACACTCAATGAAGGGTGGTGTGAGACTTTACATCACATAACAATACACTCAATGAAGTGCGATGTGAGACTTTACATCACAAAGCAATACGCTCAATGCAGGGTGGTGTGAGACTTTACATCACAAAGCAATACACTCAATGAAGGGTGGTGTGAGACCTTTACATCACATAACAATACACTCAATGAAGGGTGGTGTGAGACCTTTACATCACATAACAATACACTCAATGAAGTGCGATGTGAGACTACATCACAAAGCAATACGCTCATTGCAGGGTGGTGTGAGACGTTACATCACATAACAATACACTCAATGAAGGGTGGTGTGAGACTTTACATCACGAAGCAATAGTGTGAGACATCATGCTGCAAAATGCTTTGTGATGGCTGCATGAACGTTGCACGCGGGCTTTTTTTGGGGAGGAAGCCGGAGCACGAAACCGTGTGTTTTTCCGTGTAATGTGGGTGCAGCCGGCGATGAAAGGTACCTCCTGTGTGCGGCGGGTGCGGCTGGGGTCGTTTCATGCGCGAATTGGTTCCTCCTGTGTGTTCTGCAACGAGAGTGTTCCTGTGTGCGTAGTCCTATGCGTCTCTTGAATCTGTGGTCGCGGATCGCATTGGAATGGCTGCATTATTGTTGTGATCTGGCGTTGCCATGTGCAAAGATACATGAGGGTTAGCCGCGTCATGCTGCGAAACGTATTGTATAATGGCTGCATGAACGTTGCATGGGGATTGTGTTGGGGAGGAAGCTGGAGCACGAAATTGTGTGTTTTTCAATGTTTTTCCGTGTAAAGTGGTTGCAGCCGGCGATGAAAGGTACCTCCTGTGTGGGGCGGGTGCGGCTGGGGCCGTTTCATGCGCGAATTGGTTCCTCCTCTGTGTCCTGCAACGAGTGGTTGTTCCTGTGTGCGTAGTTCTATGCGTTTCTTGAATCTGTGGTCGCGGATCGCATTGGAATGGCTGCATGATTGTTGTCATGGGGTGTTGCCATGTGCGTAGATACATGCGGGTTAGCCACGTCATGCTGCAAAATGCATTGTGATGGCTGCATGAACGTTGCACGGGGCTTGTGTTGGGGAGGAAGCTGGAGCACGAAATTGTGTGTTTTTTTCAATGTTTTTCCGTGTAAAGTGGTTGCAGCCGTCGATGAAAGGTACCTCCTGTGTGCGGCAGGTGCAGCTGCGGTCGGTTTGCCTTTTTGTTTTGCCGCACTGTAGCGGTGGCTTGAAGCTGCTTTGGGTGTGCTTGTGCGTGCATAGTTGTAGTGTGTTTTGGAATCTGTGGTTGCAGATCACAGTGGAATGGCTACATGATTGTTGTGACGTTTTGTTGCAATGCGTGTCGAGACATGCGGGTTTGCCACGAGATGCTGGAAAACGCATTGTAATGGCTGCATCAAGGTTCCTCGCAGCTGCGGCTCTTTGTGTAATATTTTTGTCTTTTGCAGCTGAGAGTTGTGAATCGTAATGAATCGTTCTTATTTCGCTTTGGCACCGAGACCTTGTTTTGGAGCTGTGTTTTGCAACTCACTCGCTGCAGATCGCAATGTAATGGCTGCGTCAAGGTTCCTCGCTGATGCATTGCCCTGGCAGATGAGGGTGTGCACGCTGCGGCGACTTTGCTGAATATGCTTGTCGAGTAGGTGCAGGGATGTCACTTGTCGCAAGCAAATGCAGCTTGGGTCCCAGTGTCATTGCGGATGGTGAAAACTTCTTGCCTGAATTTGCTGCGTGAAGTGCCATGATGAGCACCCAGACCGCCAACGAGTGTTTGCGGATCACGCTGCCCAGCCTTTCGTGCCAGTGCGGGCCAAAAGAGCTGCCAAAACCTAGACATAGTGCAATGCTGACAAAAGCATGCAGCTGTTGACGCTGGACTGTGTGTGTGTGTGTCTGATGGAGAGATTACAAGTAACATCAATTAACGTAAGATATATTGTGGTTATATAAGCTTTGCTGCAATGCATGAACATCTCGCGTGAGTTACCACAATACTGTAAATATAATATGGTCTAGGTGTGCAATTTGCACAAGAGCTTGCGTGTGTTAACAAAACTTTTTTGGGATACAGAAGAACTGGGGAGATGAGCTAAGCTTTGTAGTACAAAGATGCTTTCTAGAGGCTTTTCCTGTGTAAAGTGTAAATGCAACTGTGTCTCAAGCTTCTGTGTGCTGACAGTGCTCGGATGAGGCGAAAACAGTTGTGAAGAACTTACTTAGATGACATGTGAGAAGAGATGGGATGAGATGAGAAGAGCTGAGATGAGGTGAGAAGAGCTCACATGATTTGAGATGAGATGAAGTGTCGAGTGCGAAAAGTGCAAGTGTGAAGTGCGAAGTGCAGGGTGTAAAGAGTGCAGTGTGAAGTGTGAGGAAAGTCTTCGCTTGGCGTTGCATTGCACCGGGGTCGTGCGCAGGTCATGTTCTTGGACAACAACATTGCAACAGCTTTGCACAAAGCACGCACGCACAGGCGCACAGCGCATGCAATTTCTATAGTTCAGAAAAGTCTTATAGTATATCCCTAAGGCAACTTCCGCCCCGCTTCGTGCGGGTACTAGTGGTATATATCTTTGAAAACTATGCGTCGGATTTCCTCATGATCATGCATCATAAATGAAAAACTATCAGCAACTAACAGTCGAGCCTTCTTTCAGTTGTATCCAACTCTCTGGACCGAAATGTGTGAACTGTGCCAAGTCACTGAACTGAAACTTACCATTTTACCTTTTTACTGGTAACTGAGGCCTCAATGCGGCTGATTGCTGGGGTGGATGTGATCAAAAACATTGCTCCGAACAACCCCGAAACTGAAAGCTAAGGGGGAACCCAGACTTGTGTTTGTCTCCGTGACGCTCACAATTCTCAACATCCACTTTGCAGGACATGTTGAGCTCGGGACTTCTCATACATTGATTTTCCAATTTTAAACAGAGTCTCCAATCCGTTTTGTACTTTAATTCTTGCTTGTGTTCCACAAAAAGTGTCATTGAAAATGCTTTTGATTGCAACGCAGTCTTGCGCAAACGGTTTGCGCACAAACCGGATGCATCACTTGTCCTGGTAGCTGTTCTGGATTGTTCTGGGGACACACGTCACAATCTGTCAAGGTCCCACAGCCGTGATTTCGGCCTCCTCACTGCGATGAACAAAAGAATGGGGCCGACATTTTCGCTACCTGACCTTAATCCAAGACTGAATCGCATGTGAGTCTCTAAAGATGACAAACACAAAACGAGAAAATCTGACCCGCTTCGGCGTTTTGAGTTGGCTTGAGACAGCGAGACCGTGGAGACCGTGCGATCAACGCGTTTGAGGGCCAGGCCATTCTGAGAAGCCGGCCTGTACGAGCCAATCGAATTGCCAATTCCGGAACCGCAAGGAGAAACAAATTGAGAAACAAATTGAGAAACAAATTCAGAAACACATGAAATCAAATGAATCAGTTGCTTCAAAGCTCGTGGCTTCACAGCGCAAAACCAGAATGCGTCCTTGTCGAGCAAAAATACAAACCCCTCATGCCAAAGCATGTGGATCGCTGACATAGAAAGGGATAACCAAATGTCGCAACTGAGTCTCCATCATGCAAAAAAGCACTTCAAAGCACAAAAAAAGGTGTTGTTGTGACCCTGTTCCCTTCAGCGATTCTTTCTCAAGCGTGGACCGATGACTGCTTTGCAGGTTCGGAAGAAAGTACTGACCAAACTCGGCACCACCTATCCACTCTGCCAGTCTCAGGAGGAAGTGGGACCAAGGACCAGCAGCATCAAGCATTTCCATCATCAAACCATGTCCGACAACCTCTCTCGCGGAAGTCATCAAAGAGATTCTCAGCACGCTGACGTTTGGTAGCAACGTCGCCGTGATCCTCCCTGGCCTGCCACTGTCGCTTTGAAGCTCCACCACCAGCAGATCGTCGGCAAGCCTTCATATTGGGAGGCAATTTGGCAGCCGCAGCTTGCACATCTGGATCTTGGCAGAACTTCTCAGCAGCACTGGTCTCTGCATCCTTGATGGTCTTGCAGGCAATGCCCTTGAAAACTCGTGAGTAGAAGGATGGTGTGTGCAACTCACAGATCTTGCCACCATCAACTTTCTGAACCCTGTAGAAGCAGTCAGTCGAAGTGGCCGGTTTAGCAGTGTAGCGATTGAAGAACCGTCGGACTGCATCCTTGGGATGGTATTCCATCATGTCCATTCCAACCTGTTCGTCCAATGGAGCGGGCTGTGCAGGCAGGCGCTTCTTTTTGTTCTCCTGCTTTGTTTCTGTGAGAGCTGCCGTGCTTTCAGCTGCAGAATGACCTGCCCATGCATCCCACTCATTCTCATCCCACCAGTCGGACATCTCCTCCTTGACAAACGACTGATCTGCGTCGTTTGGGCATGAGGCGGAGGACCACTCCTCCCACCCTTCCTCTGACTTGATTCCAGCATCCTCCGTATCCCATTGTTGTGTGGGGTCCCACTGCCCTGTGGGGGCCCACTCTTCTGTGGGGTCCCACTCGCCCTTGACCGAGTTCCACTCGCCCTTGACTGAGTTCCACTCGTCCTTGACTGAGTTCAACTCGTCCTTGACTGTGTTCCCTGTGTTCCACTCGTCCTTGACTGAGTTCCACTCGCCCTTGACTGAGTTCGACTCGCCGTTGACTGAGTTCGACTCGTCCTTGACTGAGTTCCACTCGCCGTTGACTGAGTTCGACTCGCCGTTGACTGAGTTCGACTCGTCCTTGACTGAGTTCCACTCGTCCTTGACTGAGTTCCACTCATCCTTGACTGAGTTCCACTCGCCGTTGACTGAGTTCCACTCGCCGTTGACCGAGTTCGACTCGCCGTTGACTGAGTTCGACTCGCCGTTGACTGAGTTCCACTCGTCCTTGACTGAGTTCCACTCGTCCTTGACTGAGTTCCACTCATCCTTGACCAAGTCGCACCCTTCCTTGACTGAGTCCTTGACTGAGTCCCACTCTTCCTTGACTGAATCCTTCTCTTCCTTGACAGAGCCCCACTCTTCCTTGACCGGGTCCCACTGTTCCTTCAGCGAGTCCCATTCCATGGCTGGGCATCGAATGATAGTGTATTGATCTGTATTACAAGTCTGTTGCAACTTTTAGATATCAGAAAACCACGGAGGCCGCCGTGTGCTTTTCAGAAAACATGCCTGGTAGATACACCAGACTCCCTTTTTTGATTCTGTGAGCATGACTCCGTTGTGAAAATCGTGCATATGAGCTGGACTGGACTTGATGCGCATCTTTCAATTTTGCTGGGCAGTTTGTTGATCCAAAGCTCCAAACACAACAACAAAACCCGACATCAAAGATGCGTGGGATGTCGTGCCAATTGCTTGTTGGTAGTTGCTTGTAATAAAAAACAACTTTTCGTTTGATCTGGGCAAATGATCAATAAGGCCGGCCTTATTGGGATACTTAGCCCTACAAACCATCTGGAAGTGACTTCGCTATTCCCCCAAAAATTTGGGCATAGCATATCATAGCCGCTTAGCCTCATCTCATTTTCCTCACCGAAACTCCTTGTGCCACAGACATGGCCTGAGCACCGCATGAGAGCGGAGAAATCTCTCTGAGCCTTGCCCAACCTGGCGAACGTGGCGTACTGCCAGGACAATGCCTTGAGGGGAACTGATTGGAGACACTCACAGGGTGGGAGAGTGTTCGGAACTGTTCTGACCAGGTCAATGTACCACCACACCCATTGCATACTCCTGCATGTCCCACATGAATGCCACAAAGCTGAATGCAACACATCCAATGATTCAAGAAATCATGCTGATCGAAACCTGCATGTTGATGTGCGCGCACATGTGCTATGTCTTAAGCATTCTGGTGGCAGCGCTGTGTACTTCTCATGCAATGAATCCACCGACATAGAACCAGCTCCATGTGTTTATGTCCCGGGTAGAGAAGTCGTCAATTGCAAGCAGAACACTCACTTCAGTCACTTCAGTGCTTTCGATTGCTTTCGCACAAACCTAAAATCAGTCCCGCAAGGCAAGTTCGACTATCTATATATCTATCTATCTATCTATCTATCTATCTATATATAATATATATATATATATCAATATATGACTACATCCTGCCACAAAGGCACTCTGGCTTAGAGTCAAGTCGCGGAAGCGCCTGGATGGTGCCAGATTCCTCCATCAGGAAAAGTACATCCTGAAACATTAACACACAGAATACATCAAACGTACTGCATATGCATTGCGTTTAAACAAGATGTGGAGCATCTGTGCAAAAAGGTCCAACGGTCCAACATGTCCAGAGAAATTACGCTGACAACTTGCATGTGCTTTAGTTTCTGACAGCTGGAGTCCAAATTGTTTTCTTGCAATGTGTATTTCTTCGAGTCCGTGCAATGGATTCTGTGTTCTTGTTGTCATTTGTTGTCATTTGTTGTCTCATGCAGTCTACTCCAAGTTGTGATTCACCAGCAAGATCTGCACAGGAATGCTCCTTGAACACCTGCATTTTCTCCGTGAAGTTGGCCAGGAAGCCTATGAAGGTCTCCGAACGCAAAAACAGCATTTAGAATTGACGAAGTGAAGCAGTTCCAAGCGCTTCCATTCCAAAATGTTCCAAAGCATAAAGCCTGAAGTCCGACCGTCCACCCTCTTGCTACACTCCAAACTCTACACTCCACCCTTTACACTTCACACTCCACACTTTACATTCCACACTTTACACTCTACACTTTACACTCACTTTACACTAACTTTCCACTCCACACTCTACACGCGACACTCCCCACTTTACACTTTACACTCCACACTTTACACTCCACACTTTACACTCCACACTCCACACTCTGCACTCAAAACTCCACACTCTGCACTCAAAACTCCACACTCTACACTTTACACTCCACACTTTGCACTCCACGCTCTACACTCCTCACTCCACACTCCACACTTTACACTTTACACTCTACACTTTACACTCCGCACTTTACATTCCACACTTTACACTCTACTTTTTGCACTCCAGACTGTGCACTCCACGCTCTACACTCCTCACTCCACACTCCACACCCTACATTCCACACTCCACACTCCATACTCTACACTCCTCACTCCACACAATCCACACTCCACACTTAGCACGCCACCTTCTTCCATAATTATTCCACAGTCTACGGTGCACTGGTATGGTAACAGGGGAAATATGTACAAGACTGTTCAAATAAACTATTGCAGAAAAGTGTTCTGCGTGACTGCATATCCATGTGTTTCGACACCTGTGCACCGTTAACATGCGTGTGAGCATTCGGGTTCGTGGGCTGCATCGTGTTTTTCCACACAACACACGTTTACTTTGCACACAGCAAGCTTTTATGCACGGAATATTTTTACACAAAGACCTTTTTAACACACAAACTTTTACACACAGAAAGTTTTTACGCATAGACACTTTTTACACAAAGAGTTTTTGTACACACAGAAATGTTTACACACAACAAACTCTTACACAAAACGTTTTTACACACAGCAAACTTTTGCACACAGAAAACTTTTACGCAGAGAAACTTTTACACAAAGAGACTTTACACACAGAAACTTTGACATTTTACACAGAGACGCTCTTATACAAATGTGTGTATGTAGTATTATGTATGTAGTGAGAAGTAGGTGTTTTTGTGTACGTACTGTTGTGTATGCGTTGTTGTGCATGTATCATTCTGCATGTATTGTGAAGTATGTTTTATTATGTATGTATTGTTCTGTATGTATTGTTGTGTATGTATTGTGAAGTTTGTATCGTTGAGTATGTATTGTTCTGTATGTATTGCCCTGTATGTATTGTTAAGTAGGTATGCTGATGTATGTGCCGTTATGTAGGTATTGTTCTGTATGGATTAATGTGTTTATTTTGTAAGTGTATCGTTGTGGGAGTTTTGTTATGAATGCATTGTTTTTGTTTGTATTGTTTTGCAGGTATTGTGAAGTATGTATTGTTATGTATGTGTTGTTTAAGTCGTAGGTATGCTGATGTATGCACCATTGTTTAGGTATTGTTCTGTATGGATTGGTTGTGCACATATTTTTGTGTTTGTATGGTTCTGGGGGTTTTGTTATGAATGCATTGTTTTGTATGTATTGTTGTGTATGCAGTGTTGTGTATGTATTGTTTTGCAGGTTTTGTGAAGTATGTGTTGTTGCCTATGTATTGTGAAGTATGTTTGATCATGTATTCTTATGGTTTTATGATTTGTTATGTATGTATTGTTGTATTGATATGTAGCTAAAGTTATGTATGTACTGTTGTGCACGTATTGTTATGTATGGTATACCAAACAAGATACACAAATGAGAAGTTGCGCCAGGAACGTGTTCCGACTTGAACGGCAGCCTCTTTGATGAATTCACACTTCTCATTTTCTGGAGAGAGGCGGTCAAAGCAACAAAAAATCAAGCGGCGCAACTAAGCTGACATGTGTTGGCACAAGTTCTTCCACGCCTTTAAGCACAAAATACCTCATCAGCAGCAACACCACAAAGGTTTCCCAACGGACTTGGGAATGAGTTTGTATGTTTGGCAGGCGAGTCACCACAAACATATTTTTCTTTTAATATCATGTTTTCTCTAGCCGGGGGGTATGAGAAAAATCCGTGTCAGTTTCAAGGAACAATGATCTGCCCCCACGACTGCCTATCATTGTTGTAAGGGTGGAGGGTTGTGGACATCAAGTTTTGGCGGGGGCCTCAAGCTTGTAACAACAATGGCTATGCGATAATTCAGCGCGCATTAACATACTACAAGTATATCAGTATATGTACCGAAAAAAACCTCGGTTGTTGACACAATTTCACAGGGGTACTCAACCAGTGAAAGCTGGGACGTCTAATGGAGGACAAATCGAATGCGATGCAACGTGGTCCTGAAGTCTTTGGTCTAGCAGCTGACTAGCACCCAAGGTTCCATCATATGACACGCCATCAAATACATGTGCGCATGTCCTCGTATATCATACACACAATATGCATATATATCATTATACATATTTAAATTAAAATATTTATGTCTTTACATACTTGCCAAAAACCACCGGCACTTGGCGACATCGACTTGCATTCTGCATGGCAGGAGTGGCACTTATGGCACTGGGCTGGCTCTGGTGGCGCGCTTGGGTCTGGCGGGCGCCGTGGGACTTTGCGTGGCAGGCATGGCGCTTGGTAACATCGACCTTCGCTTTGCGTGGCAGGCGTGGCGCTTGGTGACTTCGACCTTTGCTTTGCGTGGCAGGCGGGGCACTTGGCGACATCGACCTTCACTTTGTCTGGCAGGAGTGGCACTTATGGCACTGGGTTGGCTCTGGTGGCGCGATTGGGTCTGGCCGGCGCCGCGGGACTTTGCGTGAGAGGCGTGGCGCTTGGTGACATCGACCTTCCCTTTGCGTGGCAGGCGTGGCGCTTATGGCTTACACACCTTTGCACAAACTCCTTTCACCAACAACACTTTTACACGGAACTCTTTCGCACTCCTCACTTCGATATGCGTTTCTTGCACACACCGATCCTCCACCATCTCTTGTCTCTTTCCTGTCCTTCCCATCCCATCTTCACCTTTCTTTGGCTACTTGTTGGAAGAAGCTGACATGTGGGGTTATCCGGTCCTTTAATTCTTCCAAGAATGAGAGCAAAAGAACAAAACCAAGAACTCCGGTGCCAGGCCACATAATTGCAAACATAATGGTGTTAGGGACATTGCAAAAAGATTAGAAACATGCTAGATAACTTGCAAGGGCATAAAAAACCTTGCAAGGGCATAAAGACACATAGAATACTAAAAAGTCTTGCAAAATGATATCTGTATGTAATGTAGATAGTAAACAAATAAATTCAATCAATAAATAAAAACACACAGATAAATCAAAACACGCACGCACGCACACACACACATATAATATATATACATAGTAAAAGTGTCAACATCATGCCTGGCAAACTTATACAAAAAGGTTCCTGGGGAGATGACTCCGGGAAACGTTTCCCCACATAGCTGTTATGGAAACAGACAACAATTACTATTTGATCCCCCATGTATAGCCCACTAGATGCTTTGGGGCCGAGTCTATACAGAATAGCCTAGTATAAACTTGAATGGCCACATTTTGGAGATGCATAGTAGAAAACCAGCATGTTTTGGTTATAAAGTCACAAACCAACGTTGTATAAGGTCGCCTGGCCAGGTAAAAACATAAAAATCGATGTGGATTATTGAGGGTATTTGTGAACGATTCCCATTACTATAAAACATAAAAATGAGATGTGCAACATCCAAACAATAATACTTGTGTCGAACAGTGGTACTGCAATGTGGTTTACCCACTAAACAACGGTCTTTGTAATATCGATGGTGCAATAAATCACGTCGATGGAAACATCGACATGACTGTGATTGTGTATAAAAGTTGACGGGGCCACAGTCAAATTTCCAGGGAATATCATCGATCTCATCGATGGGACACAAAAAACATCGAAAGTGAATGAAACCGACAGCCAGACAAATATCGATATCGAAGTCGTTAACAGCATCGATTGAGATTTTTTTCAGGGATGTAAGCCGGTCAGGCCCCCTTATTAAAGGCATTCTCTGCTCGAGAGCGGGTACAAAGTGGTCCAACCAACATCGATTGTTTTTTTTCAGGGTTGTACACCAGTCAGGCACTATGGGCGTCCATTTTGGTATCACTGTGCGCTTCCATTTAGGGAGCACTATGAGCTTCCATTTTTGGTACCACTGTGCACTTCCATTTGGGAACATTATCGGATTCCATTTTGGTACCACTGTGCGCTTCCATTCTGGGAGCACAATGAGCTTCTGTTTTGGCACCACTGTGCACTTCCATTTTGGGAGCACTATCCATTTTGGTACCTGTGCACTTCCAGTATGGGAGCACTATGGGCTTCTATTTTTGGTACCACTGTGCGCTTCCATTTAGGGAGCACTATGAGCTTCCATTTCGGTACCGCTGTGTCGCTTCCATTTAGGGAGCAATATGAGCTTCCATTTTTGGTACCACTGTGCACTTCCAGTATGGGAGCACTATGGGCTTCCTTTTTTGGTTCCACTGTGCACTTCCAGTATGGGAGCACTATGGGCTTCCATTTTGGTACCTCTGCGCACTTCCATTTTGAAAGCACTACGGGCTTCCATTTTTGGTAGTAGCACTGCGTGCTTCCATTTTGGGAGCACTATGGGCTTCCATTTTGGTACCAGTGCGCGCTTCCGTTTTGGGAGCACTATGGGCTTTCATTTTTGGTACCACTGGGCGCTTCCATATAGAACAATCTATTTACACGTATTTTCTCAATGAGTGAGAAAATTCAAATAAATCCTTCAACAATCTGAAGCAGCTCATCAACTCTTGCCAATTCCACAAAAAGTAAGCTGAAGACCGTGTGGGGTGTGACCAAAAATGGGGGATCCTCCAAAATGATCCAAACAATCCGCCGACCCCAGCCGGATGCTGGGGGAGCGCGCTGGAGAAGGCCTGCCCTGAAGAATGCTCAAGGGACAGACAGAGACAGATAGAGACAGACAGAGACAGACAGAGACAGAGAGACAGACAGACAGAGACAGACAGATAGAGACAGAGAGACAGAGAGAGACAGAGAGAGAGAGAGAGACAGAGAGACAGGCAGACAGACAGACAGACAGATAGACAGACAGACAAATACAGACAGATACAGACAGATACAGACAGACAGACAGACAGACAGACAGATAGAGACAGACAGACAGACACAGACAGACAGACAGACAGAAAGAGACAGAAAGGGACAGACAGACAGATAGAGACAGACAAACAGACAGACAGACAGATAGACAGACAGACAGAGAGAGACAGGCAGACAGACAGACAGACAGAGAGAGACAGAACAGACAGACAGACAGACAGACAGACAGATAGACAGACAGACAGACAGACAGAGAGAGACAGACACAGAACAGACAGACAGACAGACAGACAGACAGAGAACAGACAGACAGACAGACAGACAGACAGAGACAGACAGACAGACACAGACAGACAGACAGGCGCCGTTTGTGAGCATCGGCGGCTGGAAGACAGCTAGATTTTCTGTAGGGTCAGAAAGTGACGTTAGCGTGGGGGCCATTGCCCGAGGCCCGGTCCGTCCCTCAGGGCCCTGCTGTTTCGCTGTTTCGGATGTGCCGTTTGTGAGCCTCGGCGGCTGGAAGACAGCTAGATTTTCTTGTAGGGTCAGAAAGTGACGTTAGGCAGTGGGGGCCGTTGCCCGGAGGCCCGGTCCG